>JAGFMF010011568.1:20520414-20549677 GCA_019455555.1 Galemys pyrenaicus
GATCTGCCTGTTCTGCTCCCCGCTCTCTGTGGTGAATCCTCTCACCCCCACACCTCTGACCTGTACCCCAGTGCTTGTATGCATAAATAAATAAATCTTTAAAAAAAAAAAGAACTGCTGATTCAGATGATCTACATGACCTGTTCCAAATCCATGGGAGAAAGGAGGCACACAGTTCATGATTTCCATTTATTCTGACTTATATAAGCTTTGAATTTGTGCTATCTATGGAAATGAAGTGCCCAGGCTTCCCTAGTCAGATTTGAAAGGGTAAAAGGCAAAGCGATTAGTCCAGGAAGATTTAGGTACTGACACTACCTGGCCCAACACTTTCATCTTCTCACTGAGGAAATTTAGGTTTAAAGAGAATCAATTTGCATGAAGTCTCCCGGTGAGTTTGTGCTGGGACAAAGAACCCAAATGTTGGGTCTCCTATTCCAGTGTTCTTGCCAGTGAGTGGACCTGGCACAGAACCAGGAAACCAACATGATGCTGGTTCATACCCACTTCTCCACTGGCACCTATACTGCTAGTATCTCTGCAGAGGTCTAATTCTTTTGAAGATGACAAGATGTGTCTTTACTGAAATAATGGTTTTTCCATATATCTGTGTTTTCCGATGATGGGTTATGGTGAACTCTGGCCTAAACTTCATAATGGTTCCATATCTCTAGAATTAGAAAGACTAGTTTAATATGTGTTTTCTTATCTTTTTCAAGGGATTCTAGTTACTGAACTTGCTATTGTTCCAAGGCCTCTGGAGGAAGAGGGTAGTTGTGTGAATTAGAAAGGTCTAAATAAACTCCAACACAGCAGTTCCTTCCACCCCTTCTTTTTTCACTTAGTTCTTTGTAGCCTAAGACAGGCAGTCAAAATTGAGTGGTCAAATAATCTTTAAGTATACTCTTTGGAAGATGAATTAATGATTGTAAGGCCATTTATTTACTTTCCTACATTGTCTATGTGACAGGCAATGACTGAATCTTCAGATACACCAACCAAACCCTGCTTCTCTATTATTGCAAAGAAACTTCCTTTAAGAATTCTCTATTATTGCAGAGAAACTAGCCTTTAAGAAAAGCTGTTTGGTGCACCAATCACTCTCACCAGCCACCAGGGGTCACATAAATTGAAGTTTTCTAGACTTTTGTGATTCACATAACTACCCTCTTCCTTCACAGACTTTAGTGCAACACAGAATTCAGCAACCGGAGTCCTTTGAAGCAGATAAGAAAACACCTATAAAACTACTCTTTTCATGATTCCAGTGACATGAAACCCTTCTGGAATTTAGGCCAGGGTTCACAACAATTCATTATCTGAAAACATAGATATACAGATAACCCATTATTTTGGTAAAGATACATCTTCTAACCACCACAGCTAGGCATTCTGTTTGTCCTTGAATTGAAGAATGATCACATTTTATTGTCTTAGCCTTGAGCCTGGTTATCAATGCCAGTAACTGAGAGGTTGATTTGAAAGATGGCGGAGCAGGTTGACTTGCAAATGTCTTTTAAAATTCAGTTAACAGGGGTGCTGGGGTTGCATGGGCCAAAACACTGTTGCTTGAGCAAAAAGTATCACTTCTTAGCAGTTCTTAAAATTGCCACTTAAGGGCCTCTCCAGGTCAGCCTGCCAGGGCTGGGCCCACAACCACAACCACAAGTCAAGCCATTTCCAGCTCAAAGCCGCATGGTGCAGCTGTTGTACTGATCGAAGAGTGTGCTGGCAGCCCCAGGAGAAACAGAGACTTAATTCACTTACAGGAACTTTCTGAAAGAGTCTTTTAAAAAGCATTCAAAACAGACCAGGTGCACTTATTTTCTTTTAAAATCTCATTGCTTTGTCAGATATTCTCACGTATGGTTTTAATGCTCTTTATGTACAACCTTCTTTGTTATAAATTACCATAAATGCTTATAAAATGTATTTAATGATAATGATTTTTAGGTAGATTCCTTTAGAATCTAAATGTGTATGCCATAGTATTGTTCACACACACACACACACACACACGAATATACACCCTTCATGGGTTGCTACTGAGGTTGCCTGGAATTCTGTTAAAATTTTGTCAGTCATTCATACAGTTTTTAATAAAGCCATTTTTTGTATATGTGTATAATACATAGTGCTCAATTGTAAATAATTGGGAAAAAGCTGATTCAATTCAGTATATCATGCTGTTAGGAGACTTCCAGTTATCAACTGCTTTCATTGTAAACAGTAGGTGGGAAGAATGGGATCCAGAGAGAAGAGAGATTGCATAAAGATGAAATCTCAGAAAGTGAGAGACTGGGGAATACAAGTCATCCTTCAGGTGAAAATTGCCAACAACCTGAATAATTCTAGGAAATACTCTGTGATTCTCCACTACACCTTGAAAGCACACAGGCCACAAACACTCCCATGCTAATGCTACAAAAGACCTCCCTATGCTAGTGAGTACAAATGAGTGCCAGGGCCATCCTTAAAGGTAAATATTTGGGGTAGGCAGCTGTTTGCATAATGTGATTTTAAGTGTGACAAGCATGTACCCCACCCAAAAAATAGCTATGCTGCAGACCTGGGTCACGGATGCCTGCAATTCTGCCATTAAGAAGTATTTCCATCCTAGTCAGAAACTTAAGAATCTTCCTTGACTCCTTTCTCTCCTTCTCTGACCCCATTCAATCAATCACAGATTCCTCCTACATAGCTCTTGACTCTGTGCCTTTATTTTCATTCTCTCTGACAGTGTAATAGGTCATGTCCTGACTTATCTCTGTGCCTTCAGTCTGTTCTCCACACAGCAACTAATGTGTTCTTTCTAAGCTGCAAATCTGACTATGACAATGCCTAACTTAAAACCATTAGCTGGCTCCGTAGGGCCCTCAGGTCTAGTCCAGGTTCCTTCGCAGGGTTTTAAGACCTTCCTGGTCCATCACTGACTGCTCTAGGCCCACCTTTTGCCATTTCATCCTGTCAGCACACTCACCCTTTCTTGGTCCCTGTTCTTGCTTCTACGCTTTATCCACATTGTCTCCTCTAAGAATACTCCCTCCCACTTTCTACCCTTTTCCACAAAGTCTACAAAAGCTCACATCTATCCACAGTTAGCACTTTCTCTCTAGGTAAACTTTACACATTTGACTGTCTAGCATTTTCCCATTTAGACTAAGTAGTTCATGGATACCAGAACTCTCACTTATTCACTACTGGATTTCCAGAACTTGACTCAATGCTTATTACATGATAGTCACTAAACAAAAATTTGCTCAGTAGATATAAGGATGAACTGCAGTAAAATTTTTCTGTTTTATTGACATTCTAATGTTGGGAATTCACATTTTAGCAAGATTTTCCTTACTATAGCTTCCAACAATGTGTTTGAGAGGATTGATGAGATAGTCAGGATTGGCTCTGAAGAACCAGGGCATAGTATAAAAGCAACAATTAAACAAGAGACAAAGGCACTGGGGAAGGAAGGAAAGAACAGCTACAGTTGCAAAGGTTAGAATGATCCTTCATGGATATAAAGAAGATAGCAACCGAAACCTGAATTTCATCCTTAAGCCAATGCATGGGGTTGAACATAAGGCACCTGCAGTTGGTCCAGTGGCTTCATCCAGGGCTGGCCTGATGCCTGTGCCCTATTCCCAGGCCTACAAGATGGAAAGCTGCCAGTGCAAGGCAGAGTGGACCAGACAGACACTGTTTCTTCCTGGCCAGTTTGATTGAACTTGTCTAGACACACAGGGCTATGACTAACATTGTTGGCTTATCATAAGCTTTCAGTGAAGTATCCTCTGGAATATTTTCTACTCCATATATTTTTATCCCCAAGTATATTCTTTTATCTATGATCTATGTGGAGAAAGGATAATATGTAAGATTCATTTGTTTATTTTGCTTTGGGTCTCAATCAATCAATTACTCAGTGATTTTTTTTGGGCAAGGGAAGATGTATCTTCTTCCTTTCACCACATGATTAGGGACATTCTCCAAGACTCAGCCATAAGCTCTTGATCTTTATTCGCCTGGATTCTTTCCTTCATGAACCACTTCTACATCATGGCTCTCACTTTCTGACTTAGGCACTACACTAATGATGCCTAAAACTAAAATATCTAATCTTACATAAAGACTCCAAACACACTGAGTAAAGTGAGTCCCTTGTAAGATTTTACATTTCTGATAAGGCCCCAAATGATATTGAGACTGCTGGTCCTCACATCATATATTGGGTAGCAAGTCCACTCCACTTAGCACCCTTGTAGGGTAAAGGTTGATCAGGTCTTTCTTCCCTCCCACCACTGTGATATGGACACCGGCGGTGCTGCGAGCATTCCAGGTTGGGTATGTGCAGGTAGATGCACCTGGGCTGATGCACGAGGTGTATAAAGCGAGCATCTCGGGACGCCAGTGTGGTGGTGTGGTGTGGTGGAGTGTGAGGGATAGCGCGTGATGGCGGCGAAGACAGAGACTGCTTGAACTGGTTATGAACCTCCTACCCAGTCTGGGATGGTTGCAAGACAAATGGCATAGTCGGCAGGATGGTTCGATGCAGATGGGGGTGGAACCCAAAGAAGACTGCAGGAGGGACTGAGAGGTGGCAGGCCACAAACATGTAACTTGGTGGAACAATGGCAGCACAGGAGGTGGCTGAAGACCAGGACACTGCAGAAAGAGCGAGAGATGCTGCAGGAGTGCAGGAGGTGGACAAGGTCCAGGAGCTGCAGGACAAAGCCTCGAGTAGAAGAGACACCCGTGAGGACCAGCCCACACCCCCTGAGGCAGCAGACTGAAAGAGGACCACTATTCAGAGCTTGCCCACTGCTGATGCAAGGGAAGGACTAACAAACTTGGACTGACAATCCCACCAGAAGGCTGGGAAAATTTGGCAGGTTTTGTTTATGGGGCCCTGGGGGTGGATGATTGTTTGTACACTCCAGGAGATGAGAATAGAGGCATGGCCAGTGAGCCTTGATGGCCAAAAGCAGCCTGAATAAGCCTAGAGAAGACAAAAGCTGGCACTAAGTTGGGGAAACCCAAAGTGGCTGGTGGTTAATGTTTTGTTTATGGGACTCTGGGGGTGGATGATTGATTGTACACTCCAGGAGATGAGAATCAAGGCATGGCTAGTGGGCCTTGATGGCCAAAAGTAGCCTGAAAAAGCCTAGAGAAGGCAAAAGCTGGCACAAAGATTGGGAAACCCAGAGCAGCTGGTAAGCAGCCTGCTTGGTAAAGAAGGCTGGTGAGTTTCTTAAAATCACCTGTGGGTGATGCCCTCTTTGGTGCAGAATGAAGGTGAGGAGCTGAGCAACTGTCCTTGGGGGATGGGAAGGGAACGTGGCTTGTGGTGGAGCCCACAGCCAAGAAGGGGGCCCAAGAGAGGCTGCATGTGGCCCTTGTATCCATAGATCCCTGACCCATGTGTGCATGCACAGGGTTGGCCTGAGTGCAGGGTCTGCGTGTCACACGTGGCTATGAAAGTCGGGTGTTGGAGTGACAGCAGAGAGTACCCTGGGGATTGGGCGATTACCCCCAAAGAGTATAGAATCTCCAGTCCCAAGAGTGAGAGCATCCTGGGGGTGGGTGCGGTGTGTGGCTTGTGGCCGAGACCACAGCCAGAGAAGGCCAGGAAGCCTCATGACTCCTGGCGTGTGACGGCAGATGCTGTGAGTGGTTCCCACCTCATAAGATTGGTGCCTTCGGCAACAGATATGGTGGATCATCTGCTGGTGCCAGTAATCTTGTCTTTTGCCCCTAGGTTGGTGCCCTGCCTAGGCGTATGTGTTCATTTGTACTATGTTGTATTTTGCTGTATTGCTTTATTGTGTTGTATTTACTTTTGTCATGGCTGCAATGTTCACATTTGCCCAGAAAAAAACTTGTTTAATTTATATGGTGGAAAAACCTGAGTGGGTGGACTGTAGGGTTAGAGAAATCAGGTCTTTCCACCCTCCCACCACTGTGATGATGGACACCTATGGTGCTGTGAGCATTCCTAGGTGGGCATGCGCAAGTGAGCGCACCTGAGTTTGACACAGGCATAAATGGGCGGCGTCATGAGGCTGCCAGGACCAACAGGACTGACCAACAGACCAAAGAGCAGCAGTGAAAGCAGCAGCACAGCAGCCGAGAGGGTGAGATGCACTGGGTCTCTGGCCACCTCTACTAATAAAAGCATGAAAAACCACTGAGGGCTCCAAGACTCCCTTCCCTGACTCATCTGCTAAGAACCATCCCGAACCCTGCCCAGTGTGCCACCTTCTTGCCACTACAGATGATGAGTAAGAAGGCAGTAGAAAGACTTAGACCTTATCCTCCAGTCATTTATAGTCTAACTGAAGAAGTACACACATTAAACCATTTTATAGATACATGATAATGTGATTCTATAGAATGACAAAATGAAAATTATATTTACTACAAAAGATAAAAAAGCCCCCCCCTTTTTTACAACTTTGTTAATTTTTTTATTTTAGATTAACATGTTAGGTTTTTTCCCTGACTTTTGTGGAGTTGATAGTAGTTGACTGATGCATGGAGTAAAATTGTGAAGCTACCAGTGTCAGGGGAAAGACTACCTGATGGGCCAGGATTGATTGGTAATGTCTGCACAGTGGATGCTGAAGCAAGGTACTATGTTGTCAAGTTTCTTGTGAAGGTGGGTTAGTTTTCTATAGAGCTGGACACACAACATTCCTGATGCAAGAAATAGCCTTAGCAAAGACTTGTGAATGAGTGTGATTGTCTGGAGGGTGTGGGAAGACTGACCTAAGTAAATCAAGAATGGAGGCTGGTAGATGAATTCCAAATGTGTTTGATTTTACCCTGTGACAAGATTAGTATTTGTGAAAACATGTGAAATGATGGCAACAATTAAACCCATAACTCTTCAGGGTCAGGGTGTGTTGGGAGGGTTAGGTGTGGATCAGTAAGATTCTGGATGTTCCTCATCCCTACATCTACAGTATAGCACTGGTTTGCCTATTTTATACATTGGTGATTTGTGTAGGAAAATTTTTGCCTTTCAAACAATTTCCTCCTTTAATAAAACAAGCTTGAAATCACTGCTATAAGCACAAAAGTTTCTTTGGAGGTTTTGTTTTGCCCTGTAAATTTAATGCTTCCATAAGTTTGAGGGGTTCCTAATCTGTAGACTGAGTCCAAGAAGGGTTCTAGGGTATTCTTGCAAATTTCAAGAGTGAGGAGACAAAATTCTGATTTAGGGGCAAGGGAGCTGTACCAGGGCAACAGATGATTAATAAGAGCCATTTCAGAGAGAGAGGAGGGTTGTTCATCCAATAAAATGATTAAATAAAAAAATACATAAATAATCAGAATTTTGTTACTTTCATTAACTTGCACTCTATCAAGTTAACTTATCCTGGACTATGGACTTATGAGGGCAGAGTTTTTTCAGTCTTGTTTCTTAGGGTGGTGCCTGGGACTTAGTAGGTCTCAACAAATATTGCCTAAAAACAAGAAAAAATTGTCATTGTAACCATTAGAATGATTTAGCCTATCAATGAGAGATGTCTTGACCTCAAATTGTCTAAATGATAAGAATATTTGTTAGGTCAGATCAGAGGTAGAGGAGGTTCCAGGCACAGCAGTCAGCTGCCAAGCAACGCCACTGAGGACTCAGGGTCTCTTCCTCTCTCCACGTAGCTCCTTTAGTATTGGCGTCTATACTGACATCCTCAGGTTGTAGGATGGCTGCCTGTGGTGATCTGGCCATATACTTCCTTGTTTAAAGACAACAGAAGGGCAAGAGGAAGCGCCCCCTAAACATAGACTCTAAATCCTTAGTCCCATCCCCATTCTCACCCCATTATTACTTGGTGATCCCCTAGAAGAATGTCTTGGGCTGACTGGCTGTGAGCTGGATCCCAATCTTACCCTGGGGCTGGGGTAGGATCACTTCCTCTGAGTACTAAGGGGAGGAGAATTAGATACATGAACAAAACTGAAGTCCACTAGACAGAAATAAGGGAAGAGGGTTGAAGGCACTGCAGCATGCAAGGGGGGATGACTTTATTTAACTCACGATAGTCCACCGTCATGTACCACGAGCCATCGGGCTTCTTCACTGGCCACACAGGTGAATTGTAGGGGCTATGGGCAGTACACACAATGCCCACTTTCTCCAATTCTGATATTGTGCCTGTAATTTCCTTGTGGCCTCCTGGCAGCCAATATTGTTTGGTATTGGTGATTCGCCTAGGGACTGGCAGCTGTATGGGTGGATGCTTGGCATGTCCATGCACCACTGCCTTCACCACATGCACTCTGAGGTGAAACTCTCCAGCCATGGTCTCCAGCCACAAGCTGCGTAGTACATCCACCCCCCAGAATGTACTCCGGAATGGGCGATACATAAACTTTATATTCTTTCAGGGGTAATTGCCCAACCCCCAAGGATACTCTCACTGCAGTTACCTTAACACTTTGGCCTCCATAGCCATCAATGTAACAAGTCTTCCCCTGAAATTTTTCTGGATTTCCATGGAGCAGAGTACATTCTGCTCCTGTATCTACCAGAACTAAAACTCTTTGCACATTAGTTGGGGACCAGTGGATGGCAAGCTCCACATGTGGCCTCTCTTGGGTCCCCTCTTTTGGCTGTGGGCTCCATAGCCACATTCCCTTCCCGTCCCCCAACTCACTTAACAAGCAAGACATCAACAGGTGATTTTAAGAAACTCACCGACCTTCTTTAACAAACAGGCTGCTTACCAGCCACTTTGGGTTTCCCCAACTTAGTGCCAGCTTTTGTCTTCTCTAGGCTTATTCAGGCTGCTTTTGGCCATCAAGGCTCACTGGCCATGCCTCTATTCTCATCTCCTGGAGTGTACAAACAATCATCCACCCCCAGGGCCCCATAAACAAAACCTGCCAAATTTTCCCAGCCTTCTGGTGGGATTGTCAGTCCAAGTTTGTTAGTCCTTCCCTTGCATCAGCAGTGGGCAAGCTCTGAATAGTGGTCCTCTTTCAGTCTGCTGCCTCAGGGGGTGTGGGCTGGTCCTCACGGGTGTCTCTTCTACTCGAGGCTTTGTCCTGCAGCTCCTGGACCTTGTCCACCTCCTGCACTCCTGCAGCATCTCTCGCTCTTTCTGCAGTGTCCTGGTCTTCAGCCACCTCCTGTGCTGCCATTGTTCCACCAAGTTACATGTTTGTGGCCTGCCACCTCTCAGTCCCTCCTGCAGTCTTCTTTGGGTTCCACCCCCATCTGCATCGAACCATCCTGCCGACTATGCCATTTGTCTTGCAACCATCCCAGACTGGGTAGGAGGTTCATAACCAGTTCAAGCAGTCTCTGTCTTCGCCGCCATCACGCGCTATCCCTCACACTCCACCACACCACACCACCACACTGGCGTCCCGAGATGCTCGCTTTATACACCTCGTGCATCAGCCCAGGTGCATCTACCTGCACATACCCAACCTGGAATGCTCACGGGTTTCCATCATTACACCAAGGGTGGAGAAACCTGATCAACCTTTTTACCCTACATCATCTTTAGCCCTTTACTTTCTCATGTATGGAAAGACCGACCTTAGAGAATTTTGGAAAGGTTTAATTTTCATTTTATTTGTGAACATGCCTGGAATATAGTAGTTGTTCAATAAATGCTGGCTAGTGATGTAAGTGAACACATGAAAAACAAGTTCAGAGTGCAAAGTCATGAGGAAACCTACTGACCAAGATTGATTTCCAGTGTCCTGTTCCTTTTCTTTTTGGAGTGTCTTTTAAAAATGTTATATTTAACATTAACAAAAGTATAAAATGTAGAGAAGAACAGAAAAGAAAAATCATCCAAAATCACAGTACACCATTTTTTGGATGCTTTCTTCTTCTTTTCCATGTATTTTTATATTGTTATAATTTTGTATTTTTCTCTTTTTCTTAACATTGTCATAAATGTTACAAATAACATTAATACCATGCTAATGTATGTCAATTACAAATAAATGGAACACTATGCTCTTGATGGCATCATGAAGAAGTATGACACATTGATGAAAAGTTGGATCTCCAAGAGAAACCCACAAATCATCAGCTCAGTTTGATTCTTTTGTGACTTTAGGAAAGTTTCTTCACCCTCTAAACCTCTGTTAATTTGTAAAATGTGGATAACGATTCCTCCATCATAGTATTATCCTGAGGATTAAGTGTGATAATATATATAAAACCCCTATACTTTTATTATTCACTGAAAGTCTTTATTATTAACCATATCTATTCTTAACTCTTAGCTTCCTTTCCATTCCCATCCAAAAGAGTTACTTCACATTTTTAGTTAATCAACGGCTTTACAGAAATATGCTTAGAGATTACATAGAGTTAAGACAGGAGAGAGCGTGATTGCTGGGAGGCCCCGCCAAGCCCTACGACTTCATGTCATGCCTGCCTCAGCCTCTCATGACTGCTCAGCAGGAGCAGCAGGAGCTCCCAAGCTGAAATTCCTTTCCCAGGTAGCTCACAGGGCAGATGTGGTCACTGCTGGGATGTGTGGGCTGTGCCACCTGCTCCCTCATGGCAGCCTCATTCCCAGATGACTCCCTTGGGATGACTGAAGCCCTAGCAGCCTGGGATGGAGGCAGCTGGGGAGGGCAGTACAGCTTTATGTGTTCTGTGAGAGCCTCTCAGTTGTCTGAACTCCTCAGCTTTTCAAAGTAAGGCTGATCCCTATATAGAAATGTGAAACTGCTGTGAGTCCAATAAATCATTAATAGGCAAGCTGGGAAAGAACGGGCAGTAAAGAGGACAAAGGGTCAACCCTAGGCCTCCTCAAAAGGAATGACTTCAGATGTGCTCTCTACTTCCTTATCCCATTCACACTTCAACTCACAAGATGAGTTCTGCCTGCACTGCTCCAAGGAAACACCTGGGGCTGTGCCAGGACCTACCCCCAAAGCATTCCACCCAGTTGAATCGTGTCCTTGAAACTCTATTCTCCAGGCTTCCATGATATCATCCTCTCCTGGGTTTTCTCCTCCTTCTCCATCTCCCCCTCCTTTGTCAGTCATTTCTCTTCCACTTGACCTTTAAGCATTGGAGTTCCTTAGGGCATGTTTCTGAGTCCTGGTTTCTTTTTGAGTCTCTTCCGAGGTGACCTCATCCATTTTCATGACTTAAAATATCATCTCTACCCGAGTGACTCCTAAATTTTTATCTCTAGCTCCGGTCTCTCTTCTGAGTCCTATACCTCTATAGTCAATTCTCCAGATATGTAAGTCTCCACTTGCATGTGTCAGAAATCTACAACTTAATGCATCCAAAATGTTACTTCACCAAATCATTCTTTCATCTAGTGTTCTTCTATCAGAAAAATTGTCACTCCATCTGCTTGGTCTTTCATGGGTACCTGAGTGTAGTGGCAGCAAAGGCGCAGAGCAGGTTCTCAATGATTCGAAGCAGACAGGTAAGGAGGAGTCCTGGAGCCCTTGGTGGCTTTTTAGGCCTTTATTGCTTCATTACATCAGAGGTGACCAGGTATACAGCAGGCAGAGGGGCCAGGGGCTGGCAGACCTCCTAGCCCCCCGGTGTATCTTCACTCTTCGGGCTCTCTAGCCTCTCATGTCTCTGCCACTACTGCTACTGCTACTGCCGCTTCTTACTCTCATCTCTCTCCCTGGTCTCTCTTCTTCTCCAGCTGGCGTCCTCATGACGCTGCCCTTATACGCGCAGGTGGCCCACTTGTGCATGCCCACACCCTACTTGAGGGAGGCATGCATTTGGACTGCAGGTGTCCATGGTTGACACCAATGGCAGGAGGGTGGAAGAGCCTGATGTCTCATTTACCCTGCACTGAGATATAAGAGTCATCCTTGACTCTTCTGTTCCTCGCCATCCGCATCCAATTTATCACAAATGCCTTTCAATTCCACATCACTCGTATTTCCTGCATCCTCTCACTGGTCCAAGACTTCTCTTCAGAAAATCAACTAATTAATCTCCCCAAGGCCTCCATGTAGCTATTGGAGATCCATTTAAAATATAATAAAATGGATTGCGTCACTATCCTACACAAAATATGGCAATGGCTTCCCATTGCACTTAATAATAGCTAATGTATCAGGTATTGTGCGAAAAACCTTACATGCATTAGCTCAATTAATCCTCACAACCATGCAATTATCATCCTGATTCACAGATTAAAAAAGTTGGGGCTTGGAGAGATTATGTAATCTGCCAAAAATGATGGAAATAAAATGACAGAACTAAAATGACGTATTTAGAATTTGAACTTTAGTCTAACCCTAAAACTCAGGCTCTTAAGTTTCTGCTACCCTGCCTTTCACGTAATCCAAACTTGTCACCATCGCTTGGAAAACCCTGTGAGACCAGTGCTCTGCCCCCTCTCCATTGTCATTCCTTCATCATCTCCACTGCCTACTCTCTGTTCTGCTTCAGAGCATTTGTACATAGAGTTCCCTCTGTCTGGGGACACTTTTCCCTGTAAATGGCCTAATATCTCCTCATCCTTCAGGACTCAGTTTTACACTGTCATTTTTCTCCAGAATTTTCCTAATTCCTGATCTAACTTAATTTCTGATATTCTGCTTTTGCATTGCATCTTGTACTTTTCTTTCATAGAATTTACCAAAATTAATTATATGCACATCTAATTATTTAAATGTTTATTTCTCTCATAAACATAAGCTCCATGAGAAAAGAGACCATGATTTCTTTATTCATCACTGTTTTCCCTGAACTGAGCATAGTAGTAGTGCTTAATTAATATTAGTTAAATAGTAAACTTATTTATCATTATGAGATAGATAATGTATGCATATTAATAGGAAAAACATTATATTCCCCACCAGATAATAGGTAAATGATACCAAATGACATTGAACAAATTTGAAGTAAAAAAATAAACAGTTAAGATTATTACTTAGTAATAAATTGAAACAAATAAGATACACTTCTTCACCTGTTTTAATAGTCAAAATTGAAAAATTAAAACTTCATGCTGCTGATGAAAAAGTGTTAACTGGTTAAAGAATTTTAAAATCTTATTAAAATAATTTGGTAAGTATCAACCATCTTGAAATAGTTATATCTTTATCTTATTACTCTATTTCAGGAACTTTATTTTAAGAAAAAAAATATTAAAACAGAAATTGATTTTATATAAAACTACCTTATTTCAACATAATTTATAAGGAAAAACAAAGTACACTCAAATGTCTAGCAATAATCTCTAATATACCCACTATATTATGAAATCATTAAAATACATTTGCCCAGGACCTCTCTGGTGGCACAATGGGTTAAGCACACACTATGAAGCATC
This sequence comes from Galemys pyrenaicus, assembly GCA_019455555.1. Classification (NCBI taxonomy): domain Eukaryota; kingdom Metazoa; phylum Chordata; class Mammalia; order Eulipotyphla; family Talpidae; genus Galemys; species Galemys pyrenaicus. The sequence goes on from JAGFMF010011568.1 coordinate 20,533,713, forward strand.
CACAGCCACTGCAGCATGAGTTGGATCTCTAGCCAGAGAGGGGACCCACATGGCACAGCAGACCTCTCCTGCCTCACCCCCTGCTCCCTTCAGTGGTGTATTTCAGTCACTCTGACTGTTCTGTTCCCCACCTCTGGCCTGTGCCCCAGCTCTTGTATGCATAAATAAATAAATCTTTAAAATATATATGTATTTGCCCAAACTTCAGAATAGCATGATGAAGCAACTAGGTTGCAACATTGAAAGCATTGAAAAGATGTCATAATTGTTTAAATTACATGTGCCTGAGTAAAATCACTTTGAATATTACACAATCCCAAATTATCCTAATGAAAATTCTAAAACAATTGAATTTTTGGAAGTGGGGAAAAAAACTGGAATCTGTAAACTTTTAGCAATGGAGATGAAATATTTAAATTTCTTCTTAAAATTTTTATTACTTTAGTTTAAAATCCATATACAAAAGCACACATGTAGAAAATATACTATTTAAATTTGTTTCTATTTTCACATTTCATGAAGAAATTTTATTCAAACTCTTCAGGGAAATATTTGACTTCAGTGTATTCAGTGACTGCGGTTTGCGTTGCTTAACCCACTGCTCTACCAGGGAGGCCCAGCTTCAGTGTATTCATCTCTAAAGAGATATCTACCAATTTTCATCTTCACTTCTGTCCACATTGTTTGTAACATAGTACTTTTCCTTAAAACGTTTTTTGTTACAGAAAATTTCAAACATAACTAGAAGTACACAGAACTCTCAACAATTTTCAACCTCATGGTCAATTTTGGTTTATACTCTCATCCTCTCCTTCCTGGGTTGGCTTTAAGCAAATCTCAGACATCATATTTTATTCAAAAATATTTCAATAAACCTCCTAAGAGAAAGATCTTTTTTAAAAATGCAACGGCAATTCTATAATAGCACCAAAAAAGTAATAATTCCTCCATATCATCACATTGTTAGTAAGTGTTCAAATTTCCCCAGTTATCTAACAAATTCATTTAAATCAGGATCCAGTCCAGGTACAGACATTTTATTTGGCTTACTGGTGTTCTAATTCTTTGTTAATCTATAATTGTCTCTCTTCCTTTTACTCATTTTTCTTTTTTTAGGTTATGTATTCACTGGTTGGTCTTTCAGAGCTTTCCACATCTGGAATTTTGCTCATTCCAGCCCAGTGGTGTCACGTAACAGGTTCTTCTGATTCCCTTTATTTCTGAAAACTAGAAACGCTATCACATTCACATTCTACTTGCTCAGTTTTGAGACTACTTTATTGATGGCACTGTGCACTTTCACCAGGACGTACATAATGCCTGGTTATCTTTCTTTCATGATGTTGTAGCCATGGTAACCATTCCTAGATCTGCTATTTCATTCAGGGTGCAAATGGTGATGTTTTAACTTAATCATTTCTTCTTCACTTATTAACCTGGCTACTTCTGTTAGGAGAAACTGCTTCTCTCAACTTTTGATTACCCTACGGTACAATCTAAGGATCAATGCTTGATTCTATCTCTTTATCAGTTTTCAAAATAATGAGTTGGTTCCTAGAATCCATTATGAGGGACATGCAAAGTCTGCATATGTGTGTTTTTAAATTTATTTTGTCTTATTTGTGACAACCTACTTTTGTATTCTATATAGATTTCAGCTTTGTAAATTTTGTTGCAAGGTGAAAACAATTGTAAAATATTAAGACAATTTACTTTTTTCTCAGTAGCTATTTTATTGTTAGAAGATGCTGAATTTCCTTTGTTCATTTGCTTTTCTGGGATAGAATTTTCATACCATACAATTCACCAGTTGAATGTGTACAATCCATTGGTTTTTAGTGCATTCACTATTTTACAACATTTTCTTTACCTCAAAAAAAAAAAAAAAAACTCACAATCTTTAATTATCACCCTGTTCAGTTACGACACCCTCCTGAACCTTAAGCAACCACACTAATCTACAATCCAGTCTATAGATTTTTCTACTCTAGATTTTCATAAATGGAATCATATTATATGTGGTCCCTTGTGACTGGCTTCTTTCATTTAGCATAATAATTTAAAGTCAAGCTGTAGCACATATCAATACTTTATTTCTTTTTATGGTCAAGTACTATTCTACTACATGGATATACAACATCTTGTTTACCTATTCATCAGCTGATGAACAGTTGGATGGTTTCCATCTTTGGCTGTTATGAATTATGCTTCTATAAACATTTATGTACAAGTTTCTGTGTGGAAATAGGCTTTCATTTCACTTGGGTACATACTAAGAGTAAAACTTCTGGGTTATATAAAAATTCTATGTTAAATTATTTGAGGAAGTGCCAGGCTGTTTTTCAAAGCAATGGCACTATTTTGCATTACCATTAACAGTGGATAGGATTCCAATTTCTCTACATACTCACCAATATGGTAGACTTTATAAGGACTTGAATGTGTGATAGCTCTCTTTTCTGAGGAATGTTTTTCAGGAAATCTTGAGTTCTATTATACATATGTAGTTTGTAATTTACATCTGTGTTTTTAAAGCAAATACACATTATTGCCTATGTTTTCTTCTATTTATTTTATGGTTTCAGGTCTTACATCTAACACATTATTTTGAGTTAACTTTAGTGTGTGGTATGATAGTGATCTAGTTTCATTTTCTTGCATATGGCTATCCAGTTTTTCCAACACCATTTGTTGAAGAGATTTTTCTCTACTGTACACTCTTGGTTCCTTTGTCATAGATTAACTGTCCATATAAATGATATAAACGTGGGTTTATTTCTGGACCCTCGGTTCTTTGTGTGGTGTCAATTTTTAGCCCAATACTATACTGTTTTGATAATGACAGTTTTGTGGTATAGTTTATAGTCTTGAAGCATGTTACTTATACTCCTCTTTTTTGGTCAGGATTGCTTTGGTATGTGCCTGTACATTTTAATGAAAACTAATAAAAAAAAAGCTTAACCCTGATTTATATTTGTAACAGTTTATAATAGTGTTATCTAGCATTAAAATATTAACAAAAAATTAATTCTAGTCTAAAATGTGATGTTAATTGAAAAAAAAAAACATACCAACTACAAATATCAGTTGTCTCTGAAACAGTCCATCTGTTGAAAGTTTTAGAACACTAAGCTTTTTTTTTCCCTACTGAGTTTATTTTTTTTTTAAAGATTTATTTATTTATGTGTACAAGCACTGGGGTACAGGCCAGAGGTGTGGGGGGGGGGTGAGAGGATTCACCACAGAGAGCGGGGAGCAGCAGGCACAGCAGGAGAGGTCCGCCGCTCCATGTGGGTCCCCTCCGTGGCTGGCAGCAGGGATCGAACTCATGCTGCAGTGGCTGCGGTTTGCTTCATAGTGTGTTGCTTAACCCACTGCGCCACCGGGGAGGCCCCCTACTGAGTTTAAAACCAACTGAAGATAGACACAGAGTCGGGCAATCAAAGATTAAAGCTTTTATCTTTATTACTGGTAGGGCTGGATTGGTGAATGTGGCTTTAAATCTGTGCACACAGTATATTCACTCACATTTGTCCCCAAATCAAGCTTATCTGTCTGGTCATGGGAAGAACTGGAAAACCTAAAGCTTTCCTAACAAAGATAGGACATGCCCTGCCAACAATACTATTCAGAGAGCAGACCAGAGAACACATTCTCTACACATGGTAGAGGAGAGTTATGTTCAAAATGGCAGAACCACAAATGCCCATTTCTTATGCCCAAACCCTAATCACAGGTAGAGGGGTAGAGAGACGCTTGGAAAATTACTTTAAGGAAAGTCTTCTATATAGAACCATGAGACTAGTGGAAAAGAAGAATCTCAACAAACCTGCAATGTAATAAATGGTAACACTTCATTCAGGTAACTATGGCTATGTGATCCTAAGAAATAGTTTTGACTATTTTCAAAACTGAATTAATAAAATTTTGGTGCCAAATAAGCAAACACACATTAAAAAAAAAAGTAAATGAAAGAATCTCTTGTATTCTGAAAAGTAAATAAGATATTTCTCCCTAAAATATGCAACTATATATATATATACATTTGATTTATGCTTCTTTCATAGTCTACAAATTAGGTATCTTGCTAACTAAATCTAAAATTACAAAAACATTGTCATATCTAATAAAATTCTAGCTCCCTAAACACTATATAGCCAGGAACAAAGAAATAAAAGCTTCTCAAAAAGAGAGTAGAAAAATTATTGTTTGTTTTTAAAAAGTTAATCCCATATGTACAGCTGCTAAGGAAAACCCATCTTGTTAGCAAGAGCTGCAGAATCTTCAAAGAGAGTCCCTAGAGAGTTACAACCAGGTACGTTGATTCAGGATCTACACTTGCTGGGAAGACTTCTGGCCTTCATCCAGACTTGGGACAAGGTGTCCGCATGGGTCAGAGAGTTGCCAAAGAGATTCCAGGAAATGAGGTTTCACAGAGCTGTTTCAGAGTTCCTGTGCTTATACCACATCTGCCCACTTAGGCATTAAACCAAATCCCTTTCCACCCCACAGTGTGACGGAACCTGAGGAAAGGAATCTTCCATGTCAGCCAGAAATGCGTATCTTAGCTTAGGAGCAAATGGAAGTCCAGGAATGGGAACAGTCTTCCATTGCAATCACCGCTGGCAGGCACAGGGCCTGTTTTAGGATAGAGGGAGCCTTTTTCACCTCTATTTCCTTATATCAAAAATACAGAGACTAGATTTATCAGGCTAGAACTGTTTTGAAATTTTGTGATTCTTCAGTTTCTTTCTATTCAAATATTCTTACAATAATCTAATAAACTAAGGTAAAAATTACCTCATTGATTGATTATTGATTTAATGCTTATTTTTTAAAAAATCTATATGGTGGGCTTGCATGCACACATGCACTTACACCACTCACAAAGAAAGAGCTCAAATTATTCCAATAGTTTGTTCACACAGGCCCAAATTACTCAACATTGAGCTATATGTTGCTGCCAATGACATGTTAATTGCACCAAATTGTTTTCAGTCCTTTCAGGCTGTCCTCATTTCTCTTTAAGTAAAATAGTTTTCTAAACAAGGGTCCTCCAAACAGGATGGTTGAGCCACTGTATGCTCAGGGGCATGTCATATCTCAGTTGCTGTACGTTGAAGATGTGGCAAAACAATGGATATATGACCCAAGGGTAAGACGTAGTGGTTGATTGAAAGGGAAAGTTCTCAAAAAGTGAAGATGAGTAAATCTTTCAGCATATATTTATGGGTTGTAGAACAATAACTTACGTAGGACTACATTTTAAAAAGCACACTGGATTTAGGTCCAAATTTACTTCTGCCATTGACTGTCTAACTTTAGATAAGGTCCTTAAGCCCTCACGCAGAGCTTTAAGCTTCCCCTCTGAACAGAGTGGATAAGATACCTGCTATGATAGGTGGTTGTGAGGGTTGAATGAGACGCTGTACAAGAGCCAGGCATAATATTTAATTTACTCAAAATTTACTGGGATTTTCAAATAATTATTTTATCATTTGAGGAATCTTTTTGAGCTCCAAATAATAATCAATACTCTGTGTGTGTGAGATTTTAAAAACTGTGTCTTATAAAAAAATGTTCTCAGATAAGATATAGTCATCACTCTGTCACACAGAGCACCCACAGCTCTGTAAGGAAATGCCCCCGTCCCCAACACATATACACACCCGGTACTTCTCCAGGAGCAGTTCCCACCCCCAGCCTCACCCTCCACCCTCCCTGCCTTAACATATACAATGCCTCACACTAACCTGGTGATGGAAACCAGGAAATAAAGGGTCATTTTATGCATATTTGTATTTTAGGATAGCTTTTTCAGAAACTATTAAAAGTGGAAGAAAATTCTTCCTGAATTCAAAGACCTACAAAGAAATGGTGCATTCAACAAGGACTCTCCATCGTTTCAAATGCACTCCACTCCTTGCCCCCTGCTGTGGCATAAACTTGCACAAGCTCTACAGAATAAGCTTCCACAAATAAAGGAAGTTTTAAACCTGTAGCTTTCAGCCTAGTTCTGGACATGCTAGAAGGATGCAAAAAATTTTAAAAGCAAAATAGGGAATAAGTACAATGTCCTGAGTCAGTCACTACAAATGAGACTCAGTTTCTTTTTCAGTAACAAGTATGACTATCTCCCCTAGTTGTTAGGAGGATCACATAAGTGTGAGTGATAACAAAATATTGTCTAAACAGCCTGCATTATTATTTACTTTCATGTAAAAATAAATATTAATTGAAATCACTGTTCTAAGCTAGAAGGATACAGCATTAAATAAGCAAATTGAGGTCTGTGCCCTTTTTGTAACTTCCTAAGTAATTGTAAGGTAATCCCAGTTTGGTCTTAGTAGTAGGGGGGAAATAACTAGGGCAGTGTGATTTTTTTTAAAAAGCTGAGTGGAGAGGAGGATATTTCTAAGTTATTTAATAGTCTTCTCTGAGGATAGGGATTTTGGAGTCGAGTAATGGGAAAACCTGGCCATGAGCAGATTTAAGGTAGTAACATTTGGGTTACACAAGTTCTGAGATGGACATGGGCTTGATGTCCAGTGGAAAAGGAAGATGGCAGAGCAGCTGGAGTGTGAGGCGCTAACAAGAGAGGGATAGAAGATGAAATCCGAAAACAGATGGAAATCAGAGCATCTAGGTCATAGTAGGATTATTTAAGAGACCTGCTGAACTACTCACATTTCTAAAAACCTGTTTAAAATTGCCTCAAACAAAATAGGCACTCAGTAAATATTTAGAGCACTTGAGTTCCTAGGAATAAATCTGTTCTGTAACAATCATCTAATTGACCAGGACCAGGATGCTAAGCAATTGGCAGATGCACCCTCACAGCCTTTTTGAAGAGGACAACAATGCAGCTTTTATTCCAGAAAGTAGAATCCAGAGACAGACTTCCCATCCATCTTGGTAGAAGCCTGTCCCATCCTGTTGGAGATTCCAGATCCACCAACCCCTTGCCAAATATAGGAACTGAGCCCTAGTTTTGAACCATGTCTTCTGGGTCTCAGGATTCAGAAATGATAACTGGGGGAGTGTGGTAAAGATATGGCCACCAGCTTGAGATCCCTTCTTTGCTCCTTACTAACTAGGCAAGCTTGAGTAAGTTAGATACCTAATAACAACAAAGTATGTAGTCCTTTTTGTGAACCAGGCACTGTTCTAAGGACCTTACTTGTTCAATTCATTTAACTTTCAGTTTCGCTGCTGAAAAGATGTGACAGTAATCGTACCCACTTCATGACTGGAATGTCAGGTATAACACCTATGCACAATATATGCTTCTTCCGTGCCCCTCCCTCTTTCCTCTGAAGACTAAAATGACTGCCTTCAAATGTACTAGGAGAGACCAAGTATATATAAAGTACCTAGTCCATTAGGGAGGTTCAACATATTCTAGCTGTAATAATAAGCACGTTCAAGTCTTCCCCAGTAAAGTGAAGGTCTAGTTTATCGGAAGGGTCAAAGCCCTGCAGAGTGACTTATGGGCGTTAGCTCTTCAGGCACACCTTCCTTCTAACTTTTGAGCCCAAAAGCTGATTGAGAGCCTGACACATAATATACTCTTTACTGAGGCATAGTTTTACTGCCAGACTGAGAACTACTTAAAAAGTAGCTTTCCTGCTTCAGAGAAAATAACTGTAGAAAAAAAACCCTAAATCTTGATTTGGGTGGGATTTGCCAATGTTCAAACCCTTGCCTCAGCAAAGAAGTTGATCACTGGAACACGAAGAGGGACCTCTGTCAGCCACGTCAGAGCTGATCTCAAAGTAAGAGGCAATAGCCACGTCAAGCAGAAGAGTCAGAGGAGTTGGTTCCAGCATATGGCCTAAACAATGGAACAAATCCTGGTGGAAGAAAGCCCAGATTTCTAAAGTAAAATGTGTCTGTATATTGGTATAAAAATCCTATAGTCTCCCTTAGAAGCATGAAGCACAACAGCCTTAGGGGCTAAGAGTTGAGGGCCCCCCATATGTCTCTCTCACCCCAGATGACCACAAGACCTCATCCTGACAGAGGGACCCTTTGGATCTAATGTCAATGTCTCCAATGACCTCTGTGAAATGCCAGTCGGGATTGACTTGAGAGGGGTAACAATCATCCATTAGCATCTGTCAGTAGATGAGGATGATATATTGTCTCGGCAGATAAGCTGGCTGTTAGGAAACTTAAAGTAGAGTTCAGGGATGGGACACATATCAGAATAATAAAACAGCTCAAAAAATAAAAACAATGGATGTTTGACTGGGAGGATTGGCTGAGAAGATACATGAGGATATTTTCTGGAGACATGGAAATTCTATACTGTTATCAGGTGTAATTTATATGGGTGACATATACTTTGTCAAATTTGTACAGTTAAGAATGTATTTCAATGTATGCATTTCAATGTATCTAAATTTTAACCTTAAAAACTGTAAGGAAAAATAAGAATGGAGTGGACAGAGCAGGGGCATAAATAATGTAGAAACAGCAACACATGATCCATATATGAGGGTTTATTACTCTATAAAAAAACTGAAAAAAAAAAATCTGTCAGGAAAGACAATATTAAAATCAGGAGTCAGGAAGGAGCTACATGGGATGAGGCCCATCTAATTAAAGGGGGAATGGTAAATGACCTTGAAATGCTATTTGTCTCTTGCATATTTTTTGTCAATCCTACATGGTACATTCATTGTAAGGATTTTATTAATCTGGTCCTTTTCCAGTGAATTTTCTGACTGTATAAAAGAAAGCTAACACTCGTGAATATTTGCACAGACTGCTGTCTTAATAATGACAAGCACTCCAAAGGGGAGGAAAGTAAAAGGTAAACCCTATTCAAATGTGTCTCAGGCCAGTGAGAGACTTCAAAGGAGAGAGACCCACAAGCCCAAACTCAAATTGCTTAAGAACTTTCCACATGAAGATTGTTGTATTCCCAGAAATGATTCTCGTCAAACAAAAAATTGGGGGTGGGGTAGGTTAGTGAATAGCCTTCATGTGTAAATGGATTTCTTGCCCAGAGATGGAGCTGACAGAACGAAGCCTGCAAACTCATGGAAATTAGCAGTAATGAGACATAAACAGTCAAACCTCAAAAAAAACATCTCTGGCCTTTAGAATCAACACAGCTCTCCTGTCAGCTTGCACCTGGCCCGTCCGGCTGGGTCCAGGAGCCAGTGGGGTTTTAGGTCTCTTTTAACAGCTGCCAAGAGCACATTACTCATGGCCAGGATGTAGGCCTTTTATGTTGCCACAAGCGGCCCAGCCGCTGTTTGGGCCTGGTGAAGTCCATTGACGGCTTTTCCCAGGACTGGAGCTTTGCGCTCTGAATTTTCCAGCAGCTCCAGTTTATCCAAAAGTTACCATGTACACTGAGCAAGCCCCCCAGGCTCCTGTGCTGGCCTGCAGCCATGCTCACTGCCTGGCCACCTCCACTGGGCCCTGGAAAGACAGGGCAAGAGACTGAAGTTAAAACTGCAAAGGGCTGCAGCCTCAGCTCAATGTTTCATCTGCCTTGTCAGTGTTTGAACTCCTAAAACAATGCAAACAGCTGGGAGGTACCAGTTTAATACAAAAGCACCGTGGGGGCCTCCCTTTTGCAGCAAGGGCTTAATTTGCAGCACTATGAAGCTATCACCAGCCACTGCAGCAGGAGTTCAATCCCAGCCAGCAAGGTGACACACATGGTGCAGGAGACCTCTCCTGCCTGGCCCGCTACTTGCCCTAGCAGTGGGGTTCTGTTCCCCACTCTGTCTCTGGTGAACCCTCTCACCTCCTCACTCCCCTGGCCTGTACCCCAGTTCTTGTATGCATAAATAAATAAATCTTAAAAAAGAAAAGAACATACCTGTGAAACTAAAAAAAAATCCCTAAATGGCCTAATTGTGATACTTGTGTTTTAAATACACCACCGAAATAAATGGGCTAGCTAGCTGAGTAGGTGGGTGAGTATATCAAGCTAAAAGAATACAAACAGTATTGAGTTCATAGGTCCTTCTGAATCAGTAGGTGTGATTAGGTTTGGTGTTAAATCCTAATGAAGTCCTTAGTATCTGAGAATGACAAACTCATATTTACTGCAGTTGAATGTTTACTGTCTATTAGCCCTTTAAGATTCTAAGTTCTTCAAGGGCAGGAGATGTGTCTGTCCTATCCACTGCTGTATCTTCAAGGGTCTGGCATAGAGAACATCACCAATTTTAATTGAATGCTGAATCCTACATCATTAAGTTGCCACAATAGGTGAGGGCCCAAAGGCATTTTGAGCTGCACTAGGTTTCTTGTGGCAGATAGTGGTTGCTGGGGGTCCAGAAGCCATTCCCAATCCCTTTCTCTCTCCACTACAGAGGCTGGAAAATCTCCCTTGCAGCCAGAAGATTAGCCAATAAGGCACAAGTGGGAGTTTGCTGGGGGTATTTATGGATTGAATATTTTGCTTTCTGATTTTTTAAAGTCAGACAAAAGAGAATTCATTAGTGTTGCCCTTTCTCCCTTCTTTTTGCTCTGAATGTAGACTTCCCAATCACTGTAGCAGTCACTTTGTGACTGTAGGGTAAAGGTTGATCAGGTATTTCCACCCTCCCACCACTGATGATGGATACCTGTGGTGCTGCGAGCATTCCAGGGTGGGCATGCGCAAGTGGGCGCACCTGTGTTGGACACGGGCATAAATGGGCGGCGTCATGAGGATGCCAGAACTGTGAGGACGAACTGCGAGAACCGAGAGAACTAACAGGCCCAACAGCAGCAGCAGCAGCAGCAGCAGCAGCAGCGGCAGAGAGAAGACGCAGCTGAGAGGGTGAGATGTGCTGGGGGCTGGGAGGCCTGCCAGCCTCCCGGCCCCCCGACCCCCCTGCCTGCCATGTACCTGGCCACCTCTACTAAAGTATGAAAAGCCACCGAGGGCTCCAAGACTCTCCTTCCCTGACCCGTCTGCCGAGAACCATCCTGAACCTTGCTCCAATGCCACCCCCATCCTGCTGCTACAGTGACCTATAGTGACAAGCATGGGGAGGAAAAAAGCAACATCTAAGCATTGTAGACAGAGACATAAAAATAACCTGGGTCCTTGGGCTTCACTGAGTTACCAGATCATTCCCAGATTCACCTACCTCTCACCTTATTAAATGAGATGAGAAAATAGTTGTAATGTTTGAGCTACAATTAGTCTCATTCTATTTCCTGTTATGTACATTCAAATACTTCGTAACTGGTACTTTCCTAATTTCTCCATTTGTGAATAATATTTTATTTAGTCACTTCTGCTTACAAGTGTATCTCTAAGAATTCAAAAGTAACATCCTTGCCTTGGAGTTTCTTACAGCCTACGAGAAATAATTCATCACATAACATACCAGAAAAAGTTTCAGCCTACGAGAAATAATTCATCACACAACTTTTCAAATATACACAATGATCTTAAAAGCCTAACATTTTTCAAAATTGTGCTTTGTGTGGCTTTTCCGCTCAGCAGGTAGGTAGTGAGAAGATGAATAAACAGGACTTGTCCTCAGCAGTCCCAAGACTGGGAACAAGCTCATCTCCAATGTCCATGGGACAGGACTGGGCCACACTCACAGAGCCGGTGGGGAATCCCAGGATTGCCCGCATCCGTTTTTAATGTCTACACTTGAAAGATAAGGCAGAGACTGTGTTTTATTCTATGCACCTCATTACTCTGAAGTATATAATTCAGAACCTGTACATAGTAAAAGTGCCATAATTATTGCATGAATGAATGAGATAATAAATCAAGAAATTAATAAAAAGTGACTTAGGAATTAATTTACTGAGCTCTGCTACATGCAAGGCATTGCTGTTTGCTAAAAAAGGGCTGTCATTAGTATTAATTATTTAGAACTCTAGTATTTATAATGGTTACAAACTGTTATGATTCTTGGTTCTCTGATTTATATAAATTGTGATCTATTAAAGTACATGCTTCATTTATTTTCTTATTGCACACAAACTTATTCATTCTTGGAGCTTGAAGAAAAGTAACTTTCCCTCCATGATCCTGTATTGTGCTTATTGGTTGAGCCCTTCAATGAAATATGGAAACTATTTTTCTTCTTTGAAATTAGCTAAAATTTGTTCCACTGAGGACTGGGAAACTGTTTGCTGACATCATTTCATTTAGAGCATTAGTATATGTCCTACCCATAAGTTTTCAAAGTATTTGATGTATGGAACTTTTAAATTTAAAAGAAATGTGGAGCCTTGATCAACTGGAAGAATTTTAAATATATCTAATGCAAATTGTAATGAAGCAAACTTTATACTAGCTTACAACCAATGACCCATGTTAGAAAAAGGTCTTAAAGAACTAAAATAAAACAGAAAAAAATGCAAATGTTATGTTAATAAGTTTGAGGATTTAGTCTGTGGAAATTATAATAAAATTCCTCTTCCTTTCATGCTAGTCCTCAGCAAGGCCCAAGCGAAACAAGTGTAGAAAATTTTCCATCAACAGGTGGCAACACTTGTATTGTCTGATTTTTAGAGAGGCTCTTGATTGCATTTCAGAACAACTGCACTGATAGCTGGTGAAGCTAAACACGGTGTTTTTTTAAAAGCAACCACATCCAGAAATAGCATACACATGCAAACACAAAATGAGAACTGTGACAGAGAAATCACAAAAACAGACAGGCCTAAAACCTACCACTACTTCTAAAGCTGGCCCAAGAAACTCCAGGGACTTTTCCTCAAAGATAGATTCTCCCTGGGCTGAAACCACCCAGAGTCCCACAGTAGGAGCATAAAAAGTTATTCACCTGAGGTCTGTGAGTAGATGGATGTAGGGTTAGAGAAATCAGGTCTTTCCACCCTCCCACCACTGTGATGATGGACACCTGCGGTGCTGCGAGCATTCCAGGCTGGGCATGCGCAAGTGGGCACACCTGAGTTTGACATGGGCTTAAAATGGGCGGCGTCATGAGGACACCAGGACCGATAGTACTGACCGACCAACAGCAAGAGAACCAACAGGACCAACAGTACTGACCAACATGAGCTGCAGTGAGAGCGAATGAGCAGCAGCAGCAAAGCAGCCAAGAGGGTGAGATGCGCCCGGGGCTGGGAGGCCTGCAAGCCTCCCGGACCCCCACCACCCCTGCCTGCCATGTACCTGGCCACCTCTACTAATAAAAGCGTAAAATCCTCCGAGGGCTCCAAGACTCTTTTCCTTGACCCGTCTGCTAAGAACCATCCCGAACCTTGCTCCTGTGCCGCCCCTTCCAGCCGCTACAATGGAATATGCTATAGTCATTACAAACGTTAAGTCTGGAGTACCAGCCAAGTCGTGGAAATGTATATGTGGAATAAAGTTAAGTGAAAAAAGCAGAACATAAAACTCTGTGTACACTCAGGTTACAGCTCTCAGAAACACATATGTCTCTGTTGTCAGTGATGGGAGGGAAATTAGAGCCACGTTGATGGTTTTGTATTGAGCCAGTCAACTTTTTATTTTTCCCCCCCTTTGGAAGTTGTTTAGATTTATGATATGGAGTGAAAAAAAAGGAAAACTAACTTTAAAACAGCCCATGATACCCTGAAAGAGTTGTCAGATCTTCTTAAGGGACTCAGGGATGTTTGAGGACCCAGGGAGTCCAAGTCAAAAAAGCAAGGAACCACGAAGAAAAGGCTGCATGGCTTGCCCCCCAAAACTTGGAGGAGGGTTCCCTCCTGCCCCTCCCACCCCCGCATACCTCCCACCTCTTGTTTCTTCAGACTGTAGTTTGGACAGGAGGGAGAACCCTTGTCTGTTTAATAAGTTTGTGAACAAAGGTTGATTGCTTCCCTTGTCAATAAACAAACACTATCTGCTTCTGTTTCTCTCCTAAATCAAATTTCTGCTTATCCTAACTAGTTTTACAAAGGCTTTATGTACACAGGAAAAAGAAATGACAAGGTTGTGTAAGCAGGCGCCCTGGGTAGAGTTGTACAGTTTATTTCCTGGGAATCTTGCTTCTTTTTCAGGCATACTTTTCCTCTTTCAAAGGCCCAAATGGTTCATGAAGCCATTATTTTCATCTTGCATCAACCTATCAAGGGACAAATAGCTTTCTTCCCAGATTCTTTAAATGAGAGAGAGAGGAAAGCAAAAGAATAAAGGAGAAAAGAAAGGGAGTTTGGGAGAGAGGCCATAACAGAGCATATAGACAAAGAAATGAATAAATATAAACTGAATTTTGGGCATGGAGATAGTTTATATTTTGGTATAAGAATCTTAAGTTATACCACATAAGCAACAGTCCTTGTAAAAGCCAGAACTGAAGAACAAAGAAGTCAGTTAATTTACTGGCTTAACAATCAAACTAAAGAGAGGGTAAATCGGGATCAGGAGGCCTGTGGCAGAGTGGATGTAACCCCTGCACCAGCCCCTCCTTCTCCTCCTGGTGCAAGGGACCCAGATGGCCATGCCTGTAGTTCTGAGATGCATCCTCAGAGCACCCCAGCAAGAGCCTCCTCAGACTCACTCAGCCCCTGTGCGGGGTCCCTCCAAACTCCCTCCAAAGTCCCCCACCAGCACTGGCCCCATTATTTATGCAGGCAAAGCTTTTTATTTTATTTTATGTTTGCACAGTGAGTATTTGCCTCTGTTTTCCTGACGAGGGTGACACACACAGGACATAGTTTAGAGCCTTCAACACGTTGGTCTGAACCAGACAGGGAATTAGGCTCCCACTCACCTCTGAGTTGGCCACAGGCTATCAAGTTTCTTCCCGGCACTAGGGCCTAAAGGTTCAGAACTGAGGGCTTTGCTGACTTTGGAAACTACGGGGGCCTAAGTCTCCATCCACCCAAGTCTGCATTAGGATGAACCACTCACGGGCAGTCCCAAAGCTGGCTGTGAGTCAACATGAGTTTTGGCTCAGTCCCAGTCCACCTCTAAAACCTCAACAACCCAGCTCCTGAAAATCCCCTGCTGGCTCTGCCCAGCCAAGGAGCCAGCATCCGTGTACCCCTCAGCCCATTCTCTCCCTGGGTCTGCCTTACCAAAGACTAAATGGAGTCCACCTCTCACCCAGCAGCACTGGTCCCACACCAAGGTTGGGTTTCTAGCCCCCTATTTTCTCCTGTGAGTTTTGACCCACCTAGGTTCTTCCCTGGACCACATTTCAATCTCCTGCACCCGGTACACCACTGTCTTCAGGTGATTCAGAAGTGTCCTGGTTTTCTGGGATGAGAAGGGGCTGATGCCAGGCTGAGGGTTGGGAATGGCTGTCCGGAGATGTGTGTCCACCTGTGTGAGTACACACAGTTTGGGAGTTCTCCTCTCTCACCCCGTCCCTCAGGGAACTGGGAGGAGGAATGCAATGGAGAGATGGGGAAAGGCCAGCAGCTCATTCATTCCCTTATGCAGACTGTGGAACCACTGTAGAGCCTGCAAAGGAGCCCACCTCTGTTGCTTGAGGAGAGACATCCCTCCTGCTGGGCTCGCCCTGAGGGCAAAGATGCTTCCCGCCTCTTTTCCTTCCTAAAGCAAGCAGGAGGTGAGGCTGCCATGAGAAATCCTACTATCCTAAAGATAGCAGCTCTGTCTTTTAGCCCTGAACAGGAGGGTCTGCCACCCAGTGTCTCAGGTCCCTGGGGGCACACTTCTCATAGTCTTGCGCCTGGCAGGGGTCCAACATTATCCTCCCTCACCCCAGCCCTTTGTCCCGAGAACCCCAGAGTCAGGCAAGTGGTGGTGGCAGGGAACAGTTTTCACCTCTCTTACTTTCTGTAAATAATCTTCACTGATTAAATTGTGGTTGGTGGGGTGGAGAATGGGGGAGAATTGTGTCTATAGATAATAGTAGGTGGTCAGAGGAACAGAAATGAACTCAGGTTGTTACAGGACAGGGAGAGGAGCACTCAGAACCCTTAAGCCTGCTCTCTCTGAATGGGTTCTGCCATCCGCCGCATTAAGACAAACATACAAAACCTTTAATGGAAAGGAACTTTAATACAACTAGGGTACAATA
>JAGFMF010011568.1:20549836-20580918 GCA_019455555.1 Galemys pyrenaicus
CCAACCAGTCCAAGACCAAAAAGCAAGCACAGTTTTTTCACATGTCCCTCTGCTCCACGTGCCCCATCCAGGTCTCCTTGCTGTTCTCCATCTTCCCTTTTTCCCTTCTCTCTTCTCTGCAGAAATCTTTTTATCCTTAGCTCCACCCACTTAGGGTGGAACCAGGATTTTGGGAACTTTTTCTTTTCCTGGGACCACCCTGTTACAAGGTCACTCTGTTCATAGAAAACTATGCCCTGGGACACATTCCCCCAAAAGATGGGCCCTTTGTTCATAAAATACCTCAGAAATATTGCTGGTTATAGTATGATGCCAATTAGAAGGAAGAGGAGAAATCCTCTGATTTTTGATATGGCAGCGAGGGAGGAAACCAGAAGAAAAGCTACTTGTACTGATCATTTTGATGATACTGTGTTCAGTGAGTGGGGTCCTTGGGTGGCCTCTGAGAAAAGTTTCATCCAAGTTCCTATTCAGCAGCACTTGCCTAGTTTACCCAGGAAAGATGTTGCACAGACACAGGCAGGCAAAGGTAACATTTTAAAAGGCTAGGTTTATTAGGGAAAGTAGAAGGGGGGGGGAAAAACCACGTGCATAGAAATAGGCAGGCAGTCTTGGGAGGGAGCTGCATTTTGTCAGTGCAGAAACCGTACTAATGTAGTGTTCTTATTTGGGAGAGGGGTTCATCCCTTTGTGGAATTGTTATCTATTGATAAATGAATCACTTTCAGGGTGTGATTGGGTTGATTTGTAAGGACTGGTGATTCTCTAATGGCACCTCTGGTCTGCGCCTCCAGATACTTTCTTTTTCTTTTTCTATATTTTTTTTATTTATTTAATTCTATTTGACATTATTTGTAGTCACCAGGGAGTCCCCACCACCATTTCACCCGTGCGCCATCACCTCAGTCCCTTGTGCTCCTTCTGCCCTCATCCCTGTCTCTTCCTCCCTCGCCCCGCCCGCCCCCCACCATGGTCCCTTTGGTTTATCTTTGACCTTCTGTTTTTGTTGTGTTTTTTGATTTGTTTGTCTGTTTGCTTGGTTTTGGCTGTAAGTGCTCATTTCCTTGAGCTCGCTCTTTTTTTTATTTTCCTTTATATTCCTCCTAAAAGTGAACCATCCAATATTTTTCTCTTGCCTTCTGAATTGTTTCACTGAGTATAATTCCTTCTAGCTCCATCCATGTTTCTCTAAATGACTCTAGTTTATCATTTTGATTGCTGAACACTTTCTATAGCAGCTGGAGCTGAAGGATTTTTCTTTTCGATAGCTGGTTTAACAACTATCTAAATCATTTCTACTGCAACTCGAGTTTCTGGTCTTGTGACTCCTTCATCCCAAATTTTCTACACCCAACCTGTATCACTTAGCAGTTATTCAGAGCTAGATTCTGGAAGGTTGTCCCACAATGAAAATAATGTTGCCAAAGTTCGAGCCTTCCCCAGGGTAGCTGCCAGAAGGTGAGACTGGCTGGGGAGAGTGGATGGTCTCCAAAGTCATCCAGCAGTTTCTGATTGCCATCTCAACTAAGCACCTGACAACTAGCCCTGATAATCCCTAAGACAAATCCTTTGTCCATCTTTTAGATTAATAATCACAATTTTTGTGGAAGTCTTAGTGATGGTATTCGTGGGCAGGGTGAGGGGCATCCCAGGATGCTGAAACCTGCATGCTCTAAATGGGTTCTGCTATCCACCACATAGAGACAAAATACACTCTAGCACACAAGACTTTTAATGGATAGGAACTTTAATACAATTAGGATGTAATAAAGAGAACAGAAAGAATATAGATAAAATAACTTCCAATTAAACATCCAAAGTTACCCATCCCCTAGTAAGCAAATGCCCAGCCAAATAGGGTTGGCCCAAAGCAGGGCTGCTGAGGCTCAAAAGCTTGCCACAAGTCTAAAGCACCTTCTGTTGGGGACCCATAGGAAAGGGACAGAAGGGGCCAAGCAAGTCTGAAAGGAAAACAGCAAAGTCAAAACCCAAGTCAGAATAAAGACTGCCATTGTCAACCTCCCCACAAGTCTCTCAGCCCCATCTCTGTCTCTTTCAAATGTCTCATTCCATGTCTGCTAAGTCCCTGGTACGAATCCAAGGTCTAGAAGCAAGAGCAGCTTCTTCACATGTCTCTCTGTCCCAAGTGCCTGCTCTAGGTTCCCTTCTTGATCTAATCTTTTCTTGCTCCTCAGCTCCACCCTTCTTTGCATGGGGCAAGGAACCTGAAATCTCCCCTTTTTATGGAGAGCACACTGTTAACAATAGTAGTTATTTGTCTTTCAATTTAAAGCAACAAAATAATGCATTCAGGCTTGTAGTACCATATGGTATGAAAAGGTAGTTATTCTAAGTTTAAGGAGAGAAACATAAATATTCTGGAAAAAAACTAATTAACTCTTTCAAGATCACAGAGCAGATAAGCAGCAGAACTGGAGAAAAAAAATGTTCTCTGTACTATTTGCTTCACTTACTCATTTATCCTTAAAACCCAGGTTTTGAGGAAATAAGTGATATAACATGTTTAGTATTTTATGGTATAGAAGGCAGCTCTGTAACCTTCAGTGTCAAAAATCTAAACTTAATCAAAAGCCTCTAATTTTAAGAATTTTTTCAGTTCCCCTTTCCATCTGAAATTTGTATTATTGTTGGCCCAAATACCACTTTTTGATTGCCCTTGCTGCTTGCTGGGAATGTAATCTCTAAAGCATTCTGTTTAATCTTTGAATCAGCTTGGGAAGATGGAATTACCATCCCTGGAAAACTGCAGTTTAGTTTCAAGGAACTCGCTGCAGCTGCAACAATAAGATGGAAATGTGACTGGTTTGGAGGAGGCAAGGATTAAAGGTATGGGATTAAGAAAGCCTTGCTGGCCCCAGTGAGCAGAATGATCACATAACTCACAGGCTGACCTGGCTCTACTCAGCTCCTATTAAAGTATGTGGTATCACAGCCTCCCCAT
This sequence comes from Galemys pyrenaicus, assembly GCA_019455555.1. Taxonomy (NCBI): domain Eukaryota; kingdom Metazoa; phylum Chordata; class Mammalia; order Eulipotyphla; family Talpidae; genus Galemys; species Galemys pyrenaicus. Next base: position 20,552,799 of record JAGFMF010011568.1, read on the forward strand.
AATTAGGATATGTCATCTTGAGCATCGGGATAGAAGACACAGATGCCAAAGAGGAGCCAGGGGGAGAACAGGGGATGAGGAAGAAATGAATAATTTTTGGTGACAATGACTACTATTTTGATAGGAACCAGAATGTCTGCATTATTTCAAGAACCATGTGTAAGGGCAAGAGCTGTTGGAAATGTGCCTTCCAACTTCAAAATGTGCCTGACCGTAAGAACGCTGATAAGCTTCGGGGGGAGAGCAGCTGGAACTCTGCGGGCAGCTTATATTTCCTTTCTTGATATTTATTCCGAGATCACATTTACAGCTGCTTTTATCTGCTCTTTAGAAGTTCTTGTATTTGGGGAATCATTAATTGTAAAATAAATACTTACTCGCTGACATGGAAATGTAATTTATTAGCCAGCTACAGATCTGGTTGTCTGTTAATGCATCTATTGTGAATCTGAAACTCTCCACTCTACCCAAGATGCCATTTATGGAGACTCAAGTTTATTGCACATCTTGTTGCCTCCATGTTAGTGCTTGGGGCTAAAACATTAAAAATAATTGTAAAAAAAAAAATTCTCTTTTCAAGAGGAAAAATGTAAAATGATGTTACCCAGTAATGTGGATGGGAACATGGGAAAGGGTTTTTGAATGAGAGCCAGAGTCCTGAAAGAATGCCCTGCAGAGAAGAAACAGCCTGCAAATTCAGTTGTAAGAGCAATACTGTTGAGAGATAAGGCATTGCCTGAGCTTGTTCAAATGAGACCCACACATTTGGGATTTGGGGCAACACAGGAGAGAGGGCAGAGGTGAAACCACAAGGTAAATGACCTCAGGACATCTAAGACACAATGTCTTAGGATATAGCAAGCTTAGGTGAGGTTCAGTATAATAGTTGGCCAACCCAGCAGGTAAGACAAGGTGATGAGAGGTTCTAGACATCACAGTGGGTGGTAGTGTAGGTGTCAGAACCACAGTATTCATGGATCCAAAATCCAGACCAGGCTGTGTAAGGGCTATAGCCAAGCTAAATGAAGTTCATAGTGTGTGCTATTTAACTACAGCACTGGGTGTTCTAGGCCAGTAACCAGCTAGTATTGAGACATCTAGACCTGCAGTCCTGAGAAAGTGAGGTGCTTCCCAGGGCTCAGTCTCTTAACGTGAGATCATGTTGGCAATCCAATCTCATTTGCAGCCACATCGGAGGGCAGGTGGAGGCTACCTATCTCTAGTCTCTCACAGTCAGGATTGTACCAGGTGTTGAGCTTGTAGTAGATGTATGATCTTTGTTCAATAGCCCTTCCTTTGGAAATTACTTTATAATTTAATGTAACTTGGGTATTACCCTCTTAGTGCACAAGGTGAGAATGTGACTCATGTCTGGCTAATCAGATTACTAGATTCCTGTTCCCATAGTGGTTTATCCAGAGATAGGTGTATGGCATATACTAAATCAACTCTTCTACTGAAGGTCTTCTCCTACAGCCAGCATTTATGGAGTACTTAACATGTACCAGAATCTGCTCCAAATGCTTCAGATATGTTATTCATTTAATCCAAATATCAATTCAATATGATAGTGCCTCTATTATCTCTCCTTTACAGATAAGGGGACTAAGACAAAGATGGAGTAATTTGTCTAAGAACACACAGCTAGTTATTTGAGACAGACTGTATAACTAGGCAGCTCTGTCTGAGAGCCTGGACTATGTGCAATGATAGATACACTTTCTTCCTCTGGGATTGTAAACCACAAAAAGTATGTAAACTAGAGATATGAATGACCATGTTCCCAGGACTTGTGGTGGGAGTTGTCTTAGTGGACGCCATATATTATGAAAATAGTAGGAGGGAAATAAGGAGAGAGAGAGAGGGAGAAAAAGAGAGAGACCCTCGTAATATGACTTGAACTGGATCTAGATGTACCTGAAGCTTTTCAACCTGTGGACTTTTCAGTTAAATGGACCAGTAAACTGTCTGTATTGCTTGAGCTAGTTAAATTTGAGTTTTTGTCATTTGCAAATAAGAATCTTAACCAACATAAACTTGTCTGTGGATCCTTCCAGATGAGTGGGATAGACTGATCAAGATGAAAGTAACAAAATAAGTCAAAATGTTAAAAATAGCTTGGCCTTACAGAACATGTATTCAACTGTGGCATTCTCTGTTCCGTGTGTCTTCACTTTACCAGTGTGTCCTGCCTCTGAAGAACTGTAAATACTTTGTCTCTCCAAAAGTGGCCCCAAGAGAGAAGTCTAAATTTAAAGCAATACAGAGCTATCACCTCACCGGGAGAAACTGGTTTCCTTAGTCTAAAAGGCCTGGTTTATAGCACACTGCAAATAGCACAAAAACACCATACCTATGAATCTATGAAAAACAAAATAATTAGAATGCTTCTGTTCTGAAATACACCCACATGCCCCCTTCAGAAGGTTGAGGGGTTAGGTGACTGGTGGGTTGGTTGGTCCCTCAGGAATAAGTAAATAGAATTAATACTCATTCTAACTTTGACTAGCTAAAAGCTTCCTTTCTAGATTCCTGGGCTTGCAGAACAGTGGGCATTGGGGTGGTTTGGCTTTGAGCTATTACAAGTGAAACTTTTAGAACAGTGTCTGGAATTTAGTAACACCATTCTTTCCTCTTCTTCTTGGTTTTCCAAAAAGCCTTCAATGACTGGTATTATTTTTCTAATGAACAGATTTTCGGTGGAATGAGTGGGTAAGAGTTTAACAACTGGATGAACTACTGAAAAACAATCTCTAATCAATATTCCCATACAAGGATAAGTGTTAGAGCTGGAAAGAGTTTTTTAATTTACAATCAAAATTCACGAAACCAAGCAAATGTCCAGAGTCAGACAATAGATGAGTGTTGCAATTAAAAGGTGATGGTGGCAAGTTAAATTGTGGCATTGACAGTGAGAATAATTAAATCCCTCTATTTTTTGAGGGTGTTGTGATCAATTTTTAAAATCTGAATTAACTCACAATTTTCTGTCATCAAATGATCTAAATTGAATGCAGAAAGAGCTTAGTCAGCAAGAATCTATATAACTTGTAGCTGAAATGAACTTTAGAAATAAAATCGGGATGGAAGAAATTGCATTAAAGAAGGCTGTCATCTTCCTTGTAAAACTTCTCAGAGCTTTGATTGTGTGATATGAGCTTTAATTCTCTAACAAGGGATCTAGTATATAGTCTTTCTCGAACTGATTTGACAACCTTTTCCCCAGAAAAGGTATTCAGATCGTGAGGTGTCCAGAACACTATTTAAGAAATGGGGTAGATATCCAGAACCACTACATAGACTCACAGATTATTCTATAAATCCTAATTATATTTCCTTGCCAGCTAAGGTACAAGTGACAAATTCTTCATTTTCTGGTGTGCACACCTCAACTCCCCTTATTACCTGGGTTGCTCCTGGACCTTTAGGGTTTTTTGTTGTGGTTTGTGTTTTTTTTTTTAAGATGTATTTATTTATTCATGCATACAAGAGCTGGGGTACAGGCCAGAGGAGCAGGGGTGTGAGAAGAGTTACCAGAGACAGAGTGGGGATCAGAACAGGCAGATCGACTGAAATACACTGCAGAGGGTAGCAGCAGGTGAGGCAGGAGAGGTCTGCTGCGCCGTGTGGATCCCCTCCCTGGCCGGGATCGAACTAGAGCTATAGAGGCTGTGGAAGCCTCTGTGCAGCAGTCAATCCCTTGAGCCACCAGGGAGGCCCACCTTAAGGTTTTTATTTTCTCTCAGGCTCTGTATGAGGGAAAAGCCAGAGATTGCAGCTGCCATTCCAGGCCCCCAAACTCCACTCCCATCACCACCACTTTGAATTGCCCCCACCGGGTGTGTAATTATAAAGTATGTGTTCAGTTATTTACTTCCCTGTTCCATGCAGAGTGTGTTACTGAATAATACAGCTTACAAGTAAGCCAGCTTTTTTGCTGCAAGGTCTGAATTAAAAAGATTACAACCCTCTATCATTCCAGTTTAAAAAGAAACCACTACTTATGTAGCTTTAAAAAAATGGAAACAATGATTAACTGTGCTCTCGGCAACACAAGCAAAATTGTAGAATTAAGATGTTGACATGGATTTTGTTCTTTCTGACGGCCTGAAATTGCCTCATCTAGAAAGGCAGAAAATAAAATGCTCATGGTTCTTGAATTTCCAGGAACTGAGTCTGGTAGCTGATTCACTGTAGCCTTCTAGAGTCTGAAGCAAGAAAAATTACAAGCAAAGTGGTGTCAATTTGCTCTATTTATCTTGGGAATTAACTTTAAAGCTTAATTGTCAGAGACAGTGACCTCTGTGTTCACAAAAATCCCTAGGGAATTACAAAAGCAGACTACTTCAGTGGAACTCGAGTGTCATTCTGGGGTGAATTGTTCAGCGCCTAAAGGAAAACAGCCTAAGAAGGAGAAGCTGACCTCACAAACTTTTGTACATCTTTCTCAACACTTAGATCTGGGTCTTTTAAGCCACTGCTTCCGTCTGGTCCATGTTGCTGTCACTGAACTGGTCACAGAATTGCCTGTGGATGTGCCTTGCCCCAGAGAGACTAGGTGTCTTCAAATAATGCAATTGTTGACCTTCCTCTGTCCCTGAGGCCTCCGAGGAGGTGGTGACATGGTCATGGCAAGAGCTGAAGAAGTTCTGCTTACTTAAGATGGTTCCTGAGTAGGGATTTCTCTGGAAATGTCCTCGTAATCTTGCAGAATTTGGAACAAATGTTTGGCTGAAACCATATACTATCAAATTAATAGAACAATTGTAGGATAGAGAACAATAAGTCAGAAAACAAGAATGCAAGCAGACAGCTCATAAAGTCTACTTTATGGAGGTAGCACAATACTGCAAGAGTACACATTGTGCTACGTGAATAACTCCCCCACCCCCACCCTGTCCCAACCAGATCCATCTTGCACATATTTGTCTTAAAAAAAAAAAAAGAGGAGAAAAAAATCATTTGAGCAAATAATGTGCAGGCCTCTGTTATGGTCAGTTGTAAGCCCAGATACTTGACAGATAACATCACCATTGTGATGAGGTAATGGCGCACAGCCTGGAGAGGCACTGGATTTTGGTAATAGCCTTTTAAAAATATTTATTTATTTATTTATTTATTTATTTACTTACTTACATAGAAGAACTGGGGTGTAGGCCAGAGATGTGGGGGTGAGACGATTCACCAGAATGGGAAGACAGAGTGGGAAGCAGAATAGGCAGATCAGCTGAAACACACTACTTAAGGGAGCAGAGGGCAAGGCAGGAGAGGTCTGCTGTGCTGTGTGTGGGTCAGATTCCTGGCCAGAATCGATCAAACCCAGACCCCAAGAAGGGCTATAGCAGCAGTAGTAGTGCTGAGACTTAACCCCTAGGCCACCAGGGAGCCCTGTAACAGCCTTTTTTAGAAGAACCAAAAACTTGATTGACTGACTCAGCCCTAAATCATTGCCTTGTTAGAGAGGAGTCTATCTGAACAAAATAACACTGAACAGGGCCTCCCTGGTGGCGCAAAGGGTTAAGCATCACACTATGAAGCATCCACAGCCACTGCAGCACAAGTTCAATCCCTGGCCAGGGTGGCAACCCACATGGCATGGCAAACCTCTTCTGCCTCGCCCCTCAGAAGTGTATTTCAATCTGCCTGTTCTGTTCCCCACTCTGTCTCTGATGACTCCTTTCACCCCCACACCTCAGGCCTGTGCCCTACTTCTTATATGCATAAATAAATAAATATTTTTTTTTAAAAAACAACAAAATAACACTAAACTCAGTTATATTCTAATACAAACAACAATTCCCCCTTCCTGGAACTTTTTAGCACAAGTTACAAATTAATCTGAAAGACGGAGCTCACTAACTGATTTAGCCTTGACTCACTGGGAAAATGTTATTGCCTTTGATGCAAACAGAACTTCAGGAGGGACTTTAACCAGGATAGCCAAATCAATCCTGGTGATCATAGGACTTTCAGGTACAACCCAATGACTCAGTCTCAGAGTGCTCTCAAGAGACTCTAAGACAGTTAGCTCCTATTAATAATAATAATTAAGTGGGAAAGTGGAAAAAGAAATTTGGGAATCAATCAGAAATTATTTTCTCAAATTTGGAGCAAGTAAGAGGTCAATAGAAGGGAAAGAAATGAGAAAAAATATAGTCCCTAGAAAAGTAGCTATTGTTATTTGGCATCCGAGAAAAATAAGCCTGAAGTATTTGTTTCTTTCCATGATTTACTTAATCAAGTTACTCCAAAGTAGCATTTTTGATTAATGATACTCAAACAGCCGATTTAAGTCCCCATTTAGGTTAGTCACCTGGGGAGATCTTTAGAAACCTAGATTCACATATCTACCTATAAAGTTTGGCATATGACCAAAAAAGCCCTATTCCACAGGTTTAGTAGATAGATTGAGACTGAATTTCAAAAATATCTGAATAGGAGCAGATAAGCTTAGGGAGCCATTATAGCTTCTTAATGCACCAGAAGAAAATGATTAAACAGGTTTCTAAGGAAACAATCTGGCAATAGAGGCACAGTGGTCAAATTTAATCTACAGACAAATCACCAGGGGACTTGTTAAAATGCAGATTCTGGTTCAGTAAGTCTGGCTACTAAATGACTAAGTCTAGTCATCCCCCAGATGAGGGCAGTGCTCATCTGCGGGATGGGTAGAAATCTGCTGGTCCTCCAATCACACAGAAAAGCTAAGTCAACAAAATGGCTAAAGCTGGAGTTTTGGTGCTTGGAGGCCCTTGGTATGGCACAACAGGTGCTAGGATCAGGTCAACATCTTCACCTATGGAGACACGCCACCTTCTATCTAGGTGAGATTGCTAGGTACAACAGAAAAAACCCTCTTCTGAAATGGGGTGTCCCAGTTCTAGGCTGTGGACAAGTCAGCAAACTGGAGAAAATTCTTTTCCACCTGAACCTCCACGGCCCATAGGTAAAATGACAGGACCGGATTATGTTGTCTTGAAATGCTATCCATGATCCTACATCCTCTAAACCCAACACATAAAATCAGGTCAGACCAACTTCAGGGGCCTTTTCTAACTGCAGGTTATTTGTTGCCATTTTTAAAAAAGAATCAACATGAGTAACTTACATCCTTTTGGTATTTTTGCTATAAAACATATATGTCTTTTGTATACATCAATTGTATACATTACCATTTAGACATGTAATTACACTCTAAAAGGGGGAAATACATTTGTATGTGGGGGGTTGATAAAAGAAAATGCTATGTATACAGACTGAAAAACATTATACTTTATTTTTAAAAGATTGTAAGGACTGGAATAAACAAGTCATAACTTACAGATGTGTGTAAAAGCTGCACGAGTTGTGCACATTTACTGTTTGGAGGAGAAAATTTTGGTTTTAAAAATTGTTTGGACTATATGTTCTTTTCCCTTTTAGTAGGGTAGGGAGCCAAAGGAATTGAATTACAGAGTAGAATATAAAATACCTCCTTTAAGGAAATAAATGTGTAATAGGAACTATCAAGCTAGTTCTCTCAGGCATGGGAATCCCCCAGGGCTCCTGTAAATGTGTATAAGTATGTCCTCAGTGTCACTCCAGATGTTTCTGTAGGGAAAGAATCCTTTTCCCCCACACACTGACATTAATGCTCTGCTTGTAGTCTCCATGTTCAGACTTGCCCAAACCAAGCAGCATCTTGAAGGGAGATTGAGGTGATACTGGGAATTCACCCGCCCCTTCTACTCCTTTCCTTCATACTTGGAAGGCCATGTCTGTTATTAAGCATCCTTTAAGGCTTGAAGGGGAGAATCCAACCTGTGAGTATTAACACACATAAGGGTTAGAAGCAAGTTTGCCAGGCAGACAGGCTAGGTCAGGACAACTTTGAATAGTAATTAAGTCTCTCTATACTTTGGGTTCTAGCTGAACAGGGCCATCCCTGCTGTGTGGGGGAGCTGTTTTCAGCTTTGACTCTGCCCCTCACTGCAACCTAAGTTAGACTTTGCTGCTGAGGCTGTTAAAGGCAGTTTTTGACTGTTGCAGTTGCCCCCTTTCGTCCAAGCCTGCATTACATGGTGACAGAACCAGGAAGAATCGAAGGCTTCTACTTTTCCTCTAGTATGTTCTGTCTCATTTCCCAGCACATCCTTCAGCAGGGAGGAAATGACGTGCTCCTGCAGAAGACCTACTCATTTGGCCCACTTGATTTCCCAAGACCCATCTTTCAAAGGGAACACTGCCACATGGGACCAGGCTATTCCCCACAACCCACAACAACATCTTCCCTAGGCAGGCTCCTGACACCTCTTATCGTACCTCTTATCTCCTAACCCCACCCACCTTCTTTCTTCCCTCCTCCCCACTCTAAATAGAAAGACAAAGCATCAGCCACAACTAAGAGCAAACAAGAAACAGGCAAGTAGTGGCAATATATTAAGGGTTTCCAAAATAGAATCCTGCCACTGAATATAGTGCTTAAAACCCATAAAACCAGCCCAAGGGAGAGTGAACACTACCAGAACCAATGACAATGATCATGATGTCAACACATATGAGATAAAATATGTTAAGAACTAATTACTCAGCTTAGGCATCCTGGGATAGAGGCTGTTGGTCTCTCCCCAATATCAATCCTCCTTGTCTTCTTCAGTAAAATAAGTCTAAATTTTAGCAGGGCATTCAGTCACCGAGAGTAAAGACTGAATTTTCCCAGGGTCCCTTGCTGGTGGGTATGGCTATGGACTATGTTCCAGTTTCTGTGGAGTCTCCTTAATGACAAGGGGCTCATCCTTCTTTCACACCTCTCTTTGCTAGCTAGAATGCAGCCATCTTGGACTACCAAGTGAAAGTAATTTCTTGAAGTTAGTGGAACAAGATAGAAGGAGTCCAAGTATCCAGTATTCAAGGAACTACCTACTATATTGATTCTGGGTTGCTATGTGTGTGAGAGAGATAAATCAACTTTTCTGTTGGTTAAATCCATGTTATTTTGGAGTTTCTAATACTCAAAGCTCCATTAGATTCTAACTGATACATCCTTCCTCTTAGAACCTCATACCCAAATTAATGGTATCTTTATTTCACTAGAGAACACCATCCAAACAGTGACTTTGAAACCTAAAAAAAAAATCTATTCATCACAGGTCTACTCAATGTATTGTCTAATTGCAGTAAAATAAAAATCACCAGAGTACAACAAAATAGAATGTGTAGTACAGTATTCCCACATTTTTGTAAGCAGTGAAAGATCTTCTCTCTTGGTAAGTCTTGCTATCAAGGCAAATGACTTTTTTCCTGGAAACACTTGTTGCAGCAACTAAATTTGTATATTCATGAGTCTAGATACTGGGTCAAATTACTTCCCCTTAGTCTCTTCTTGATCTTGCAGAGCTAGGAGGAATACTTTTGTGCTGATGAAGTCAGTTCATGTTAATTAATGGGTGAGAAAATATCCTAACTATTTATAGTATCAATATATATAGTATTTAACCCTCAAAATGTCCTGTATTTGCAGATTCAGAAACTGAGGATCCAAATGCTGCATGATTTTTCTAAACTAGGAGACTTAACAGGGGCTTCCATGGTGGCACAAGGGATTAGGTACCACATAGTGAAGCATCCGCAGCCACTGCAGCATGAGTTCAATCCCTGGCCAGGGAGGCAGCCCACATAGTGTGGCTCACCTGGCTCTCCTGCCTCACCTGCTGCTTCCCTTAGCAGTGTATTTCAGTCGATCTGCCTGTTCTTTTCCCCACTCTGTCTCTGACTAATCCTCTCACTTCTCCCCACCCCTCCTGCCAACACACCTCTGGCTTGTACCCCAGTTCTTGTATGCATAAATAAATAAATCTTTTTTTAAAAAAGAGAGACTATTAACAAGGGACCTTGGATCCAGGTTTTCTAATTCACATTACACCATAACTATTTATTTACTTGTCTCCCCACTGGAGCATATTTTCCTAATTCATTTTTGTGTCCCAGACCCTACAACAGAGCTACCATACTAGACATCCTCAATAAATACATGTTAAATGAATTAACAAGTCTAAAATCCCACCCTGTCTTTGCTCCCTTGCTCTGCAAGGGTTCTACAAGCCAATGTTCTTAATATATTCCAGGTCACTCTCAGGCCATATGGCCTGTCGAGAGAATGTGGTCAAGGATGAGGCAGAGGGAAGCAGGACTGGTGAACACACCCATATGACACACTCATGTTCTCCTCCATGCTCTCCTGGGTCTGGGTGGGCCCATCATGTAGGATATTTGGATGTGTGCCTCAGGCCTGGGAGACATCTTGCACTTCATGTACTTTTCCAGGGAAAGGAAAAGGCAACTATGGTCTAACACATGTTAGAAGTGTTGCTGCTTGGTGTCCTGTAATGATGGCAGCCATCCAGTCTGATTCCTGGAGATAGGCCTGCTTGCCAGGCATGGGCTGTGGAGGCTGTAGAGGGCAAAGACTTGAGAAGTTAGGCAACTGTGAAATGGAGTATGTGGCTAAAAACATACAATGTGACAGGCATTGTGGCCTAGAACATGGGGATGAATAGGATGGGACTGCTCAGTTTCTGGTCTGGGTACATCTCCAGACCCATAGATCTTGTCTGCAGTTTGGGCATAGAGGCATAGACAATAGAGCTCATCACTTCTTGTAAGACCAAGATACTCTGAACCAGCAGGGTCTGAGCTGGTCCTGCTCCAAGTTCCCCCCAGGAACAGGAGGATGGGGCTGGCCAAGCTGTCTGTCACTTCCTTTACCTTTTTCTCCAGCCAGGACATTAGGAGAAGTAGTTTTTTGTTTTGTTTTGTTTTTTTTCTTTCTGAGGTTCCTTACAGTTAGGAGGTGAAAACAAGTTTGAGTGAGAGCTATGGTCACCAATCATAAGGAATCTACAGCTAAATTATCACCCGGCATGATGGAAATAACATTATTTAAAATGTTGTCATGATATTAAGCTCTTCCAGTTGGGAAGCCAAAAGTTAAGCTGGTGCTGGCATTCATTTTCCAATAAATGAGCTGGCTTAAACATTGACTTTCTCTCCTTGACTTGTAAAAATGACCTAACATTGTAAGAGAGGGTTCAATAAATGTTTTAAAGATTGCTATTAAGTACAAATACTTTAACAATTTAACAAAATCAAAGGAAACCAACCTTGAAATCCCACCTCTCTTGCCCTTGCCTAGCAATATCAAGTTAGGATGAAAGTTCAGAACCTCAAACAAAAATACATTTGCCTCTGAGACTAAAATTCTAAACTAGTACCTGGTACATAGCAGATACACAAAAATATTTGGTGACAAGGAATTGGATGTGCTTTATGAGTTGGCACCTCACAGACTTGAGAGTTTGCTAACTTGGATTACATTCAAGAATAGTATATTAATCCTCCAAGGAATATTCACAGGCAAACAGCTACAGGAATATATATTTTCCTTTGTTAAAACTTGTATCTGCTTCCAAATATTGGCCTTGGCATTTCCTAGCTAAGTGCTAGCTGCTTTAAATGTTACTATGTCAAACCATCTGCACTGGAAAGCAAAATCCTGTTAAGAAATATGATCATAGGTTGTAAAGAGATTATCATATTCCTGACCATTATACATTTCATATTTTGAAAATCCCCATATGAAAAGGTCATATTAAAATAGTAACTTTTAAGTGCAGATGAATACCTTAGGACTATAATCAACATGAAATTTCATTTTTGTTTTTGTGCACTTTCAGTGGTTTCCCTGCTTTAGCTAATTTTTTTCTGAATCCAAAAATGCATAATGACAAGAGGCTTCTACTTAGACCTGATTACTGTCTCCCTTACCTGCTTTCACTGCCCATCAGTAAGTCTCAAAAGACACAAATGGTCCAGGGAGGTAACCATTTGACTAAGGACAGAAGTTCCATTTAAGGTTCTAGAGAGAAGTGCAAAGCGAAAGCTTAAGGGAGGCTGATTTGAGGAAAGAAGACTAGAAAGACCGGTGAGTTTCATTAGAAGTTCACATGGGAGAAAGAGACTATTCTCTTACTCCTGAGAGAAAAGTAAGGGGATTTGATCCAATCTTAAGATGGCAAGACAGCAGGTGAAGGGTCACAGCATCGATGTCTGGGTACAGGCAGTAGGACAGAATGGAGGAGAGGATGGAAGCCAGTGAGCTTTGAGTCAGGGAATCTAAGTTGATGAGCAGGGGAACCCAACATGCCTGTTTCAGCTGTCCTGAGAGCACCCAAAGTTACAGAGACTTGGAGCCGCTATCAAACATGATTCCAAGGATTGTGCCATTCCCTTACCCTTCTTGGTGCCAGGTACTCTGATCCAAAGCCAATAAGGCAAGTAGGATGTAGGGAGTGTCAAGCTGTGTGTAGAAGTGTATGCAACAGACACACAGAATTCCTGGAGTATGAGGATAATAGAAAGAGAATAAAGGGAGGGGAAAGGATAGTGGAGGCCAAGATTCCCAAAATCTCAGAAACTGTAAAATTAGGTATAATGCTTCTGTTTGGTCCCTAACAAGGACATTTCTAAAATCAGATCAAATCTAGCACTAGACTATGAAAAGAATTAACAAAGAAAACTGACTTGAAAGGAGAAAGACTCCTGTACTTTATGTCCTGCCCTCTTCCCCATATATCCCTTCCACAGCCTGGAAAGGTTAGGTCTGTCTAGTTCACCTGAGATCTAAGCAGTCTCCAAGGATTTAGGTGGTATCTTTGAAAGGGAGAGCATTGAATGCATGAATGCACAGATGAATGAATTTAGCTACTACCTCAAACGTTTACAGGAACATTCTTTGTTGTGGAATGACAATGAGGGAGAAAGAGAGAGAAGGAGGAAGAGAGAAAGACAAATCTTGCATGCTCGGAATTGCTCCCAACATCAATTTGATGTAGGTCAGTAGTTCTCAAGCGTTATTGAGCCTCAGAAACACTTGGGGCACTTACTCAACACAGATCGCCTAACCGACCCCCACTGTCAGAATTTCTGATTCAGTAGGAGGGACCAGAGAATCTGCATCTCTAACAGGTTCCAGACGTTGCTGATGCAGTAAGGCCACATTTTAAGAACTGCTGCTCTAGATAGTAACGCTGGACCTATCCCAAAATCCCAGAGAAATGTTTTCTGCAGCGAGAATTAGAAACTCCAAGGTAATCCAGGGTCCTGTGTGGTTTTGTTTGTTTGTTTGTTTGTTTTTAACTCAGACCGCAGAGAATAAGGAGCAGAGCGTCTCATCTCCAGTTAGCTTGCTGCCTTGAAGGAATGGAGCTCATAGGAAGTAAGAATTTCGTTTGGATGTTCCCAATGTTTAAGCAAGTTGTCACGTTTTAAAAACGATTTTTAAGTGAAAACCTAATAAATACAGTTATGCGGACTCTGTCCTAGTGTTTTCTGTGGAGAACCGGGGCAGTCCTTAGCTGGGCAAGTGGAGCTACCCCAGCGGGGCATCACCCACCCGACTCTCCCTCCTGGGGCGCGCCGGGGTCTTGTCCTCCGCTCCGAAGCACGTCTTCTAGTAACCGACGCTGGGGACCGGGTTGGAAAAGCACCTCCACGTCGAAGCTGAGCTCTGTCGCAGGAGCACAGGAGTGGACCTCGCTCTCAGTGGCGAGGCAAACCCAGGAGATTCACGTCCCTTGGGGCACTGAACAAGAAGGTGCTCTCTGTCCCGCACCCGCTGGGCACCCGCGCGCACACCCGGGCTGCCCGCGCCGGCCTCGCGGCAGCCGAGCCCCACCACACCCAGCACGTGCCCGAGCCGGCCGGCCGCTCCCCTTCTGCCCCTGAGGCCCTGCGGACTCCGGGTGGCGCGCGGGCCCCGCGTGGCTCTTGCTCTCCAGGACTGCGCCCCGCGGCTTCCGTCGGGCTGACGACCAGCAGCGCAGCCTGGCGTGGGCCTAGGTTCTCACCGAGGTCGCGCGCAGGGCCTCACCCGGGAAACCCGGACCCGGACAGGACGTCGGCCCGGGGGAGGTTCTGCCCCTAGCTAGGGCTACGCAGCTAACCCTCGGGTCCTAGCTTGCACGCCACAGGAAGCTCTCCGTTGCCGGTGACTCGGTGCCCCGAAAGCTGGTAACTGGGAGGGCGCTCGCGGCGTCTCCAGCGTAAGAACGCTGGAGGGACACAGGCACCGGGAGGGCGCCATTGGAGCCGGCACGCCCTCCACGCCCCCTCCCGGCCCGCACAGAAGAAGGCTTGACCCGGCCTCCGGCACCTGAAACTGACGCTCCGGGACGACCTCTGGCAGGGGCTGGGCTCCGGGATCAGGCGGCTGCAGGCAGCATACCGGGATATTCTTCCCGCCCCCTAGCCCCGGGAGGGTTCCGCGCCATCTGCACGCCTCTTGGCGTTCCTCTTCCCGCTCTTAAGCCTAGGAGAGCACAGTTCACCCAGGGCTCCACTCCCAGCAGGGCTTCAAATACTGGGGGGTTGGAAATGGAGAGTGAGACAACCTCTCTGAATGCGGACCCGCAGGAAATCTCTTCCATCTACCGCCGCCGCTGTGTCCAAGACCTAGGTGTCTGCTGGTCAGCAGCCGACCCCCAGAGAACTCCCTGCGCTGGGATCGGAAATAGTGTCTATGCCCTGAACCGCGGAAGTCAAAGCCACTCTGAGCGGCGTCGCGAATCCGAAAATCTGTCCTAGAAAAACACTCCTGGAGAGAAGTCGTTTAGGGTGCAACGCGCAGGGGCCCTCAAGAAGACCCCAAGGTTAGGAATCGAACGACTTAATGGCCCTGACAACGTACCCAAGCCCTCTCCCCAACGGACCTACAGTACACGCGACTCTTTCTCTGCGGTAAAGGGACCCTGGAGAGATGAAAAGAACACCGCAGCGGCACGGATCTGGCTACCTAGCACTCACACCTGGAAGCCAGTCCCCTAAACTCGCCCCCGGCGCCCGCGCCACGTAGTGCTCGGTCCTCGCCTCCAGGGGGCGCTGCGGCTCTTCCCGCCAGCCAGCTGCTGCGCTTTCCTTTCCCAAGCGGGTTTAGAGCGCCGGCTGGAACGCACTTTTTAAAAAGATATATTCCTTAGTTTTTGACCCTTGCTTCCACACCTTCAGTATGAGTCCAGTGCCCGCGATCTGGGTTTTGCAAACCACCTCAGATCTCTGGGGCTGGAGTGCGCGCGTCCAGCTGGGCTCCTAACTTCCCGGGCTCCAGCAAAAAGTAGCAAACAGTGCGGGAAGTTCAAATGCAAAAGGTTCCCGCCCCGCAGAGGCTAGAAAGGCTGGGTAGAAGGGAGGCGAGTCCTCAGAGATAATGGCTGCTAGTGTCTCTGGATAGTGATGGGGTTTCCATAATTTGCATTTTAAAGGGTAAGAGTTTTAAGAAGTCAACACCCGGTGGTCAGAGCGGAGAAGAGGCTCAGAGTCAACTCCTGAAAAGTCGGTATCCGACACCTGCTCGCTACTCAACTGGCAGGGCCTTCTGGGTGGGCCAGAGGCAAGGGGTCTCTGCTGCGGGCCCCAACCTCCTTCGGCTACTCCCGTTTCCTCTCCCAAGCCCGGGTCCCTTTGTCCAGGGGCGTGAACTTTCGGCAGTTCGGGTGCAAGCTGCAACTGCTTGCGCGCTCGTCGTCAGTCTGCTAGCCATTTCCCTGGAAACGTCCTTGGTGTCGAAAGCCCAGAGCCGTGAGGACAGCAGATGACCGCGTCGGCGGAAATGTCAGAGGGAACCCGCAGCGGAGCTCCTGGAGAGCGCAAGGGGAGGGGAACGCTTGCATGGAGACTCAGCCCTCGCGAGCAGCGGGGCTGCCCTAAGCTCCGGGACTGCCTTCTTCGCACCCCTGGACCCCACACTCGCCGTGGGCTGAGTGGCCTATCCTGTCTGCGGAGCGTTTTCGCCCGGGGATCCCGGCCGACGAGGCTGCTCGGGTGTGGGCCCCCACAATGCCGCTCTCTAGTCGCTGACCGGGGCAGGGGGCTTGCCGCGGGGCTGAGCGTGGAGAAACTCAAGGGCCCGCCGGGTGTGGTCGCGGAGGTGGTCCTGGGAGCCGTGCTGGCAGACTCAGTCTCTGCCTTGCTCTCGGCGTGGGGTGAGCACCTGCCAGTTGTGGCTGCAAGGCCTGGAAGCTGCCGAGGCGCTGACCAGCCTCACGGCTTCCCGCAAAGCCCGCAGCTCCCGGACTTTCCACTAAATTTCAAGCTACTGCGGCGCTCGGGGTAGCATGGCCCAAGCTCCATTGTGGCACTACGGAGGCTAGGGTGGGCGAGGTAAACATGTTTATGGAGAGACTTGGGCTCAGGAGATTTGAGGAAAGAGGGTGCAGCTCTTGGGTGGTTGGAAACTCTGTCGACCCCGAGGGGAAAGCAAAGGGTTCGCGCACACCGCACGCACGCACAGGATGGGAAGGTGTGAAGCCCGACGCTGGGTAGCTGCCTTCACTTTTGTGAAAAGGAAATAGGAAGCTTAGGAACACCCCTCAGGTCACCACCCCAGGAGTGTGTGTCCTGGGGGTCTGAAAGAAGAGAAAGTCCCTCCAAATCTTCCAAATTGAGAAAAGCTGGGGAAGGAATGAGGCGGTTAGAGAGAGGGGACCACAGGCATCCCCATCGCAGGGGCTCAGCACTGAGCGCTAAAATGAAAGCACCCCTATAGAAGACACTAGGGAAAACTTGTTTTTAAACCCTGAATTCTTAGGCGTTCTGCTACTTCCATGCTGTTTGTCAAATGTACTTTGAAGCAGTTAAACAATGACGGATATTTATACCTTCGGGTCTGCGTTCTAAGTTCACTTTTTAATCTTTGCGAATGTGAATTTGGAAAGACAAGAGGGGGAAAGAGCTGCTATTCCTGAATTATGTTTTGCCAAAGGAACGAAAAATTCTATCCATTTCGAATTAAAGTAGAAGGCATCTAATATTAATAAAATAGTATCTCACAGCTCCTGCGTGGCTCCCCAAACACTAGTTAACCTTTTGACCATTTTTAGTCTTTTGCTTGTATTTGTCCACTCCCCTGCACGATTGAGATTATTTTCATTATTCTTTTGGGTGGCACACCCCAAACCATCTTTTCATGGAACACTTATAAATTGTATAGACTTTTGGTTGTAAAAGCTGAGCCCCTCATAGCTTGGACTCCTCAGGCTAACGCAAATTTCCTCTGGCCACTCGTCAGGGACAAAGGCATTTTGCTCAGTATTGCTTGGGCAGCTCCCATCTGAAAAGAGACTGTTTAAAACGGGTGGGTGACATGCTCTTTCTATCACTTGGTTCACCCTACTTCCAGAGTGGCTACAGTGCCTTATGTAGTTACAACCACACAGGACTAAATCTTTAGAAGAATCCGGAAGATGTATCAGTGCACTTCAAATTCGATTAAGTTTTTTGCCCACTGAACAATGAAATCTGTTTTTTTGCTGGGGATGAAGATGTACATGTTTTGAGAAGCTAGCATAGTGTTTTCCTAATTTTCTAAATGATTGTTCTTCACCCATTCCAGATGGATTCTGTATTGTTTAACAATGGGTTGCAGATGCCCACCCCTTTAACCAAGTTGGTTAACTGCTTATGAAATGTACATTGGCTGATTAAAGCTTAAATATTGGAAGAAATTTCTCCTGGGGCATTCCACATATGTCTTTGCAGTAATTACGAAATTAGTCAATTGTCACCTCTATAAACAAACATCGTTTTGAAAACAGCTGGAGAAAGCAAACTACACATATAGTCATAATTGACCAAAAGTATGTACAAGACTGTATTTTAAAATTGGGACAAGGTTGATCTATATTGGAGATTACAATCAGAACTGATTGAATTTACCCTATGAAGAAGACGATTATGTTAAACATGTTAAGATGTGAAAATTCAATCGGCGAGCAGCGTGCCAAGTAAAATTACAAAATGCCCTTTTGGGTCTCTCTGCGGGAGGTTTTGGAAGCGGAGAACCGGTCGTTCAGTTCCTAACATTATAAGGAAAAGTGGCATCGAGAAAGAAGGGGGTGGGCGTTGTGTGTATGTTTTGAACCGAGATACCTTCGGCTCCGCTCAGTCTCAGTAACAGAGAAACCTCGAGCAAACCTGTGCCTTTAAGACTCAGTTGCTATCCAAACACAAGTAAACAGAGTGGACCATTAGCGGGCGCTGGGCGCGGAGGCGGAGCCTGGGCGCGGAGGGCCCCGCACTGCTGCAGGACGCCCGCCCGAAGGGGAGGCGGGGCTGCTACTAAAGCCCGGGACTCCCGGCCGCGAGCAGCCTGGGGACGCGGGCGGGGACAGAGCTCGCGCGCTCGCTGCAGGAGTGTGATGGCCCCGCGAGGCTGCAGCCTTCGACCTAACCCGGAGCTGGCGGCGAGAGACTCGCGGAGGGGCAGGGTTCCGGGCGAGCTCTGAGCGCCTGCTCCAAGCACCCCGGGACGCGTTCCACGTCCACAGGCTCCGAAGAAGGCGAGGATCCACTCTCAGATTTGCTGCTCGTCGTCTTCCGGATCATGTTCGCGGCTCCCGGGACTCCGCGCGGTAAGAGAAGTTTGCCCAGCGTGGACCCAAAGACCTTTCCAAGCTGCGCGTCTCACTGCCTGGACTGGATCTGAACGCCGCTGCCTAGACGGACCTTTCCGCTGGAGGTGAGTGTCCTTTCTGGGAAGGGGCTGCAGCCGCCCTGAGGAAGGAAGGGTGCAGGGGCACTCAGACTCTTGGTCCAGCCTGCCACAGGTTGAGAAACTGGGACAAGAACTCGTATGGATGCAAGCCTGGGGCATTGTGTTTTTCACTTTTTCGGATCCCAGGAGCTCCACTCCCAGCTAACACCTAACAACTCGCTTTTCTGTACTGCTTTTAGTTTTGTTTTGCGTTATTTTATCTAAGCATTCAACAACGCTTCTTATAAAAGCGGACCGACGTACGTTGAGATTTAAAAAGAAAATTCCAAGCTCATGGTGTTTCTGACCCTGCCATAGAAGTTCTGGTCCACCAGTCCCAGGGCAACCGCGGCATCGCAGCGCGGACGTGCGGGGACACACAGCGCCTGCCTAGCCAGCGCGTTTCAAGAGGGGGAAAAGTAGTTCACTCCTAAGTGATTCTCTAATTTTGAGCTGGGGGGTTGATTTTCCTCCCAACCTCCAGTCTTAGAGGAGGGGACCAGAAGGCAAGTTTCCTCCGGGGTTTAAACCCTTGGGTTCTGGGGAAATAGCAGTGGAGAAAGGAGTTGCGGTTGTAGAAAGGGGGGAGATAAAGGTGTTTGTGGAGGGAGCGTTAGAACCCTCTCTCTACCTGTTAGCAGAGAACAAAAGAGGGCTGGCTTTTCCCCAGGCGCAACGGCGCAGACAGCTACTTTCTCTACTAAACAAACTGCAGGTCCTGAGTAGAAAAGAAAATTACTCACGCAGGGGGAGCGAGGGAGCAGAGAGAAACAGAACCCAGATTATGCGGAAGGCATCTTAATTTAATTAACTCCTTGGGAAGGCAGAGGCGCTGCAAGGGGGCAGGAACTTCGCGGCTGTTTCCCTCTGTTCACCTGATCCATTCTAGCACTTCACCAAAAAATATTTTTTTTAAAAAAAAACTTATCCCCTGAGGTTCACTTGGACGATAGCTCTCTGATATATGTAAAATTCTATTGTGACATGGACTGAAATTCAGTTAGGCTACCAATCCATCAGTCTTTTCTTGCAGACACCAAGGGACAGGTTTTAGCAGATGACCCCTGGCTGTATATTATTTTTAGATAATTCATTGTAATAACACCATTACCAAAGACCAAAATTCCTTATCGAATTACCACGTACTTTTTTTTCCTCCATGTTCTGAAAGCTTCAGTGAACTGAAATTAGTTATGTACACATCTCACTTGTTGACAGCCAGTGAACTAAATTTTACAAAACTTATGTCCATGCTTGGAAATTCCTGTGTGGAAGACTGATGAAAGGAAACTAGTCTCAGCTCCACTGAAATATTTATGTCTATTCATTGGTTTAAATTTCTTTCCTTGCAAAATTAAAAGTAACCAATGGTCCGGAACAGGATGGTGGAGAAATGACAGCAGACAATGATCACTGTTTTTGCCTGAAACTGAATGTGGGAACTACATGCTCAAAACGAAAGTACTTTAGATCTCTGCGTTGACTTAAAATATCTTGTGACATATATTTCCAGCAACTCAGTGGGAGAGTGGAAATATAAACTCCCAAATTATTTATGACAAAGTTGTTTGGTGGCTATTTAGGATTGTTCAGTTTGTAAAAGGGCTTTAAAGGGCACCAATGGCTTGTTATTTCTCTATGAAGAAATTACCTGTACTGTAAATTAAAACAAACACATACTATGAAATAGCACTTTTGTCACCCTATGAAGCTGAATTATAATAGTTGTTGATTTCTGTGTTATAATTGTTTGGAGAAAAGGGAAGGAAGATGGCACTCAACTGTCTGCTGGCAGAATTCATGTGTAACCTTATGGCAGAGTTCATGTCCTGCATTTGGAATTGAAATTACAGGTCTTGGTATTTCTTCAATCTACAATATCCCCCTGACACACACACACACACACACACACACACCTAGATACAAATATGAAAAATATGGTGAAAGTTTGACTCCTGTATTTAGTTCTAAGAAACGTGATCCAGAAATAAGCCCAAATAATAATTTCAGTTTCCTTCCTATGGGGGAGACCACTTTTTAAGAGGAGAGTAAAAATATTTTGAAACTCTGGGAAATCCTCTTGCAAAAGGAAGGAAATAAAGGTGTGCATTTATTGTTTTAAATGGAAGAGGAAATAATCAGATAACATTACCGGGAACGTAGTCGAATTCTTTTTTCCTTACCTCTCTGGGAGAGTGCCTGCCGCTGAAAAAAAATGAATCCTGATTTGTGGTGGGAAAGTTTGTTACTAATGGAAGTTTACAGTTTCGGATGAATGGTCTGACTGAGACCCTCTGACTGTTACACACCTCTCATTAACTCCAGGCCTGAACTCCCAGACCACATACCACCAGGCAAAAGCTGTTCATTAATAAACCCCTGTCTCTGAACTTTCCAGAAGGGAAGGGAAGGTGTGGGCCTCACCCCGAAACTGGGTTCTGCCTAGGCAGCTCAGTATCATTAGCCGAGCACCCGATATCTGTCCTCAGAACCACAGGCATCACAAAGCTCTAGAGAAGAAAATTAAAGCGCAGAAGGGGATGAGCGGGGAGGGAAGGCTGGCCGTACTCTCCCATTTTCCTGCTGGGTTCAAAAGCCACATAAAGGTTTTGCTGGCTCAGACTGGCCTTCCAGCCCCAGTTCGCCACCACCGAAAGCGCTTAGCTCCGAGTTCGGCACCTGAGCGGTGAGAGACGTCCTTAGAGGTCAGGCCCAGGCCTCCTGAGCTAGTGAAACTCGCAGCTAAAAAGGAGCTGGCAGTGGGAGAAAGTAGGCTCACCCCGAATGCAGATGAGGATCCCAGGAGCACCTGGACTGAAAACAGCTCTAGGTTGCCATTGAGGGGTCAGAAGGGAGTGCATGCTCCCTGGTGAGGCCCAGGCTGCAGCTCCCGGGTCAAGCTTTCCCCGGGTCGAGCTTTCCGGGGGTCGGAGCGCTACCGCACAGGTCTCCAGGCGAATTAACCAGCTCCCGCCAGGCGGGCCAGGCCTCAATGCATGTGGACCGCTGTAGCTCCCCTAGCCCCTACCGCTGATAGCTCCTCTATCCCTCTTTAAGGAGCCCTCTCTCCCTTTCTTTCCTCGCCTTCCTTCTCTCCGGGTTTCCTGGGCATAGGGACCGCTCCTCGAGCCAGGCGGGGAAGCCGCTCCGGCCTCCAGAGAGCCTGGCGCTCAGTCTGCAAGAAGGGGTTCCTGCCTCAGGGACTTCTCCGCCTACCCCACCCCCCGGAGAGCCTGAACCATCTGGAAGGGATCTTGGTGGGGGGTGGGAGGAGACGGCCCCTGGGAAGGAGGAGGGGGCGACTCCAGGCCGAACCCAGCCCTCGAGGTGTCACTTTTCTTCCTGTGGCCCGTCACCGCTGATAAATGGGACTGAGGCCGAGGAAGGAAAAAGAAAACCTCCGAGGTCAGCGCAGGGCGAGGCGGGCCCCTCCGAGGGCCCGAGGGCCCAGGAGCACCTAGCGGCCCGGGCTGCGCTCCCGCACCCCGTGCACCGGCCGAGTAAGCGCGGGAAAGGCGGCCCCGGGGAGCGGGGGTGGAAATGCCGTCGCGGGGCGCTGCGCGAGAAGCCGCAGCACCCGGGCTGCGTCGGACTCTCGAGCCCTGGTCGGACCCACAACTGTCGTTCCCCAGGGAACTCGGAAGCACCGCGGCTCCTGAGGTCGGTCGCCCAGCAGCGGACGTTGGCGTCGCGGGCCATCGCGGTTGACCGATCTTCGCCAGACAGGGTGGGGGCGGGAGGGCTGGACGCGGGTGGCCTCCGCGAAGCCCCTCTCCCACCTTTCTTTCTCCGCGGGCACGGGTCTTCCGCTCGGTGCGTGCCCGGAATCCGACATTCCTGTGAGCGCCCAGAAGGGCCGCGGGGGCGCCCTGTTCGCCAGGAGGCCACTTCCTGCCTCGCTTGACACCCAGGCCCCGGGGCCACGGTCCTGCGGACTCGCAGGGCAGGCGCTAAGCGGCTCCTTCGGGGTTCCTCTGGGGGACCCTGTAGTAAGGTGGGAAGAGAGATTTAGAAGGAAGATGTGCTAGCCCGCGCGGGCACTAAGGGGCAGACCGGGTCGGCTTGGATGGTGGTCCTGACTCTCCCTCTCTTTCCCTGCCATTTCCAGGGTTTTCTCTTCGTGCTGCTGTCTTTGTTTCCGGCGGAGCCCTAGCCCACCCTCCTCTGAGACCTGGAAGAAAGGGGCGGCTCCCTCCGCCCCACAGCATCCAGGAAAATGGGGAGCAAGGCCCTGCCGGCGCCCATCCCGCTCCACCCGTCGCTGCAGCTCACCAATTACTCCTTCCTGCAGGCGGTGAACACCTTCCCTGCCGCGGTGGACCACCTGCAGGGCCTGTACGGCCTCAGCGCCGTGCAGACCATGCACATGAACCACTGGACCCTGGGGTACCCCAACGTGCACGAGATCACCCGCTCAACCATCACGGAGATGGCGGCGGCTCAGGGGCTCGTGGATGCGCGCTTCCCCTTCCCGGCTCTGCCCTTTACCACCCACCTCTTCCACCCCAAGCAGGGAGCCATCGCCCATGTCCTCCCCGCCTTGCACAAGGACCGGCCCCGTTTTGACTTTGCCAACTTGGCGGTGGCTGCCACGCAAGAGGACCCCCCTAAGATGGGAGATCTGACCAAGCTGAGCCCGGGGCTCAGTAGCCCCATCTCCGGCCTCAGTAAATTGACTCCGGACAGAAAGCCCTCCCGTGGGAGGTTGCCCTCCAAAACGAAAAAAGAGTTTATCTGCAAGTTTTGCGGAAGACACTTTACCAAATCCTACAACTTGCTCATCCATGAGAGAACCCACACAGACGAGAGGCCGTACACGTGTGACATCTGCCACAAGGCCTTCCGGAGACAGGATCATCTGCGGGATCACAGGTGAGATGGGGAAAGACGTTGACCCGGGAGGGAAGAGTTTGTGCAGGGTCCCGAGTCTGATAGACACCGAAGTATCACTACAATAGCCTCTGAACTTGCTTCTACCTCCAAAGCCCTCCTCAGCCAGCTACAACTAACCCCCAGCACCTATGCCTTTCCCATCCTTAGGCAATTAAAATCTGGTGGGTGGTCCTTGATCCAGTATCTGTTTCATCTCAGTATGTTCTGAGGGCTGGTGTGAATTTGGGAGCAACTGCAACCTAGGGACCCCGAAGTCTTTCCCATTGTGGGTGCCGTTCTTGGCTGTCTTGGGATCCTTTCTGGAAATCTACTTAGGCCACCACCCCTGCTCTCCCTTCATTACCCCCCACCCACCCAGGAGCTGCCTAGAGCCGGCCAAGGCGACCTTTCTTTAAAATTAATTTGGGAAAGGGGTGGTGGTGAGATCACTGAATTTAAAAACGTCTCCCTCCTCCTCTATGCAACCTTAAATTCTGCATTAATAAATGACAGCTGAAGAGATATTATAACTTAAGTGTTTTCATCCTGTAAAACTTCCCAGCAGTGAGGGTGATGTTATCTTCCCTGAGCCTGTACTTGCTATTCCCCACCCAAGGTGGAACTTCTGTGTGATCTTCCCCGGTTATTAAGGGATTCACTAAAATCAGTCCCGCTAAATTGGGCCTTCCCTGACATCCTGATTTGACTGGTTTAAATCCCAAAGAAAACCATAGAGTCCAAGAAGGGCTCCATGGACTCGATTTCGAGCTCCAGAATATGCCAGAGAGGGCGATCAAGTGTCGGTGAAAGCGGGGCCCAGTGACTGCTTTGAAGAGTCTGTTAGTTGAGGTTAACCATAAACAGAATTACACAGGGGGAATACCATCTGAAAGCATAAGTGGGAATCCTGTTTCTTTTGTCCTCTTACAACTTCATTTTGAGTAATTGTTATAAGAATCTCCTGACAGGAGTACTAAAGCCATTTCAATAAACCTTATATTGATTTTCAGGTATATCCATTCCAAAGAAAAACCCTTCAAATGTCAGGAGTGTGGGAAAGGATTTTGTCAATCTAGAACTCTTGCAGTTCACAAAACTTTACACATGCAGGTAAGTTTGTTTTATTGCTTAAAAACAGTGATTGGTTCTGTTTTATCATTTTTGCTCTACAAAAGGTGTTTACTGGCAATGTCTTTCTCTTAAAAGACTATTTAGATTAGGTGGGGTAAGCAGCTCTTGTTTTTGTTTTTTTTTCTACATAAAATGACTCTTATTTAACATAACTGTATATATTTTTCTTAAAGAACAAGCCACTGTCTTATTCTAAATTCTAATTTTAGAATTATTTTTTTTTTCATCTGATCTGCCCTGCATTTAGAGCTTTCGTGTTTAGGAGGAAATAAAGGTAATTTTGATAATGGAGGCATGATGAAATCCCATACTCACTCTCTCCCAGGGGCCTCATAATTTGTAGTTTTCAGAACATTGAGGAATAGTTTAATTTTCCAGCAAAGAGGAGCCTTATAACCCCGGGAGAATGTCATTCCTTAAGAGAGGATTAGGGTTTTTCCTTCCCCTTTTTCCTGTCTATGACATGGCGATGAAATGTAAAGAGCTGGAAATCACAAAGCCCACCTCGGTGGCCACCAACAGTTATCAGTGCAATCGGGCCTCTGTGTGTGCCTGCGTGTGTTTTCAGATTGGAGGGTTAGAAGTACAGATTTGTTCCTGCAAGTTCCCTCTTTGTTGTTGTGCGGGTGTTATGTTAACGCTTGTGATACCGATAAGTCAGAAACTATTGAGAAAGGTGCAGTGGTGGTGTGAAGGATTAATCCTTTGCTTGCTTCACATCTGAACAGGAATCTCCACACAAATGTCCCACATGTGGAAGAACCTTTAATCAGAGAAGTAATCTGAAAACTCACCTTCTCACCCATACAGACATCAAGCCCTACAGCTGCGAGCAGTGCGGCAAAGTGTTCAGGCGAAACTGTGATCTGCGGAGGCACAGCCTGACTCACACCCCGCGGCAGGACTTCTAGAGAAGCCAGGATCTGGCCCCTGCCGCCGCTGCTCCCCTTCCCAGGCCCTTCTCCACCGCTCCCACCTGGGGGTCGCCCCTCCTTCACAGACCCCAGCTCTCCTTTGCTGCAGCCATACCTGCAGCTCCAGGGAGTTAATTCTTCTTACTGAGGACTGAGAACTGTAGAAAGCCACACACGTACATCCCTTCACCAAGAGCATATGCTAGTTTCTTGTAGATATTCACAGCTCATTTTAGAGCTCTGTACATAATGTCGTGGGTCTTTGTTTTTTTGTTTGGATTTTTTTTTTTTTTGGTTTTTGTATCTTGTTGGATGTACCTAGATATGGAAAAATGGAAGCCAAATTTATCTTTAAAAGACTGTATTTTCAAAATAAAACTTCTTCTTGTTTGTTTCAACACTCCGGCAAAAGTGTCTTGCTGTTTTTTCCTCTGGATTCTGGGAGACTGGGTTGCCTCTCAAGTACTCGATATTGAAGGGCATTCTTTATCCCTAGGTTTTTTAAATAAGGCCTCATAATTCTTTTACTGAAACTTCAGTTCCTGTGGGATTTTGGAGTTGGACAACATGTGCAGTCTTTAGTTTTTCAAAGTTATAAAAATTTGATAGCCCCGAGGGTTTATCTTCTTTTTAAATTCTAAGTCCCCAAGTATTTTTCCTGCGCATAAAAACAATACAATAATCATTAATAACATCCAATGTAGTCATTTCCTACTGGAAAGCCACAAAGTGGAAGGGACAATAAGGAAAAAGAAGAGAAGGCACTTCTTACCTCTTCATTTTTTTATAGTCCTTGACCTATTGTCAAAGTTTATGATGGGCAACTTCTCTTACCATTGGACTTCGAACACTATGATTTAGCACTACAGAGACTTTACCTTGCCATCAGGGAAGAAGGTAAAATCCTCCTATAGGAGCGTGCAAGAATGTATAACCTTCAGGAAGATGAGAGACAGGAGGAGAAAGGAGAAACTACTTAGCTATGTTTGCACAAAATATTTTTTTTCCCCCAAGGGTGGAGATCCTTTCCTCTAGAAGCTTGGATTTCTCTGCAAAGAAAACTGAATTAGGTCACTAGCAGGTTTCCATCACTGTTTGGCCTTTTGCCCCTGGGAAAATGCCAAAAGTACAGGTTACTCTGTATAGAGCTCTTGGCAAAAGTGCAACCACCTTTTGGGGCATTTCAAACTTTCCCAAGTAGTTCCTGAGGCATATGACACTAATGACAATCTGGTGTGAAGGCTTTGGATGCAGATAAACAATAGTACTTTTGCAGAAACTGGAAGGAAAGCAATTGAAGTTAAAGAGAGAACATCAGAGGAACCTATGGTTGTGGTCTAGTAGGTTCTCACAAACTTTAATCCTGAACAGGGAAAATTAGATATTCTCAGATTTTTTTTTTTATTTGCATGGATAGGACATGCTTCATCTTCAGGGTGACAGCAGGCAACAATATTCTTTCTTTGCACCTTAGAATCTTCCAGAAATACAGGTAGGGATTTGAACATCAGATTCAAAATTTCTCACCAGCTCTTGGTTCTATACAACTTAGGAAGAGGATTAAACAATGTTCTGGGCTCACTGCTTACAGTTTTCAGGGGAGCTTGCTGGAAGTCTCTTCTGCTTCTTAACAAAGGTTAATTTTCTCCAACAAATTGTCTACCCAGCAGCCTGTGTATCTAATGCTCACACAAATGCATTTCCCAACATGGTATGGGCCCAAATGCTTCACTGAGGAGAGAGAGAGGGGGAAGAATGGAGTGTAGAGTGCATGTGTGTGTGTGTGTGTGTGTGTGTGGTATTTAGAGGAATGAAATTGCTGTTTGTTTCTTTTGTTTGTACAGAATTAACTCAGTGACCTCTTTACCCCTACTCTCTCAAGACCTGCCTGCTTTGGCACAGAAGATTTGAATACTTTAGGGCAGGGTTACACATTGACTGTCCGTAGAGCTCCCCTAATCCTACAGGCTTTTTCCATGTAGTCAGTCTTGCTGCCCCACCCGGCCCAACTGACTAACAGTGTCACTGCTCCATCCCACAGGGTTCAGTGGAATTATCAAGGAATGACCCTTGCTCACTATCAAGCTCAGGCATATCCTTGAAGTGCATGTCACAGAGAGTTACAGGCAGGTATAGCCAGAATATTGTTCCTTTATTTCTTTTCATTGAAAAAATGGGAATCTGAAGTAGATGAGGAGAAACAGAGGAAAAGTGGACAAGCTGTTCCCGTTCCCTCCTATACACTATTTTAAAAGTTGAGGTTCATATATTTTATAATTTGTTATGTAGATATTAATTTAACAAATGCTTACTCAAGTGCTAAACCCTGTGCTAGTTTCCAATGAGTTTTATGACCAGTTTCTGCATGTCAATATTTAGTAGAATATTTTCAAAATGTTGACTACTTAGATCATTTAAAAATTTATATTTTGACTACAGTTTCCCTTAGTTTCGATTATTAATTCCAGTGTCCTTTCAAACTCAGAAAGAATCTGATTTTTTCCTTCTAGGATGTAATTTGCCACACACTTCATATCTCAGGTGAACTTTTTTTTTTATTAAAATATTTTAAAATTTACATATACTTGCCATTAATTGTAATCCCCATGTATTCCCCATCACCATCTCACCAGTGCACCAT
>JAGFMF010011568.1:20581303-20631027 GCA_019455555.1 Galemys pyrenaicus
CTTCTCCTTCTCCTTCTCCTTCTCCTTCTCCTTCTCCTTCTCCTTCTCCTTCTCCTTCTCCTTCTCCTTCTCCTTCTCCTTCTCCTTCTTCTTCTTCTTCTTCTTCTTCTTCTTCTTCTTCTTCTTCAGTATGTCCAAGTATACAGGAAATGAATCTTACATGAGACAGATATATGAGCCATAACAGGGAAAATGAGATCTTGTATCTTATGAAACTGAACTGCTAAGGTTTGGTGTAATTTTTGATTTAGAAATGAGTCATTATTTGAGTTTTAGATTAGCCTGTGTTTTCATTATATACTCAATTCATGAATATAGTCAATTCATGAATCAATACACCTGGTCAGAGACCAGGAGTGGGAAATACCACCAGTTATAACCACAGTGCTAAATAACTTCATGCTCAACAGTGTAACTTTAATCTCATTTTGAAATCTAAGTGTAGAATTTCAAATAATTTCTAAAAATGAAGTACATTGTAATCTATTATAAAGTAAAATTACAGGAGAGAGCCTGTACATTTTTTAAAAATATTTTTATTTTATTTATTTAAGCATACAAGAGAAGGGGTATAGGCCAGAGGTTCAGGCAGCGAGGATGGTTAGTGAGAGGATTCTCCAGAGACAGAATGGGGAGTAAAAGAGGTGGATCTAGGGCCTCCCCTGGTGGCGCAGTGGGTTAAGCAACGCACTATGAAGCAAAGCGCAGCCACTTGCAGCATGAGTTCGATCCCTGCTGCCGGCAAGGGAGGGGACCCACATGGTCCAGCAGACCTCTCCTGCTGTGCCCGCTGCTCCCCTCAGCAGTGTACTTCTGTTATCTGCCTGTTCTGCTCCCTGCTCTCTGTGGTGAATCCTCTCGGCCCCCACCCCACACCTCTGGTCTGTGCCCCAGTGCTTGTATGCATAAATAAATAAATCTTTAAAAAAAAAAAAAGTTTAAAAAAAAAAAAAAAGAGGTGGATCTACTGAATTACACTGTCAAGGGGAGACAGAAGAGGTCTGCTGTGCTATTTGAGTAGCTCCCTGGCTGGAATCAAACTCGTGCTACAGTGATTGCCCATAGACTCATAGTGCTAAGACTTAATCCCTTGCACCACCAGGGAGGCCTGGCCTCTGTAAAATTTGACACTAGGACAACTAAATATTTTAAATTAATATCAAATCTAGTATCTCAAATTATAAGGAGTCTGAACTACCAGTAATGATTCAATTGGAGGTAGTTCCTGGGAGCTTCTTCTACTGTTTGTTTTGTAAGATGTGAGCAGAGATATTTGGACCTGTTTATTTAAGCAACGTTCAATTAGGTACCCTTGTCCCACTTTCAGTTCTAGAGGGCAACTGATCCCTGAAGGCACTTAGGAAGCTTTAGATCTTGACTGTTATCAACATGATAGACTAGATTTATGTGTATAAAACACAGGGCAGTATCTATAGCAAACTTTAATATAACGTGGGGTTATTATTATAACATAATAGACTGTCTTTCTTTTCATCTAGGCTGTCTTTCTTTTCATCTAAGCAATTTTAACCAATATTAAAGACAGAGAAAGTTAATAAAACTATGTAACATGCTGCCAACAGGAATGACTTTGTATTCTGAAAGATCATTGGTACTCATCTTTATTAGTATGTTATATTAAAACTGTATTTCCCAATTTTTCCTTCTAACATGTAACTTGCCGCTGATAACCACCTCTGCTGACAGCCATGAGCAATAAAGGGAGTGGAGACTCAGAATGATTCAGCTTTGATGACCTGAGATATTTCAAGTTTGTTCCTGTTTCTTTTCCTTAGTGCTTGTTGGGTTTTTCACCCCAACATAAATTACCTTATTATTTAAGTTATGTAGCTTTTTTCCTTAAAACCATCCAAGGCATGGGCCTCCCTGGTAGCACAGGAGGTTTAAAGACAAAGTGCTATCAAGCAATAGTCAGCCACTGTAACATGAATTCTATCTTCAGCCAAGGAGATAACTTATATGGTGTAGCAGACTTTTCCTGTTTCACCTGCTGCTCCCTCAGCAGTGTATTTTAATAGACTCACCTGTTCTGCTCCCTACTCTGTCTCTGGTGAATCCTCTCACCCCCTACACGTCTGGCCTACACCCTAGTTCTTGTATACATAAATAAATAAATCTTTTTAAAAATCCAAGGCAAAACTGATAGTGAAAAACTGTAAATAACATTAATAATCTATAAGAGGAAACTTTTAAATTATAATGCTTTACCTATAAGGTAAACCTGAAAACAGAAAACCTGAAACAGAAAACCTGACTAATAGGAGCATAAACAAGCATATGTTTTCTTACAGAAAAAGATGTCTCAAAGTTGGATACTGGGGTGAGTAATCAAATGGAAGGACCCTAGTGCAGTCCTTCCTACTATTCTCTTCTTCCAGGTTTAGTGCGTAAACTGGGTCTTTTCATGGTCACAAAATGGCCGCAACCGCTCCAACCACCAGCTCCAGCACTTCCTTCTAATGTACATTCCATCAGCAGAAAAAGGGGTTATCTCTACCTTATATCACTGTTTAGGTACTTACAATCGCTCCCATAAAAGCATATACAGACTTGCCCTCTTAGCTTATTGGCCAGAATTAGGTCATTTGCTCCTTTCTCAGCCAACCACTGACTAGAAATATACCACGATAGACTTAGACTAAATGAAATTCACCTTCTGTGCATGGAACTTAAGCCAGCCTTTCCGGAAACCTCTGACTGTCCAGAAAAACTGAGTTTTGTTAGCAAAGGAGAAAAGAGAACGGACTATTGTGAATATTAAGCAGATGTTAAAAATGAAGTAACTTTATGTTAGAAGATGCTTGTGTTATAAAAGCAGGACAGTAAATGGCATATACAGTACTATTCAAACAATATAAATAAAAACCTCCTCAAAACTAAGCAAAAATAAAAGCTAGCAGAAAATATACCTAAATGTTAATAGCAGCTATTCCTTCCTGACTTCCTCTTTTCTTATTTTTCAACTCTTTCAAATGAGCATGTGTTACTTTTATAAAGGAAAATAGGATATAAGCATTATTTTTAGAATTCAAGACAAAGTCTAAATTTCCTCAATATTTTCATCTTGCTTTATTGCCTCTGATCAGTCTTGTTTCTTTTTATATATCCCCTTAAATTGGTGAGTGAATTGGAGTTTC
The DNA here is from genome assembly GCA_019455555.1 of Galemys pyrenaicus. Lineage (NCBI taxonomy): Eukaryota > Metazoa > Chordata > Mammalia > Eulipotyphla > Talpidae > Galemys > Galemys pyrenaicus. The sequence goes on from JAGFMF010011568.1 coordinate 20,584,462, forward strand.
TGGTGAAAAAATTCACAACTCAGGACTCAGTATTTTAAACAAACAGTTCAGGTAGTTCTTATGTGTATCAGAGACTGAGAACTTCTGAGTTAGCCTTTGACACCATCATTCCCTTTATCTTATCCATCAGGCATTTACTATGTGCCTACCGTAATAAACATAAAACAAATATCAACCCACTTTTCTTTACTTATTTACCCACTGTCCTTGAAGTTGTCAAATTTTCCTCCACCTTGGTTCTTACTGCTCTTCCATGTTCTCTCCATCTACTTTTATTTTCTATTGTTTCTGTCCCCGGATGCAATTTTTCCTTCCTGCATTAATAGCCATACTTGACTTTTATTTCTTTGTTCTCCTTTGTTCTTGTAATCCATTCACTAATTTAAAGAGGCAGAGAAGGTAATAATTCATTAAGATGAGAAAATCACAAAGAGGTAAAAATAATTCTCTTTTTGATTTGTAATTTGAAATACTGTCACCAAATGACTTATTACTTCATCTTCTATTTGAAGAACATTAATTTGCTTTGAACAATTGTGTACGTATTGTCAGAAGGGTTTATACTGGCTTTCAGATCAGAGTAAATATAAGTTGTTTTAGATTATTTATATTATTGTTGTACTAAAATTTCAGAATAGAAGACCATTTTGTGGTGGAAAGTGTCATGGGCATGGTGTCAGAAGATGAATTTAATTTTCTTAAGCTTTAAACTGTATGTGCCCAAGACGTTTAACCACTTTGAGACTCAATTTCTCATCTGATTGGTGAGAATTTACAGTAAACAATTTATAAGTTCTTCTCTCTAGCTTGTATGATTTAAGCTTCTCATTGAGGTTAGCATATATGCATTGTTAGATAGTACTGTTGACATCACAAAAAAAAAAACTAAAAAATACCAAGAAATCACATAACTTCTTTCCCATAAATGTTTTTATTAACTCAGTAAAAATAAAGGTGGGTTTACCAAATAATTTCTACTTGAAAGTGTCATTATTTGTTTTCATAAAACTCTTGAAACTTTAGAGGCTCTTTAGAAGACTGTTGATTAAAAAAATGATTTTAAACTGAAAATTAAATGTAGTTTTCAAATGATAAAGACAATCATGCTTATCTTTTTAAATTTAAATGATATAAAAATGTAAAAAGTAATACTCTCCCCCACTAATGGTCCTCTTAATTTCATTCCCAGGAGGAAAGTTATGTGCTAACATTTTTGGTCTAGCCTTCTTGACATTTTCCTGTTGATATGAAAATATAAGCATATTCTAAAAGCACACATAACAATAGAACTATAATGTTTTTACCTTGCTTTTCCCTCTCATTTAACAATAAAATAATATAGGGTCTATTTTTTTCATATCAATATAAATCTTTCTCAGAGGTAATGGAAGGAAACCCTGTAAAGACTCTAAAAACTTGAGGATTAATTCTTTTTATTAGATTTTAACATGGGGAAATAGGAGAATCATGCTGTTAGTGAAATTATTTATAAAATGCCATCCCTAACTGACAACCTTTACTCCCTGATCTTCATGACAGCAGCTGAAAGAGTGCCTGAGGGTTCTGAAGATTCTTCAAGGTGTGTCATATTATGGCTCACATGAGTGCACACTGATATACCTCCCTGGCAAGAACTGAAAGATACAGTTCTTAAATCCCCTGGTGACCCATTATCCATGGATCATTGACAAGACAGAATGTAATAGCTCCTGTCTTTATACCAAGGTAAACTTCCCAATGAAACTGTACTGTTTATGCCCTACATCTTTCATCTGAGCAAGAAAATTAATCTAGGAAAAAGAAACTACAGAGTAGATAATAAAAATGTCCTTTTATTCTTTATTATATTTAAATGTTTATTGAATGAAGAAATATCAATTAAAATAGTAGAGCTGTCTAATGCAGAGACTGAGAATCTTTTCCTACAATCATCCTTTCCAAAGAGATCATCTGAAATTCAAGGTTAAATGACTTGCACAAGATTCAGTATTTGGAACATCAAGTCAAACTGATATTTTGCCTATTTAAGGATAAAATTAAAATGGTAGTTCATTTGCTATTAAGGGTCAGAATTGAACATATTTCATTTTTGTGCTATGTTCTAAAAAGTTATTGGCCTAAAAATTACTGCCCTTGTGAACTGGGTCATGAGCTCTCAGGAAGGACTTATTCACTGGCCTCTGCAATATTTACCATGTGACACCATGTTTTTGCAACATCACATATTGACAAGGCTGTGTTGCAAATATAATGTGATGACAGGACATGGCCATGTTTTTATGGTTCTGATCTAGAGCCATCTGAGAGCTCCTTATTTTATGTTACTCTTCTTGACTTCTGTAAGGATTCTGCCCCATTTTTGTTTTAAGATAGAAAAGGTTAGAAATAGAAAGACAATGAATGCTATTATCAGTTTGATTAACACTTCATTTCCTGCCAGTCAAAAGAAAAGAAAAAAGGAAATAACTTGACCAAATATTTTCACAGAAATATAGACAAGTGATTCAGATATTGTGGCCTAGACTAGTGCAATTGAAGATACACCTTAATCAGTGATTCTACTAGAGAAACTCAAGCATATCTGCAGAAAATAACATGGGTCAGAATATTGCTTGAAACATTGTTTATAATAGAGAAAAACTCAAAAGAAGGGCCTCCCTGGTGGTTCAGTAGGTTGAGCGCTGCACTGTGAAGCATCCACTGCACAGCAGTGCCAGTTTGATCCCCAGCCAGGGAGGGGACCCAGGTGGCACAGCAGACCTCTCCTGCCTTCCCCACTCCTTCCCTCAGCAGTGTATTTCAGTTGACCTGCCTGTTCTGCTCCCCACTCTGTCTCTGGTGGATCCTCTCAACTCTCACGACACTGGCCTGTACTCCAGCTCTTGTATGCATAAATAAATAAAATCTTAAAAAAAAAACTCAAAAAAGATAAATGTCCACTAACAAGAGAATGCATAAAGAAAATAATAAATATTCAAATAATGCAATATTATCTAGTAGTTAAAATCCATTAGCACTACATGTATCAGTGTAGATTAATCTCAAGTTCATAATGTGTGCCAGAAAAGTAAGCTGGGGTCTCTCTGATGGCCTAGGGATTCAGTCTCAGCTCTCTCACTGCTACAGCCTGAGTTCTATCCTGGCCAGGGAGCTAACCCATGTATGGCGCAGCAGACCTCTCCTGTCTCAATCATTGCTCCCCTTAGCAGTGTATTTCAGTAAATCTGCCTGCTCAGCTTCCCGCTTTGTCTGTGGTGAACCTTCTCACCCTCACACCTCTAGCGTACACCTCAGCTCTTCTACACAAAAATAAATAATAAAATCTTTTTTAGGAAAAAAAAAGAAAAGTTGCAGAAAGAAAGAAATCATTAAAAATTTGGAGATCTGACATGTAGTTTATATAGATACAGTAAGAGTGAAAAATATTCTTGGAAATAATAAACACCAAATTCAAGATCACAGTTATCTTTGAGGGGAGAGAGGAAAGAAGTTAGAGATGCTATTTTATTTCTTAAAAAAATACGTGAAGAAAATACAGAAATTGTTAAGACTCAACAAAATGGAGTGTGGCACATGGGTTGATTATAACTTTAGTCTTTTATATGCTTGGAAATTTTAACAAAAATTCTTTATTTCAAAGAAGAATCAGATTTTAGAGATGAAAGTAACTTTAGGAACCATCTAATATTGGATATTTAATAAAGCTTCTCTGTGAAGCTACAGATAGAGGGGTGTATCAGAGAAAATGTCTGTATATCTTGGAGCTGACATTCTATTACATTCAAGTAAAATGTGCAGAAACATATTTACAAGAACTACTCAGAGGATTTGATTTCATTTCAAGATGAGGAAATTGAGGCACAGAAATGTTAAGTAATTTTCTCAAGGTGCAAGCCAATTCTAGAAACTTCCCTTTCCTCCCTGCCTTCCCACATACGTCCTCCTACTCACTCCCTGACTTAATTGGAATTATTGACTGTGTTAGGCACAAACATACTGATGGTGTCTCACTTGTTTTGTAGCCATCATTCATTTAATATATGAGGCGAAAGGTACAAATTTATCAGACACTAAATAGCCTTTAAAATTAATATAATATTTTGAGCATGACATACATTTACACAACTTTCTTATTAGGTAAGTCACCATTGTCTTTACTTCAAGGGTAAAGAGATAAAGGGGGAGTAATTGTGAGGTGAGATAAAACATCTAAGGCTCTGTAAGGAAATAAGAGTGACAGGCTCTGGATCAGAATTCAGAATTCTGACTAATCTAGGGCAAAATTTGAACACCTTTCTTTTCTGATCTTTTCTAGAAGGTTAATATGCCTCAATTCTGCACATTCTCATAAAACCATCACTGCTCTTTTCAAAATTGTAAGAAAAGGACCCATAACACTAGTATCTTGTCAGACAAATTGAATGTTTTCTCATCTTCAAAGTTGCAAATTCATTGGTGAAAGTTAAATATATTTTAATCTATAATATTAAATTAATATAAGCTTTTGTATCCAAGTGTGCAAACCCTTCACTCCAGATGTTCTCAAAGAATGTTAAGGGAAATCATCTCCCAGACTGCAACTATTCTATTCAGAGCTTTGAAGGCAGACTTCAGGTGAGTTTTATCCCCTTGCTGGCAAGTAAAGCAGGAGACCAGAATGATTATGGTGATCTAATCTACTTCGATAGTGTCATGACATCTTTTTTTTATTTATAAAACTCTAACACTCAAAATTTCTTTTAAATGTCTTCATTTTTGCCTGCTAAAATAATTGTTTTTATATTATGGTAGCCAGAGGAGAGCATTTCAGCTTCTTTGTCCTGTATTCATTTAAAAAATATGTTTTATTCTAAAAAGAAAGGTATAGAAATCCTTATGGTAAAAAATTGTTCTGAGCAGAATTTAAATATTCCACATTAGAAGATAGTGTAGTCTAACACTATTGCTACCCAAAGTCTATCAGCTGACTTTACCTCTGTGCACAACATGCTTCACTACAGAACTTATTATAGGTTTATGTTGTCAGTGCTCAATATTGACTGGCACAGGAACACTCCAGAATTACTTATTATCTTCATTTTCCAATGAATTCTTTCTTCCCTTGGCTGATGTGTGAAATGAGGCTTCTGAGGACTTCTTCAGTGTTCTTATTAAGAACATCTGTAAAGAGGATCAGAATGAAGTGTTGAATTTCACCCATTTGGATTTCATTAAAATGTCTATAGTTGTCAAGCATTTAGAAAGTCAAGACACTAAGAGTTTGGGGTTTAACCCAAAGGAAATTGGTCCTTATTTTAAGGCTAAACAGGAGGGATAACTGTGCCAAAGTTTTTTAGGGAGTAAGACATTTTTTTTAATCATTCCTTTCAGAAACTTGCCCCTAAAGAATGAAAACTTAAAACAATCATACTTTCTAATGGCAAGCTTTCATCTTGCCAAAACAGAGTTGGGTTTATTGCAGAGGTTCTTAACCCAAAGTTCTTGGACCTCTGGTGCATCCATAGGCAGACTTCAGAAAGGCCATAAACTCTGTGGAATTGTGAGCAAAGATTTCATGTGCATGTTTTGGAGAAGGAAGGATAACTTTCAACAGATTTTCAGAGACTTCTGTGATTCAAAATGGTTAAGAAGTAGTGGTTATGTATTTAGATATATTAAGAATCAAAGTACCTGAATGAGAAGAATTTTAAATTTCTTTTTTTACTAAGAGTACATAACTTTAAAAAAATGCTAGCAAGGTAAACACATTTTTAAATATGAACAAATGACCAGAATTTTGGTAATTGGTGAAATCCTAATTATGACTAAATTTATTTGCATATAAACTCTCATCCAGCCAAGTTTAATAAAAGCAACCTGATTGATTATTTAGAATAAATAGCACAGAAAGAGTACTTTGGTTGAAAAGTAAAAATATGTTGTATGGGCAATTCAAAGTGACAAAAGCAGCTTGGCATTTTTTCATTACATTTAGTAGAATAATAATATTTGCTTTCTTTATTAAGTATGATCCAATTACAGCCTAAATTAATTTATATCATTAGTCAAATCCACTTTGAGAAAGAACAGGAATTTCATTTTATAAAGAATAAGTGAAATAAAGTTCTGATGTGAAAAATTCAGAGTATTTTTAAGTTTTGTATAATTTAAAATGAATACCAAATAATCTGCTCATCAGCACAGTAATTCTAGCTATATTTGGAATAGTTGGTAAAATTTAAGAGGTCATATTTTAAGTTCAAATATAGTAACACTATTGTGTCTCTGCATTGATTTTTTAAAAGTGTTAACTGGATTCTATAATTATGTTTGGTTTCTAAAATAGATAATTCAGTGTACATTGAACTATCAATGTTTTCTCAATGTGGTTTTCCTGGCAAATCATCCACTTTAGATTAGAATCAAAGCACAGAAGGCAGAAATACAGCATGGATCTTTACCTAAAAGGCTATCTGCCACTTCTCTTTGTTTTATACCACAAGAATATATACAAGTTATTTTCTCCTTTAAATTCAACTTCAGTCATCCATCTATTTTGATTAATCTTTACTCCTGTGCAGCAGGGCTTCTTTGGCCACCTTCTTGAATTACAAATCCTTTCGGACAATTCTTTAGGTTATTATATGTGAAACTGGCTTGTTTCCAAATTAACTTGACTATACTCTTAATATTTTCCATCCTCTTTCAAAAGCCTGGATCAGTCCTCTTGATAGTCACTGAAGCAAACTTAGTGTTTTTAGGCTTCATGTTCCCTTCTGTCCCTTACCTCCTTATTAGATAAATATTATTATCAATGTGTGTGATCAACTTTTCTTATCTTACATAACTTTTCAGGTGCCTTTATTCTTTCTTCAAACTCTGCTTTTCTCACTAACTGTGCCTTAAAAATATTTTTTCTTTTCAATTTGTCTTTAAAAACACACTTAAATTTAAATTTACTGAAACACTGACTCTTGCATGGGGGAGGGGGAGAATTCCTCTTACATAAAGACATGAGCTGTTTCAGTTGAACTTGGTGAAATGTTCAGAATTGTGAGGGAATGGTGTCACCATTGGTCCTCAGAAAAACACACTACTTATTCTTTTATTTAGATTCCAGGCTAGGAAGTGTTCCTCTTTCTCATCCAAACAAGCCAGAGAATTTAGCAAATTTTCAGTCTTCCTAAGAGATCTGCCAACAATTACCGATGAATCAGTGTTAGCATAACTTATGGGAGGAGAGAGAAGAAATTAGAAGCTTCAGTTTTATTTCCTCCTCTGGTGGTATGGTAGGAAGGAGGATTAACTGGTTAGAGCTGAAGATTTACTAGGTATGAATCTTTAAATCCCTGGCCCAGATTAACTGAGTGATCCCAGTACACAGTACACAGGTTGTCAAGAGCACTTGTATCACAGTGATTTGCCTAATAACCAATCTGTTTGCAGCTTCCTCCACTTTTAATGAGGTTCCATTGTCCTCCTCTTGCAAGTTCTAACTTGTTATGCCCCTATCTTGATTAATGGACTGAATTACGTCATAGTACTTCAAACTGCTAAAGGCTACATCTACTTAATTTAAATTGTTTAAGAAAAGAATTTTTACTGACCAGGCAGTACACCTGACTGACCAGGTTTGGCTCTTCCTCTTCTATTTATTCAACCAAATAATAACTTCCAAAAAAGTAAGAAGTATTGAGTCACCCTGGTACCAAGCCTGAGATAATGTATATCAGCTTTGATCACTTGTTCTGAGGTTTGGGAAAATGAATTATTATATACCGGGTGTCATCCTCAACTCTTCCCTGGAAACACTTTTCTTAAATGTTGCTTTTGATCATATTTTTAAGATGTAATTAAGGATTCCTTTTCCCTAGCCATGTTTTGTCTCATGAGCTAAAACCTTATGGAAACAATCCAATGGAATTACACAGCCATGGTTCCACTCACAGGAGCTCTTGGTAATGATTAAAGTTGCCTGGACAAAAGAATATGGAATAGGTGTTTGTCCAATAGGTGTGTCAATAACAGTGTTGGTGTCCTTTTTATCTTTCTGCAACCTAAGGTTTTACGGGGAAGACTGAGGCATATTTACAATCATGAAATTCATCTGATTGAATTTAATTTTCCCCAATGCTTCTTATTCATTTGAAAATTATTCAGTAACTATTGGTAAGTATTGTACTAATATAGGGTGAAAGACAAAGGAAAAATAAACACATAGATTATGATCGAGATTAAGTGTTAGCTTCTATCCAAGTATGTAGACCATTCCCTGTCAGTGAAGGAGAAAGGCAGGGGATAACAAAGACTCACTGGAGGAGGTAAATATGATTTTAATGATGAGAGCACATTCAAAAGACTTTATCCAATGAAGGATGCTATTCTAGTAATGATAAGATAGTAATGGCAAACAGTAGCTTTCTTTTAGGCATACTACATGACACAAAAGTCTTTATACTCCTCTGAGACAAAAAGAATTTTGTAGTCAATACATTTGAAACTTCTTAATACACATTAACAGTTAAATCCAGTATTACAGAGACCTGGCTGACAAAGTATAACCCAACATATCTCATACTTCCCTGTCCACACTGCCCTTTTTTTCTTATTTGGGGAGGCAAATGGGGAGAGCTATTGTCATCCTCACAGATGCTACTAAAATTTATGGGATAACATCCCATGAAAAGTTAATGCTGTGGCGCAATGAAATACAGTTTAGGCTTGCTACGTTTCCCAGCTGATTATTAATATTAAAATAGTGAATAGAGGTGACTTTTAAAATGGATACGTTGAGCTATGACTTGGAAGCTCTTATTTATTGAAGCTCTGTGCCTACCCCTCAAAAAAACTTCATAGAATCCTCACCTTAGAGGTAAACAGACTGAAGCCCTAGGGCAGAATATGTCTCTACATTCCTTGAAACAAGTGTGAAGAAACAAATAAAAGAACTGCCATTATGAATTGTACTAAAACCATGATCAAAAGTCTCTATACTTTGAAATACCTAATCATATTATAGGATTAAAAACACATGAGTGAACACTAACCAATAATTTATTCGTGTTTATATATACTTACATCTTTTAATTTTGAAAACATAAATTTGTGGTTCTTTCTCAATTATGTAGAGAAAATCTTTCTCTTACTTTCAGTGTGGTAGGTCCCTTTTGCTACATGTGTTGTTGTACTGGAACAATCGTTTCTGACTTTATTCAAACTCACTTTCCAGAGTGACTTTTGAGTAGAAAAAGATCTAAGAGTCTTGAAAGATTAAGAGTAGTTTATACAAAAAACTCATCTTTCTTAGAATGAAAAGTATGTCACCTTTATATGAATGATAGCTTTATTTTATTATGTTCTAATAAGGTTTTAACTCCTTATTATAAGGCCATACTCCTAAAGGTAGGGTTGACCCTCTCAGAACAAAGTAGGCATCCCCTATATCAACCATCTGGAAGGGACAGTTCCTCAGACAAGTAACAGGAGCTGGGAAGGTGAATCTTGGATTTGAGTGATAACTCCTAATTCCTAGTGGGACTACACTCTTTGAATTTTAAGGTATATAGGCTGCTGAGGATGCTCCCTGCTAGGATGGAAAAGATGGCTTTTCCCAGGGACTAGTCAGGAAGGCAGCACCCCCGTAGGGGATCTGAAGGTGAAGTGGTGCAATTTTGGATGATCTGGTTTTTTGTTACTCTCTATGTTCATCCCCATATGGCTATGCCCAAGTCTTCAGTAAAGGCTTATTATAAATTCTTTAGCCTGACTCAGGTCTCAGTTGTGAACTAAGAACTAAGGTGAGAAGTTGGACTCCATTTTTGGGCCAAACAGCTAAAAAAGAGACAGTATTACTCAAGTTAATATTAACTATTAATAAGGAAAATAACTATCAGATATTGAGTACCCAATCTGTATCAGGCATTTTACCTATTAAGCTACCTCGTGTAATCTTCACATTAATCATCAGAAGTAGATTCTGTTTTAGTTCTAATATGTGGATTAGGAAATCAAGACTCAAAGAGACTAAGTATGCACATATCTCACAGTTATTGGGAAGTGGGATTTCAGTTTAGGTTTCACCTGAGTCCAGAAGCTGAACACACTCCAGTTACTTAACTACTCAGAACTTAAGTTTTTCTCTTTGAAAACATCTACTTTGTATCTTTTGCTGTAAGATACAAAGAAATTATTTATATAAAAATCCCAGGCCATTGGCTTGAACATAACAAAATGGTACCCTCCCCCCCTCATTGGTGCTTATCTGTATGCTTTCCTTCTGCCTTTCTGTTTATACTTTCTTTCAATGCTTCCTCTTCTGATAGCCTGCTAAATTTGTCTTTTTATTTAGCACTCTCCTCAAGTGACTTCACCAAGCTAGGGTTTCAGCTACTGTTTTTATGCTGGTGACTTTAAAATCTTTACTTTTAGCCATAATCACTGTTGACCCAGATATCCATTCTTGGATGTCTCACAGACACACCAAACTCAACATGTCCCAATCTGAACACATCTGTTCCAATTCTGGTTTCTCACTCAGTAGGAGGCATTATCAAATCTCCAGATACCTAAGCTAGAAGCCTGGGAATCTTTCTCTACTCCCATTGTCACTCATCTCTCACACTCAATTAGTCATCAGGTTTTCTCATGTCTCCTTTCTTATTATCTCTTGTATCAGTCCCTCCCTTTCTATCTTCCTTCAATTTAATCTCTATAGCCACTATCACTACTGAAATTAAAACTCTTGTCACTTCTATCAGGCATTACTGCAATAGTCTCCTAACTGGTTCCCTGTAATCTACCCAACCTTCCTAGGTGCCCTCAACATTACCGTCAAAGGGATCTTTCTAAAAAACAAACCTTACCATTTATTTTCCATTTAAAGCCCTTAACAGAGTTTCCCATCATTTTCAGGATAAAGTTCAAATTTAGCACACAAGACCTTTTTTAGCTTTAGCCCTCTTCCTTATTCTTTATTTGTATTTTCTCACTATTTCTTTTATGCTTGGGGGCACTCTTGTGGAAAGCTTTTTCTCCATTTCATCTCTGGTGTTTCTTAATGCTGCCATGACATTCCTGTATTTCTCTCACAGCACTTTTCATACTACCCTTTTCTCTCACTAGTTTATAACTGAACCACAAATTTGTTCAATAGAGTGACCCCAGCACCTAACTCCTAGTGCCTAGCTCTTAACAGATGCAAACTGTTGGTTAATGGAGTGAATTCAGGAAGAGTTCTTAACCCTTAACAATGTAGTGAATAAACCTAGAATAAGGGTCAAGCAGGCTGCTGCAGATTTCATAGACCTTCTTTCTCTCTTCCCCATAAATTCCTTTCCTCTCTCTTCTACTTATGGCCTGGTTCCAACATTCACCCTAGAAACGTTAAGACACCAGAGTTTTTAGAAATACCTGATGGAACAAGCAGTTAAGACCCAGAGTTTTCCATCTGGCAGCTGTAGAGATGAGATAGTGTAATTGGGACCTACTACCCTGCCCTCTACAAACTTAGGCTTCAATGCTGCTGTGAAAACCTAAACCAGAGTCTGAGGTCTAAGGAGCTCTGGTTTTGTTTTCACTGGGAAAACTGGGTATTTTTAAAAATTGCATTAATTGATCACTTTCTTTTTCCAGACTTCTCTGAAAGTATTACTTTCAGATAAAAAGGATTAAAATGAAGAACAGCAAAACTAATCCAAAAGTTAAATAGAATTTTTTTTTTTAAACCGTCTCTATGGGGGAAGAGTCTGACTTGGAGGGGAAACATTCTAATGATATAGTTTACCCAACAACTTTATTTAGTAAATGACGAAATGTAGGGAAGAAGGATGATTTCCCTACAGCTACTTAACCAGTTAAGAATTTTATTGGCCCTAAGTCCCCCAAATGCCAGTCTTTATCTCTTTTCGCCTGAACTCTACTTGTGCCTAGAGCACATAATTTGTCTATTCGAGACTGGGCAATCGCTAAGAATAGGTTTGCTATATTTTATATATTTTATATATTGAAGTATTTTATATATTGAAGGGTAAGAAAGGTCGCCAGGAACACCAGGTTAGCAGACACCACGAGTCTCAGACTGGACAGAGCCACTGTTTCTCTCAGGCCTTTGTCCCAAGACCAAGGGGGCTCCTAGGAAGGAAAGCCTGGGAGAGTGTGCAGGGGCGGCAGAATTGTCTGAGTAACCTGGAGCCGCGACCTTCGCGGGCGCGCCCTTCTCGTGCTTTGTGCGCAACAACTTTCAGGAACTGGCCGAAGAAGCTGCAGAGATTTGGGCTGGCCTCACCTTTGGGCGCCAGCTCTGCCTTTTGGCTCTTAGCTTGGCAGAACTCAGGGCTCAGGTCTGGCATACTTGAACATATGCCACCTTGGAGGTGGCGAAGCCCCTGCTTGTGGAATGGCAGTTACTCCACCTTCCACCCCTCGGCCGCCAGGTTCTCACTGCCCCGAGGGCTGCTCTAGAGGCAGCCGGATCTGGGCTTTGAATTTCTAGAGCCCGAGGGACAAAGACCGAAAGAAGGAGGAATCGCGTCTTATAACCAACCTGGAACTCTCCTATTTCGCCGTTGGCTGATGAGGACCTTCACTTGAGCCACCGAGGAAAAGTCCTAAGGTGTGGAGAACTATTTCAAGAGTTGATTTGATATTTAGGCAGGGCCTTTGTTACACCTACACTCTTGTGCACGTGTACTACGCGTTAAAAAGATGAAATCACCCTCTTATCCGCACAGTTTATTCCCATATAAACTAAGAAACTGGTTATAAAGTGATGAACAACTAAAGAGATCGAGGCGGGGGGGGGCAAAGTGGGGGAGGGATGGGAGCTCAAGTGAGGAGAGACAGACAGAAACAGAGGAGAGGGGTGAGAGAGGAAAGTTGGGAAGATTTGACAGAGATGACAAAGAGGTAGGGGGTGGGGGACAGAGAGGAGAGGGGGAGGAAGGATAGGAAGAAGTGCGAGGAGGCCTCAGAGAGGCGAGCTTCGACGACGGGTGGGGTAGGAAGAAGCAGGCGGGGATGAGTGGAGGAGGGAGAGCCCGAGTCCGTGTCTACTAGGCCTCTTCTCTTTGCCCTCTTCAGAACACACTCGCAAACTCTCAAGAACCCATCCTCTCCCTCCCGCCCCCCAAGCCCCAAACCCGTGGATAACCGTACACAGCGTGGCCTCTGAGACCAGCGGTGCGCACGCCTCTCGCCCGCCAGCCCACGTCCAGTGTAGAGGTGCGGCCGCCTCCCACCAACCCCGCTATCTGCCTCCTCGACGGCCTCTTCCCGGTGCGGCCGCTTAACGCGGGCGGGCGCGAGCCCAGCTGGGTCCCGGCGTCGCGGCGAAAGCTAGTGCTGATGTATCGGGCGCCGCCGGCCGCGGGAATGAAGCTTTGGCGGCGACTCGAGGCGCAGGCCCGGATCTCGGAGAGACCCTCGGACCTGGTGGACTAGCCCGACTGGAGGGCCCGGAGCTGCTCGCTCCTCAATTCGCTGACACTTATTTGAGCTACGGTTTGTTTATTCCTTCACAGGGGCTGGGGGGTCCTCCGAGGGTCGCGTCCGGCAGTGCCCGGGCGGTGGCGGGCGAGTGAGGTAAGACTCGGGAGGGCGGGTCAACGGCTGGAGGCTGCGGGGGCTCGCACCTCACGCGGCAACGGGCTGTGGCGGGGGTGGCGCGTGGGAACTGGGGGCCGGCGCGGCGCCCCCATCTTGGTTCTGCGGCCGAGCCCGAGCGGGAGTGCGGCGGAGGCGGCGCGGCGCGCGCCGGGCGGGTGCCAGGGCGGGAGCGCGGGCGGGAGCGCGGGGTCGACCGCAGCGGTTAGCCCGAGCCGGCGGCAGCCGCGCGCCCCCGGAGCGGCGTGCCCGGGGGAGGCGTCCCTGCGCTGGGGCCTGGCGCCGGGAGCGCGGTCGAGGCCGCGCCGGGCCGCGGCATCCTGGATCCTCGCTTCAGCTCTAGCCCGGCGCAGCCCAGCGTTCGGGTCCCGGCTCCTTCTCCGGGCAGGCGCCAGGGCCGCAGAGTCCATCGTGGCGCTTGCTCCCGGCTCTGGGAGGCGGCTCTGAGGCCGCTCGCCATTTTCCCGCCTTCTGCGCGCAGCCCGGGCTGAGCGGCCTTGGCAGCCCGGGCGAGGAGGGCAGCGGCGGGCCAAGTCCGGCGAGGCCACCCTTTGCGCCCTCCGGACCTGCCCCGGAGCAGCAGCCTTCGGGACCGGCAGGAGGCGCTGTGCGGACGAATTGAGGAAAGAATAAAAGACTAGGGGTGGCGGTTTACCTTCCTAGGACAGGCTCCTCTCTTCAGTCGAGTTCAGGCCTTTTCCTCCTTCACCTCCTGCTTCTTGTCTTAATATGGCTATGTGTGCCTTGGTTTAGTCAGAAGGATGACAGACCAGCGAAAACGGTTGAAAAGTTGAAAGTCTTAAATTTTCAGATGTAAAGCGGAAATTCTAATTATTGACTATAATAAAGTGTTCTCTAGCACTGTCATTTGTTAAGGATGCCAATGATGTACTATTGTTTTTTATAAGACACACTCATTTTTAGGCTTTGGTTCAATTTTATTGAAATTGGAAAAAAGGTTTATGCAAGACCCTATCTGCTTATTGCTTTGAAAGAGCACAGAGCTGTAACAGGAACAAGAACTAATTCCGATGTGTAATTGAAATTACACATATACTATATATAATAATATTGTGTTTATGATGGCTTTTATCAAGCTGTAAGAATGGTCTTTGTGAATCATCAGTAAATCCACTGGAACTGGAGCAGTTATGGGAAAATGTATTATTTATCATTATACTTCCGTGTAGGTCCAATCATACTTGTGAGGAATATTTTGAAAGCTCCGATTACAAATAAAGGGAAATCCCTGAATCCGCCCTATATGTGGCCAATTCAGACCCCTGATTTATGTATAAGTGCCGGACTATCAAGAGATTAAGTGCTTCTGCACCAATGTGTATGTGTCTCAGCCTCTGAGAAATCTGTCTTTTGGTAGAACTGTTACTCTTTCATTTTGGTTTCCAAAAGATTTATGCTATTTTGGAAGCTATTCAGAGATGATTAGTAAACACAACTGACTAAAATGCATGGACTATACTTTGTTAATGATCAGTTTAAAATATACATAAGAACTAATTTTCAAACAAACTTCTAATTTTTTAAAAAAGGCTATATAATTTGTTTTATGGTAGTGCGATTGAAAGTGGTGTTGTTCTAGCTAACAAATGACTATTTTTAGGATCTCAGAACATGAAACTTCAAATCTGCTTGAGGTTTCAAGAAAAGAAAGAATTTATGGTTTAAACAGATGCTAATTATCCGGGTAGGTAATCCTTCACAGTTTTGTTCAAATAGAATACTTCAACCTGATGTGCAAGTTTCTGGTAGTGTGATTCCACCTCTTCTTTGAACAAGTTAACCCCAAGGTATAAGCTAAACCCTGGTTAAATAGTTCTTTTTGTTTTTATTGAGGTAATGTTGGTTCACACTAAATATTTCTTTTTATTTTGTAAAGAGTAGGTTAGATGGATAAGTAGTAAAATTATTTGGGAAGTTAAATATATAAGCACCTTACCTTACCATTGTATAGTTAACTTATAAAGTGCTTTAAAATACATTCTTTTATTTGATTCTCACAAATAAAGCTTCTGAAATAGTTTTTTAAGATTTATTTATTTATGCATACAAGAGCTGGGGTGCAGGCCAGAGGTGGGGAGAGGGAGAGGATTCACCAGAGACAGAGAGGGGACAGAACAGGTGGACTGACTGAAATACACTGCTGAGGGGAGCACCAGGTGAGAAAGGAGAGGTCTGAGGTGCCATGTGGGTCACCTTCCTGGATGGAAATCCAACTCTTGTTACAGTGACTGTGGATAGCTTCACAGTGCTTGGACTTAACCCCTTGCGCCATGGGAGAACCCCACCGAAGTATTTATAATAGGAAAACTGAGGCTTATAATGGTGACCTTAAGTTCAAGTAGCTAGTTTGTGGAGAGCTGAATAACAACTCATATATTGGTAGAATTTTAAAATCTACATTTACTTTTTAAATGGTACATTTTAAATATATATTTTATTTATAAATATGTATTTTAAAATTTCAAATAAAAAATTCAGAGAACTGTCTAGATTCATGGGTGATCTTGAGTAAAGACAACATGGAGATATAAGTGAAATGTAGCAAAAGTTCAGAATCAAATAGTTGAGTTAAGTTCCTTCTACATTAAATAAGCATAATTCTGTAGTACTTCTGCCATATACATGTTATTGGTTTTATACATTATAAAACCAATTTATACATTATATATTATTTTTGCTTAATATTTAGAATATATGTTCCACTGGATTACAAATTCCATGAGTACAGAGAATATGTTTATCCATTTTGTTAATAAATATTTTATTAATTTAGATTTGCTTGGAATTTAGTGGGTAATAAGTACATAATAAATAAATAATGTTCATACTTTCCTCTACCTTATACCTTTGGAAATCCTACCCATTCTTTAAAGTCTAGCTTGTGCTATATCTTCTCAGAAGTTCTCTGATTTCTCTCATAAAGTTTTATGTTACTTTGTATGTTTCTCATTTATAGCTTCATCTATTCCAATTACCTCTTACCTCCTATTTGTGTAACACATTATATCTTGCCTCCTAGACTGTAAGCTCTATGTGGGTAGAAATACCTTACCTAGCATAATACCTTGTGTCATGTATTCCATTAATGTTAAAACTTAGTAAATAAAACCAAAATTTTTTACATGTACTAGTCAATATGAGTCATATAACTTGATCATAAGTTTTATGGTAAAATTTATATTTAAATATAAATTTATCCTAGCAAAATAAGTGACTGCTCAATATTGGTCATATTAATTTTCCTTAGGGGTAGTCTACACGTTTTTGTACCATGTTGCACAACCAGCATTTTGCATTATATTAACTGCAAATTTTAACATCAACCATACATCTTCAGCAAACATTAGGTGTTTTTGGTATGACTTTTTATGACTAATAGAATCCATTTACCAAATTAACAGTGCTATTACTTCTCCAGACTATTAATAAAAAACTGAGATGTATACATTATCATTCCATGTATTTTTTTAGAGATGAAGACTGACATTTGGTGTTATCACAGTAGCTTTTTCTTTTAAATCTAGAAGAAATTAGCAATTTTTTTTGTTTAAACTTAAGAAGTGAGCAAGATCTTTTTTAAAAAGGAGTCATAAACAATCACCTTTTTTACCCCTAGGAAACATTAGAGGTAAAAGAACTTCTTAGCATCATTTACTCTGCTTCCAAAATAGAAATGATTTGATCTCAGTGGGAGGACATGAGATATGCTCTTAGTGGGAAATTCTTGATTTTTCACACCAGTAATTTCACATATCTACTACTATGGAAGTGTACAGGGATAGAGTAAATTAACTTTATTCTATAGCCTTGCAGAATGAGCACCACAAGCCAAGCCAGGTCTTTGGAATAGTTGTAAGTTTGTTGGGACGTTTGATTTTTATGTTTAATTCATTTAACTCTGCATTGTGATTGGAATAACCAACAAGAAGTAATGCCTTGATTTTCAAATTGTATGGAAACTTGATGTCCCTGAACCAAATGAGTGAATTTGGGCCTGATGAATGTGGAAACAAAATAGTTTTGAACTAGGAGAGGTGTGCATGTTGGGGGAGGGGAAAAGCTGGGGGAGGGTAAAGGGAGCATGGTATTTCCTCTCTAAGACTTAATATATAAATGTTACAAATTGTGAGTCCTTAAAAAGGAGCAAGGTGACAGGTTTATAGTTAAAATAGTACTTTCTTAAAAGGAAAAAGTATGTAGCTCAAAATTCAAAGTCAATTCTAAAATGTCATTTTTTTGGGGGTAAATGTAGTTAAATGTAAGCAACTTTTAAAAGTTTATTTCCTTAAACTTTGAAATGTAATATATTTTTGCCAGGTGTCTTGAAATAGAAAACAGATAAAGATGACTTACTGGTTAGTGAAACACCAGTCTAAAACAGACAGCTTACTTTTTTCCCTCTTCATTTCCCCTGGACCAGCTGTTAATGTTTAACCTTCATTTACTACTTCAAGAGTCATATTTACACTTCTCCAGCAACACTTTATCCATATGTTCCTTGGCCTTATACATTATATAAGGCTCTTTCAGGGCAACTTCCTAATCTTCTCATTAAGAAAATGTCACACTCACCCCAAATAACCCTATAGGAGATGTCAGATGATATCACCACTAAACCTAACCCCATAGAAGATGTCATCTGATATCACTTATAGACTTCCTTTCATTTTTCCCCACTAATAGTCTTTGCCAGGTTGTTCTTCCCATTTAGACAGTGAGGATGTTTCCTTTTCTTTATTAAATTGCTAGGAACAAAGTCTTCTAAAAATACTTCACAATTCAGTTTGTATCAGATAATGAATTCAATTGCTTTAAGATCATAATGTAAAGATATTTGTTTTGTCCTAATCTAAAACAAGCAACCATTATTTGGTTCATAAATTTCATACTAGAATGTTACTACTTTAAGACTAAATAGGGGAATTGACAAGAAAAAATGGAATGGACTTTACCTCTTATCTGATAATTTACTTATTCCTCGTAGTTCTTAATGTCTCAGAAATTGAAAGAATGGACACATAAGGCTTTGGAATTGTTTTTATGAACTAATCAATCTCATTATTTTTACTTCCTTGATTAATATATATATAGGGGAGAATTTAGGTCAGTGAATTTTCAAATTGTTTTGTCTAGGTATGGCTACTGGTAGTGGTAAATTCTTATTTAAAACTTATTTCAGTGCACTGATTATCTAATTGACCTTTTACCATTCACTGTCACCAGGTTGTAGGTTTTCATCTGTGAAATAGATATAATTTTGTTTACCACCTTTGAGAAATATTTAACATTTTGGCTTAATAAATGCCAGATAAATCCTATCCTAAAAAGACATTTTTAATATACTACAACCAAAGATAATTAACTCATTATTATCTTTAAATTTGCATGGTGATTTACAAAAAATGTATAACTTAATTGAATGTGTCTCATACCTGTCTAATTTGTTCTCAGCTTAAGAAGATACTTTTACCACAATCTACTAGTCCTTTCAAAGTAGACACAACTGACTAAAAAAAAAAATTGAATTGAAACTTCATTTTGTCAAAAATGATTTCCTCTTTGCACAGAATTAGGTTGTTTCATCTTTGGCAGTCTGTGTAACAGTATGGTGCTGGTTCTCCATGGTCTTACATGCTTTCACTTTAAGTCTTGTAGAGTCATCCCTATGAGTATCCATTTCTGGAATCAGTGTGAATGAAACTGCCTGAAAACCCATACATCTAAAACATAAGTTGTAGTGATTTTTCAATATGACCTTTCACGACAAACAGAATTCTCTTAGCAAATTACGCACTGCTTTCTCCCCAGACTATATAAATCATTATGCCTACTTGGACAGCTGTGAGATATTGACAGCTCCTGAATGTTAAACTAAATGACAATTTTCACATTTAAACTTACTACTCCGAATTCTGACATCCTTATTGCCTGAATCACTAATTTTGGCGCTTAAACACAGACTTGCATTTTAACATTTGTTTTATGCTTTGTTCCTCTTAAGAGTGTAATGCCCCTGGGGACAGGTTCTATGTATTGTAAGATTTTTTTTAAATGGCTCACAACTCTTGAGTATAGTTTTGGCATGTGGTATGCACTCAGTAAAGAATTCTTCAAATAAACATGAGCTGTTTTTATTGAGTGTTGTGTGAAGCACTTTTCTGGAAATATGAACAATTAAAATACACTATCTCTGCCCCTGTGAAATATGCAGTCATATTAAGGTTGACATAATATATTAGATCTACAATCCTTTATGTGTAATTCTGAAATCCAAAATTCCCAGAAAACTTATTTTGTTATTTCTTTGGAGATGTATTTGGCAGTAAAATATAACTGAAGATTAACTCATTTGGCAGAAGACCTGACTTGAGCTGATGTGAAGCTATTTATAGTCTCCATTTATTCCACTTAAGAAAACTTTTCATGTGTTTCACTTCAGAAATATTAATGCTTTTGATTATGTTATGTTTTACATGGTGTATGTACTGTATTACCTTTTAAAATCTGAGTAAATCTGACATCCAAAATGCCTTTGACCTCAAGAGTTTTGGGGACTGTGGATCTGTATGACATACAAAAAGTTAAAGGATAAAATACTAAAATAAGAACTTATATACTAATAATAGAAAAATCTCAAATTTTAGAAAATTATATAAAGGGTTGTGGTGTCTATTAGGTGTGCCTGCAAGTGGGCAGGAACCCAGTCTTGGATACCAGAGGTCAGATGCAGATGATGGAGGAAATATTTTCCTGATAAGTCGAGGCATAAGAATAACCAGGGGGTCTGTAAACATCAAGTCTTTAGAGAGCACTGAGTACCAAAACTAGGGAAACTATGTTCAGTCACCAAAAAAGCAGTCAGAGGGGCCTCCCTGGTGCCGCAGCTGGTTAAGCAACGCACTATGAAGCAGACCACAGCTACTGCAGCACGAGTTCGATCCCTGCTGCCGGCCAGGGAGGGGACCCACATGGCTTAGCGGACTTCTCCTGCTTCGGACACTGCTGCCCTCGGCAGTGTGTTTCAGTCAGTCTGCCTGTTCTGCTCCCCACTCTGTCTCTGGTGAATCCTCTCACCTCCTGCGACTCTGGCCTGTACCCCAGCTCTTGTATGCATAAATAAATAAATCTTTTTTTTTTTTTTAAAAAAGGCAGTCAAAGATACTGGAATAGAAGAAAAATTAAGGGTAAGGTGAGAGTCCTGGACACTCGCCACAATCAAGGATGGTAGATCTGTAACCCTATGCTGCATAACTGGGTGGCTTTGATTTAAAGTGTAGAGTTGAAAAGGACAGGTTCAGTTTTCTTGGACCTTAGATCCGAAAGGGGACTTTAATGATCATTTACCTTGGTACTCTTTCCCTATTTTACAAATGAAAAATCTGAAGTTCAATAACTATTTTCAAACTTCTAGTGAGGAAGTGAGCCCAACACAAATCCAAGTTTCTTGTTGTCTATCTGGTGTTCTTTTTACTACCATGGTAAAATAGTATTTCATTCTGGAATGAACATAAATGACTTTTCAAAGGATACAATATTTGATTGGAATTGTATAGTAGTTTATCAAAACCTGTTTCCCCCCAAATCTCTGGATGTAATTTTCATGTATATATTTGCATTTCTAAGTACATTGAAGCCATGGGATGTCTTAATTTTTTAAATCATCAGAGTACCTAGGAAGTGTTTTATATAAAGTAAAAATGAGAGGGGGGGGGAGGTTGACATGTAGGCAGACCAAAATTAAGAGTGTGCTATATAGTGTAAAAAATACCACTGGGAATAATAAGACTTCAGATTTCTTTACCTTGAAGAAATCACTGAACCTCTCAGAGCTCTAATTTCCATCTTTAAAAAAGGTAGGATCAAGTGACCTTTAAACTCTCCTGTTCAATAATTTAGGTCTATGCTAGCATTTGCTGGTACAAAATAGTTATTAACATTTATTAGTTTTATTTGTTATTACAAAGGTATGGGCTATGTGGATCTTTCTAGAGAGAGATGTCTGAATATATGTGGAACATTGAGTCAACTATTTTGGTAAAATGAAAATACAAGATAAATTAACATCTACAGTATATTCATTGTGGGTGGTCAAAATGGATGACGGAGGACAAAAGGTATGAACTTCCATAAAATAACTTGTCATGGGGGTCCAATGTACAGAATAGTGACTACGTTAACATTACTGTATTAACTGTACTTGAATGTTGCTAAGAGAGTAGAACTTAAGTCAGAAAAAAAATTGTGACCATGCATAGTGACAGATGTTAACTAGGCTTATTACAGTGTTTGTTTTTTCATACATCTCCCTCCCCTTATTCAAGTTTTTGCTTTCCGTGGTTTCAGTTACCCACAGATAACCATGGTTTGAAAATGTTACATACAATAAGATATTTTTAAAGAGGTAACATTCACCTAATGTGTTTTACAGTACATTATAATCATTCTTTTTTATTATTGTTGCCTAATTTATAAATTAAATTGTATCATAGGCATGTATGGTATGGGGTAAAAAAAGTATAGTCTATAAAGGTTTTCACATCCACAGGGGGTCTTGACATGTGTCTCCCCTGATAAGGAGTAATGACTGTATATCCAAATACTGGATATTCTGGACTTACTATGTGCACACATGAAGTTAATATAATGTCATGTGTCAATTTTATCAATTAAGAAGAGTCAATAGTAAACATTTAACATTCACTGTATGTATGTAAAGCTTTGATCAAGATTTTTTTTTGACTTCAGGTTGTTTAGGTTTTAGTTAAGAGTTTACTTGAAGTAGTTAAAAAATAAGTAAACATAACAGGCTCTGTGGAACTCAGATGTGTTTAGCTGGAATGAATCAGCTTCTAAACGTGTGGTATGACTGGCTATTCCACCTTTTGTTGGAATTGTTTAAATTACTTAGCATTTCATAATGTAAATATTTTGATACCCTGCACTCCGTGATTAATATGAAAGTGGTTTACCATCTTTGAAGAAAATTTGTAACCCTTACAAATCAACTTAGAGTATTCTCTTTCTAACTGAATATCATCAAGTATAATATAACTGTGTTTCCAATCCTACTCAGTCCTAAACACTTTAGGGAAGTATCACATCCCTTCCACTTTATGTTGCATTAACTAATGGTAAAAATATTTGGTTGGGATTGCATAGCATTGTGATTGACTGGTGAACATTTTAATAAAGGAGATCTAAATAAAGATAACATTTTTTAAAAGGCGGACATTGCTGGTACTTGACTGTTCTGTGAGACATTTATTCAGTCTTATCAGTTAATTTAGATTAGAACATTTAAATTTACCAACTTGTGACCATCTTTATAGAATAAATTATTCTGTGAAAAGTTCTTGTAGATATTTTCCTAAACAAGGGCCCCCTACCAAGCTTTTGACTACAACCCACTGTATGAAATACATTTTATACAGTGGCCCAGTGCATACACACATACACACACGTAACTGAAACAAGTTTAATGAAATAGTACTTGTGTGATGCGTAATGAGGCTTTATTTTAAATTTCTGTTTTAATCTGTCATATCCTTTTGAATTCGTCAGAATCCCAAATAAGTTGATTCACATCTCTTTAAAAGGTCATAACCTATAATTTGTAAAGCTTGGGCTAAGCTCTTTTTTGAGAGCGGTTAGTATCTTCTATTTAACTTTTATTTCCTAGTGCCCAAGTCTGTGCTGAGTGTATGGATGGTGCTGGAATAATGTTTGTTGGATAGTTTTTGTTGTTGTGTTTTATCCAGTTTCAGAAGTGTTACTGTATTAGTGAGGTTTATGTATAGCAGCTGCCAAGATTTGTTGAAAAAAATAAGAAGAAAAGTTTTAGTAAGTAGAAGGTGAAGGTAAACATATATGAGAAGAGGTGAAAATCACTGTATACTAAGAAAAGTACAATAATAATGTGTTGATTCTCTCTAAGAAGTTCCAGAATCAAGTGCTGACTTGTATTTCTTCTGGATGCCACTATTATAAACTTAGCATTCATTCTTCTAATAATTTTATCTTGAACTATCACCTCGTTCATCTAGTGACATTGTGCCAACTGCTTTTATGTGTGTGTTCACATGTGTAAACATTTAACTTTCAGTAGGTATCATTTTTCTAAAAAAAAAAAAATAAGATCTGTGTATTAAAAACCTTATTTAACTTAAGCTTTATTACCATTCCTCAAACAGTACTCTGAGTCAAATACTACTTGTGTATCAATCACATATTTTTTCTTTTTTATCTTCTAATAGTACAGTTTCCCCATTTTCCAAAGTAATAATGCTTATTTACTTTTTTCTTAAGTAACGTTAATAATTTAAACTTTTCATTAATTATCATTAACAACTCTTGACAAGTATTTTTGCACTTTGTAAGTTCAGTATAAATAAAGTTATATAGCAAATACTATTAGAAAGGTGTCTGATATTTTCCAGCTGTTGATCTTTTCCTGGTTGCATATTTGTGTGTGTATGTGTGTAGTAGTAAGGTTTCTGTTTAGCAAAAGTATAAGGTTAAATAAAAATTTTGAAATAATAAAAAGACATATAATTTACTACTATCAGATCTGGACAGGGTTAAACTATATCAGTATCAGGTGATTTTCACAACTATTATTCTGCACTTTATATCTTGTTATTATTCCAAAAAATAATGCTTTATTTTCAGCCATATGCTAAATTCTTCAATGGAATCTTCCTCCTTCCCTCTTATTCTCCCTTTCTGTTTCTAATTTTGCTTTTTATCTTCTTCATCTCATTTTGCATCATGTGAATGCTTTTGTGTTTTATACAGTATAGAGACTCCTTGACTGCTTGCTTTCAGCTAACTTATTTTCTAAAAAAAATTAAGATTCTAGGATTTTAGTGTTAAATAGTGGATCAGGCTTAGAAGTTAGAAAACTAAGTCCATATTTCTGATATTTGAACAATTCAATAATTTTAATCTCTATGGTCTTTTATCTTCTTAAATATAATTTACAGAGGGCTAACATTTGTTTTTGTCTTCTTTTTCATAATATAAAGATAATATGAGATAATGATAACTATGTTCTTTTCAATTTTTAAAACACTCTACATTTGTAAAAGGTTAGTGAGGTCCTTCATGATTAGTTGTGATGATTATATAAGATGATTTATATAAAATGACCATCACTAAATAAGCACTAAATAATGGTGACTGCTATTAATAATGTTTAACTTGCATATATACTTATAAATTTCAATTATTTTTACTTTACAGTAATAATATTAATTTTTAATTTATCAATTTAAATAAAATTAATATTAATTTTTCATACTTCTCATTTTCTGCGGGTCTCTTAACTAGAAGCTTTCACTCTTAAAAAATCTATTGTAACTTTTTATTCCTATTTTCCATTTTATAAGCTTTTAGATATCAAATATTTAAAATTTATAATTATACAATTGAAAGTAAATTTCAAAATAATTATTTGACAATTACCCTATGGGGTTGAATTATTTTAATTCCATAATTTGAATTATTCAATATAATCTTGTAACGCTAGAACATTTGGTTATTTGAGTAATAGAAATTGCTTTGAATTGTATCATTTTGATTAATTATCTTATCCTATGTCAAATAAATAAAATTTATATTGTATTTTTTTATAAGGGGCAGGTATTTTACCCAAGAGTATATTTCAGCCTGCAGAAGATTTTAAAAGTGCAAAAGCAATTTAAACTTAACAATTTTTATCCTAACAAGTATTTTATTTATTTATAATGTTATATGATATAGCTACAACTTTCATTTTTCTCTTCATTTATTACTAGTTTTTGTTGTTTTCCATATCAGAAGTGTGACTCCAAGTTAGTGACCAAAGTTTGCTTTCTTTAAATATAAATATAAAGATAATTCATGCTCTTTTAATTCAAAAGTATATAAATGAGTTACTTCTTTTAGTTTAATTCTTCCTAGAGAAAAGTGTGTATGTGTTTATGTATATGTGTGTGCGCACTTGTGTGAGTGTGTGCTTTTAATTAAATTAAGATTCTTTTTTTCCTTTTTTAGAAACTTCTCCAAAATGTTAGGAGAAGGATGAAAAACATTTGTAACTTTTGCTTCACTTGATCAGCGAGTCAGGAGCTGTTTGTGCACAATAATCCAACATCAGCTTAAATTTTTTGGCTGTGTTTTTGCCAAGCTCAAGAAAAGATTTTGCTTCCAGTTCCTAAACATTGTTATTATTATTGGTTCACTGCATTTCCTCTTTATACCACTTTACTTTCATTCTTCTGGTCATTAATCTGTTCATTTTGGAAGAAGTAATTAAAATAGTTTTGAAAAGTTTTGTGTGTGTGTGATACTTTGCTGGAGCATCTTCAAAAGCAATAAAAATACTTCTCCAAAGCCTCAAGATGCAGATGTGTCTTGAATGTTTTGAAGTCAGGAAACCATACAGTCCTATTTTAAGAAATTCTATTTATTTTTAAGTCAAATAATTTTTTTCACTCCTCTTTAAAGTACCTGGCTGGCAAGAGAATTTTTAAGGCACTCATTTACAGAAAAAAAATTTTTTTCTAGTAAATTGAGATTTGTCTTTCACAGCTCTTAGAGACCTAAATATCGAAGGCTTAATTTGGGTTTAACTTTTGTATACACCTATGCATTTGCTGACATTTTTCATCTGCTTTTCTATTTCCTTCAGTATAATTACATCATCTACTTAACTAGGAGAATTGAATTGCTGTCTGCTTCCCAACTCGGTATCATTAAAGATCTTTGTGTCTTGGGTTTTTTTGGTACAGGTTAGTACTTGAATTTTGGTTTGCCCATACCCATTATCAGATTTTTTTCTGACTATACTATTAGAGCTTTATTTCTTTATTTTTCAAGTGATAATTCCTTTTCTAAAATGTTTGTATTTTTCCATTTCTGTTTTCTAGTTAATCTTTCAGAGAAGTTCTAATTAAAACTGACCAAACAGCTTCCTGAAAATCTTGAGTGTATTCATATTACCTTCATTTTTACATCCCTTCTCAATAGTCACTACTTTCAAATATCACTTTCAGTCTCTTTTAACCCCCAACTGAGTCATTCTCTGTTCTTAACATTTCTCAAAACTGTCCCTTCCCCATGACTATTCAGAGCCTATGTTGTATACTGTCTAGAGCCTAAGGAAAACACAAACAGGAACACATTACTCCTACTTTAAAAACACTTAATATTCCCCATAATAGACAAAAGAAAATTACCTTTAGCATCAAATACATTGATCTAGTACCTGCCTACCTCCCTCACACTAATTTTGGCAATTTTAGATGGCATGTAATTACCAGAATTCACTATGCTATTTTATTACCTCTGTGCCTTGGCTCCTTTTCTTCCTTGTCTAGATTTTTTTTTTCTTTTCTCACCCTTTCCTTGCCTGACTAAGAAGGCAGACTCATCTTTCAAGACTGCTTGGAGATCATTACTTTCTGGAACTCCGTACTGGCTGGTCATGTGATCCTGTCTCTTGATTTTTCCATTAGTCGTGTAACTCTACCATAATATTTATCTCTCTATATCTATCATTCAGTAGAACATGAGTTCCTTGAAGGCAAAAGCCAAATTGTAGTTAATTTTGTGACTGAAAGTATCATACAAAAGATATATTGAACTGAACTTTTCTTGTCTTGAAGAAAAATTATACTGAAATAATCACATTACAGCTTCTTTATAGCTATATTGGTAGAAGACAATTCATCTAATAGCCTAAAATTCTAACCTTTGCCCATTGTGAGTCCATTCATGATGAGGGAGTAGACCATAGCATTATACTCTGAAAACTCTGAACCCAAAGAGTTTTCTGTTTGTTTTATGGAACTGTTTGACTTGTATGATTTTTGGCACATCTAATAAACTCTCAGATCATTTTAGAAATGATAAGCTCTGTGTAGCAGGTGTATTTACCAGTGTATGTTGACAACAGAAAGAAAATTATAGCTAACTGATTCCAGCTCCAGAACAACCTCAGTCTGTAGCCACTCTCCAAAAGCCTTTGGCAGGAAATAGATTGGAAATGTTCTGACCACGTTCTTGGAAAGATGACCAGAAAAAGTTGCTTTCATCAAACCTGTTTTCTATGTTTCTGCAGTTCATGAAGTTTAACTTCCCACAGCATTTTTTAGAAATAGCAGACTCTTAAACCCATTCAAGAAAATATATTAACCTCTAATTTGGCCCATTTGCACAGAACTTGACTTATTCCTCATATATTTCTGGAAGAAGTATTTCCCTAGAATTCAGAGGAAGCAAGCATTAAACTAATGAGATTCATACACATCTTGAAGGGTCGTATGCACTTCTCTATAAAAGAAAAGTAAGGAAAGGATACTAACTGTTCTATAGGTTATGTGAATAAAAAAGTTTTCTATTTCATTTTTGCTAATTGTTCAATTAACTATGCAGCTACTTCATTAGGAGCATATTTTAAAAGGTAGAAAAATAATCATTGTTTTAGATGTAGTTAAACTTTTTTTTTTTTAAAGATTTATTTATTTATGCATACAGTCACTGGGGTACAGGCCAGAGGTGTGGGGGGTGAGAGGATTCACCACAGAGAGCGGGGAGCAGAACAGGCAGATCAACGGAAGTACACTGCTGAAGGGAGCAGTGGGCAAGACAGGAGAGGTCTGCCTCACCATGTGGGTCCCCTCTCTGGCCGGCAGCAGGGATCGAACTCGTGCTGCAGTGGCTGAGGTCTGCCTCACAGTGCACTGCTCAACCCACTGCGCCACCAGGGAGGCCCCTAGTTAAACTTTTTTAATGAATGGCTAATTCTTATACTGATTATTATCTGATGCTATTTTTAAGTCATCTAGACCACTGCTGTTCAGTAAAACTTCCCACAATGTAATAAATGTTCTATGTCTTTGTTGTCAAATAATATAACCAATAACTACATGTGCCTATTGAACATTTGAAATGACTGAATTTATAACTTTAATTAATTTATAGTTAATTATAGCCTCAACTATATAATTTTATAAGCCAGATTTATCCTTTTAATTTTAATTAATTAAAGTTTAAATAACCAATTGTTGTTAGTGACCATATGATGGACAGTGCATGTCTAGGCTATGTAGTATTATCAGTTTTATTTTGTTTTTTAAATAAAGCACTGGTTTTAAGTAAAGTATTATCCATAATCACCCATAATCTCTACTACTGGTAATAGATATATTAAAATATATAAAAAAAACCTTCATGAATCAAAAAATTCAATGTATTTTATATTTAAGATAACTAAACACCTGAAAAGTATACTGTTGTTGCTTTCATAGGAACTATAGTTTAAGTGTAGAAAATACAATGAGTGGTGCTGGTTCTCAATTAAGAATTTTGGTATATTACCTGGTATCTTTTGTCAGAATCTTTCATTATATTTACTGAGGATTTCTAAGATCTAATTTATATTTTTGGAAAATCATGATCCAGAAATTTTACATACTAATCACCACCTAAGAACTTCACTAGTATGATGCAATCAAACAATTTTGTTAAATTGAAGTTTATGCATTGGTTGCTTAAGATAGAAGGAATTGCCAAAGGGAGGAAGGTAAAGGGTAAGGGCAAAGGGAGGAATGAGGTCGAGAAACGAATTTGACTTAGGAACTCTTAAATGATCTAGAATATGTGCACAGATTTTTTCTAGTCTATTGTGACCCCTCAGTGATTTCAGCATTTTGGGAAGAGGCATGTTAGGATAGTGAAAAGACAAGGAAAAGTTACCTAGAAAATATTGCTGAACAGGATGAGATAATATAGATAGATATCTTGAGCAGTTCAGAATAAATGAGAAGTCTAGTCTTACTTCACTTCATGCTTCTGTTAAATTATAATTAAATTAAAGGTGAATTAAAATCACCTTTAATAATCACCCATTCTTTATTTCAACTGGGTATTTATTATCTTATTGTTGAGAAAAAGTTGCTGTCTTCAACTAAAGTCTATGATATGTATGTTATGCTTACTGTATCACATTTCAATGTTTCCTAGTTGATGCCTAAAGAAACTTTGCTACATGAAAGCCATTAACACCCTTACCTCTACTACTTTCTTTTAGAGCAGTCAAATAAGAATACCAATTATATCCATAGAGCTGAGAGTGCCACTGCTCTTAAGTCGTTAAGAACATCAGGAATACATTATTGCAAAGTAAATAAAAATTGATTTAAGACTTTACTCATAATTAAAACTCTTAAGATTTGTTTTTTTCCCCTCTTTTTATTTCTTTATGTTTTTGACATCAATTGTGGTCTGCATGGATTTCCCACCACTATTT
This sequence comes from Galemys pyrenaicus, assembly GCA_019455555.1. Taxonomy (NCBI): domain Eukaryota; kingdom Metazoa; phylum Chordata; class Mammalia; order Eulipotyphla; family Talpidae; genus Galemys; species Galemys pyrenaicus. Next base: position 20,614,352 of record JAGFMF010011568.1, read on the forward strand.
CACCAGTGTATCATCACCTCAGTCCCTTTTGCTCTTTTTGCCCTCATCCCATTCCCCCCACATACATACAAAGTGTTTCTGATTTGTCCTTGCCTTTTTGTTTTTAAAACTCTTAAGGTTTGATTAGCTTTCTCTTAAAGTTGTTGTCGATGTTGTGTTTATACCTCTGAGAAAGCAGGTTCTATTAATATTTAGATTTTCAAGTGGAAAAGCCAAATGAAATATCTTAATATATTCTTGACACAGCAGAAGCATGAAATGCAATAAATAAATAAAATTTAAAATTTCATGAAAAACAGACAATCTCTTTTCTCAAGTTTCTGTTCTGGTGAGGGAAATTCAAGGAAAAAGAGATTCTTAACTCTTAGTATTAGCTTTAGTTTGTGAAAGAGAAACCAAAAACTCAGAAGTCAAGAACCAGAAGGCAGAATGGTAAAAAGATGTTGCCATCTGCTTCTTTGCTTGATAGGAAAAAAGTGTGTGCGTGCACAGGCATAGGTAGAAAGAGTAGGCCTCCAGGGGCTCAGAGTCAGTCAACATAAGTACTATTGAAGCTGATTTGCTTCCAGTTTTCCATTTGTTTCCAATTTTCAAAGTGGTTTAGTGAATATGAACGATTCCAAATCATAATCTTATTACTCGTCAAGGTCTTCCTTATTTATCTTTTCTTCACACCACAACAAGGATTTACTTGAGCAGCAATACCAGGACAAAAGATCCCTCTGCAAATATTCTGAGCCAACATTGATTTCCTTAGCTCTGATACTTTTTGTTACCACACATTAATTCACTTGTCTCCTCTCAGCAAATTTTTATTCCTTTCAAGACACATATTTAAGTATGACTGGTTTCTTTCATTTCTCTATTTCATCAGGAATTTATATAAAAGTAGCAATTTGTGAAATGAAATTTAATTTTAACTTTTGTTTACCCATAAGCTCACTTATTTATATTTTTATTTCCATTTCCCTTCCATATCCACCTTTAATAAATTGTCTCAGAAGGAAACATTAATTATGTGCCCAGCACTTGCCAAGCTATTTGCTTTTCAGGTTTATAATTAAGGAAGTAGGAGTTAGAGAAATTACATAACTTGTCTAAGGTCACATAGATACTTAATGGATGAATTGCTTTATTTTTTTAAAAGATTTATTTATTTATGCATACAAGAACTGGGGAACAGGTCATAGGTGTAGGGGGTGAGAGGATTCACCAGAGACAGAGTGGGGAGCAGGAAGATTGACTGAAATACACTGCTGAGGGGAGCAGCAGGTGAGGCAGGAGAGGTCTGCTGCGCCATATTGGTTACTTCCCTGGCTGGGGATAAAATTCGTGCTGCAGTGGCTGCAGATGCTTCATAGTGTGGTGCTTCATGCCTTGTGCGACCAAGAAGGCCCCAATAGATGAATTGCTTTCAATTCATGTCCGCCCGACTCTAAAACTTCTCTGCAGTATGCCTTCTTTTGTCCTTACTTATGCAGTCTTCAGTTCATGCTTCCCACTCTTCTTCCCTTCTCTTGTCTCTTTGGCAGAGTTTTCTCTGATTTTTTTTTTCTTCCTTCTTCTGTGTTTCCTCAGCTTTCTTTCAGTACCCCTCAAACTATTCTTTTTCTCTAAAGTCACAGTTTGTTTTTCATCTAATGAGAAAGCAGAAGTGCCATCAAAAGAATTTCTGGATTAAGTGTCTTAAAATTGTTAATATGTTTTGGCCTTGTAATCTCCCTGCTAAGCATTCTAAAGAAATCATCAGAGACCTATGCAAAATGCATATCCGAGGAAGAAAATCCAAGCATTATTATAGTATTAGAATAATTTTAATGCCTCAGAGTAGGGTTGAACACAAGTTAAATAAATGCTAGATGATATTATACAATAGATTATTACTGAGTTTAGTGAGGCAATACATACTTAATAACACAGAAAAATGTTCATCATAATTAAAAGCTCCTTTATTATAAAGTTATCCTTCATGCAAAAGAGAATTGAAATGCATATACTTAATTTGTAGAACAAAATGAATACCTATATGTCTACTACCCACTTATTAAAATAGATATTACCAATTTATTGAAATTCCCCTCTATTATACCATATGATGGTAAGTTGAAGAAACAAAAAAGCATCTTATAGTATATAAAAATGATAATAGTATGTTCAATACAATTTAAATTTAGTGAAAAAATATGTGTATAGCAGAAGCCTGGAGATACGTAAACTAAAATGCTATCATTTTATCAGTTGGTGACATTGTGAATGAATTCATTTTTTTAATTTCTAATTTTTTGTTTCATCTGTTAAAATGACCATTTATCACATTCATAACAAGAAACATAACAAAATAAGTAACTTTATTAAGTAAGAAGAAGTAGATTGAAAAGTCAAGAAAATTCATTTTAGAGTCTTCTGAGGTTAGGAGATGATAATCAGGAACTGAAAAGTAAAATAATTGTTTGTGATTTATGATCAAACACAAAGATTTTTAACTCTCATTTTTACATTATAGCAATCTTAACTCCTTTTTAACAAAGTTCTTCATTAGGTGGATGGTGCAAAAGAGCCCTAAGTGCCCTAGGGATTCAGAGTAGACAAAGAGAAACCCTCTTTAACTGCATGGTCAAAACTTCTTATTTGGACTTTGAAGGATACAGAAGATTCAGATCATGTTGTCAAACTCTTTGACCTTAGGACCCTCTTATAGTACTCTTCAAAATTATCAAGGCCCTAAAGAGATTTTGTTTCTATCTATCTGTATTTACCATGCTAGAAATTAACATCAAGGAAATTACTTAGTAATGTATTTTAAAATAAGGTACATTTAACAAATAATTTTATGAAGAAATAACTGTGTTTTCTCAAACAAAACCATTTAATGAGGAAAATGCTATTGTTTTACATTTTGCATTTAACTATATGGTTTAATAGAAGACCACTGGATTGTCCTGTCTTGTTTCTGGTGTGATGTCATATATCATACAGCCTGTGGAAAACTCCACTGTACTCTTGTGCGAGAATGACAATGTAAAGGCAAACAGCATCTTAGTATTATTATGAACATAGTGTTGATATCATGGCCCCCCCCGAGACCACTTTGAGAATTACTTATTAAAATAGACTGAGGACAAAATGGAGGACTAACATAATTTCAGAGGTGAGAAAACATAAAATATATCAGAGAGAATGAACAGAACCAATCTGGTAGTTGTGAAAGATTCACATAGATGGAGGTAGGAGAGACATGGCTAGAAATGTAGGTAGGGAGAATCATATTATGATAAAAAATACCAGCTTTGACCTCCACTTTGTGCTTGAGAAAGATTAAGTGCAGGGGTTATAGAAAAGTAATGCATAAAGCTTTGTGGATGGCAGTATTTTAATTGACTTATTGATTGCTTTGTTTATTCAATTTATTGTCTACCACTTTAGTTTAAGAACTTATACATTAGGTTAAGAACTGACAGTGCAAGGATGATGTATTCACCATCTCTATAGCAACTCTCAGTTAAGTAGGAAATTCAGATATTAAACAGATAAGCAATGTATTCTTTAAACAGGAGGAACACAGAGAATGGGGATGCTGATTCTGACTGGGAGGTGGGGTGAGCAGGTTGTGGGGTGGGCAGGTAGCCTTCAAGGTTAGAGTCCCAAATAGTAGGAATCAGTCATGGAGAGTTAATCCTAGAAGGACATTGGTGACGAATACAGTACTAGAGTTAATGCAGTAGATTTGAGAAGAGATTTAGATGGTACCAAAGAATAATTTCTAGAATATATGTTCTCTTAATGTAAGTGTATAAAGTCTCTTTTTCCAAAGCTCTACAATATTTTTCTACTGCTAGACCCGGAGACACCATTGAGTATCTTATTAATGTTTCTTCCTCTCTTCACTTCACTCAATAACTGGAAAGTGGGGAAGAGCTTTAACTTGGATGTAAAGCCTGAAACCATGAAATACATATAAGAAAAGAGGCAAAACATTTCATGACAAAAGCTTCAGTGATACCATTAGGGATTCACCCCCCACAGCAAGGAAAACAAAAAAATGAACATAAAGAGCTGGGCCTACATCAAACTAAAAAGCTTCTGTACAGTAAAAGAAACCATAACTAAAATGAAAAGACACCCTACTGAGTGGGAGAAAATATTTGCATACCATTCATCTGGCAAAGGACTGAACTCAAAGATGAACTAAGAAGTCAAAGACCTACAACAAACAAACAATCCAATCAAAAAATGGGCAAAGAACTAAACAGACACTTCTACAAAGAAGACATTCGAACATCCTGCAGTTATATGGAAAAAAATGTTCACTTATTAGAGAAATGTAAAACAAGATCACTATGAAATACCATCTCACACCTATAAGAATGGCACATATCAAAAAGACCAGAAACAAGTGCTGCTAAGAATGTGGAGGAAAGGAAAAGCCCTTCTACATTAGTGGTGGGAATGCAAACTGTCCAGCCCTATGGAAAGCACTATAGAGGTGTTTCAAAGCATTAAATATCAATTTGCCATTCAACCAGTAATTCTACTCTAGGTACCCCCCAAATTAAAAAAAAAATGAATTCTGAAGAAAACTTGCACTGCCATGTTTGTTGCAGCACTATTTACTTATTTACTATAGCTAAATTATGGAAAGAATCTAAGTGTCCCAGAAAATATGAGTAGATGTGGTATATATACACAATGGAATACTACTTAGTGATCAAAGAAGATAAAATTATGCCATTTGCAGTAATATGGATGGTGTTGGGATAATCCTAAGTAAAATAAGTCAGAAGGAGAAAGATAAATACTGGATGATATCACTAATATGTAGGACATAAAATAACTAATGGTCAGTTAAAGACAAGCTTAAAAACTAACAATTGATAGCTGACTATAGAACTGAAGTACCAAAGAAGGGAGGGGCTAAAGACAGGGTAAGTGCAAAGAGGGAGGGAATATGGGGGAGTGGGGGTGGTGGAATTCTATGGTGATAATTGCGGATGGGTGTACCCAAATATTACCTCAACTAAAAATAAATTGAAAAATTGAAAAGAAATTCAGATTATTACAACAGCTTTAAAGCAAACACTCAGAACACCTTTATAGTCTAATATTTGTGATTAATGAGTAAATAAAGAACCTGTCTCCAGCACCACCTGCAGGGGACAAAGAAGTCTGCATTAGGATTCAGTACTTCCTTCTCTGCCAGAAAATCTTTAACCCAATATTTCTTTATTGAGCATTTACTAAATAAATTACCCTGGTTTTTGAAGCTGAGGAGAATACAAAGATCAGTAAGAGATCACCTTCCATACTTAAAAAAAACATTAGCTGGTAATTAGCTTGGAAGGAAAGGACTGAATCTATGAAAACCAGATTTCGTTTGTGAACATTGAGAAGCAAAGCAGCTGCTGCATTACCTTTTTACATCCTTCAGTGATAGAAGTGAAGAACAAAACTTATTTCACATTTTTAAGCTTTAAAAAGAGCCTTTTTGAGGTTTCAAATCTATGGAACTTGTAATGAGAGATATACCTGTGTTGCATGCGATTTTATATGGTCCAGTTAAGATTGTTCTCCTCATAATTTAAGGCTCTCCCCAGACAAGTGTCTTAGGAATAGTTCTCTGATGGCCCTAAAAGAGATCAAGTGAAAGAAGATATGTGACTTAGTATAAAACCATAAACATGCATTTGAAATAAAGTAAGAGTCTTTTTTAAAAATCAGGTCATGTCCTAGAAGCTAGGAAAAACGAGGTCTCCAAAAGTGCCCAGTCTTGTATAGTCTTATGAACAAGTACAAAATATTTTCCTGATTTCTAGCATTTAAAATAGAAACAGAATGCACCAGATACACAAGAAACAAAATAAACATGCACCCACAATACTCTTAAAAGATAAGAAAGATATCTGCTGGGTAAGTGATAATGAATATATGTAAAGCTCACCTGCAGGGTGACTTTGATCAGTGTTTTTCTTTGTCTAGATTTGGAGTCTCCATATATACATACACATTCAGGATTTTTAAGTATAGCATTTAGTCAGCGTTCACCCCAGTACCTCTCCCACAACCTGAGGCAAATAACTTTGGGTAGTAATATTCTGGTGTTTTCAATTTTTTTCACTAGGCGTTTGAACTACTTAACACAGATTAAGTCTTAAATCAACACCCTCAATTATACCTCTTTCCAAACTCACATATCAAGTTATAAAAGCAATGATTTGGACAGGTAAGTAACATAACACACTGTCAAAGATAAGGGGAACTTAGATGTCATGTAGTACAGGATTTATCAAAGTGTGGGTTCTCTACCTGCAAGAATTTCTTGTTCATTGTAAATGCAGACTGTTGGGCTCCACATCACACCTAAGCTCCTTAAACTGATATGTGCCTTAAAGTTCAGAAACTACTCATCTAGTCAGACCGCTTCATATGACAGATGAAGATCTATCAGAAAAGTCAGGTTATTTGGCCAAAGTGATGCTGCCAGTCAGAGGCAGAAGAAACTGGACTTGGACACAAATTTTTAACTTCCAGGTTAGACGTTTTCAACTGTAAGTAACTTGTATTTATTTGTAAGTTTCCAGTAGACCTAAGTGAAAAGAGAATTTGAGTTTTTTTGTTCTTTGACATCTCTTTTCCACTCCCCAATTTAATGCAATAATTTACTGCTACTAGGTTCTCAGTATTATCAAGATGTTGATTTGAAATTTAGGGACTATAGAAGCTTGTGGACAAAGATATTTTGCTATCTGGTTACCATCCCATTCCCCTTTATAATCAAACATGTAAGATCATTTGTCAACAAGAACACACATTCATTTTGCTCAAATCACAAGAGACAACAGTAAAAAGTAAATGGAAAACCCTGCTACTAGTGTTAAACAAGAATATCCCACTACAACAACATACCATATGGTATTTCCCTGCCTTGTTCAGTATTTAACGTAACAATTTATTGCTAGGCGTCTTGGCAGCAAGCTGTGTGAGTTGAAGTGGAATCTGATTGAGGTGAGTTAATTAATGTGGTGGCAGCTTGGAATGTTGTCCAGCTGCCAGTGAGAATTATGTTTGTTTGCCTTTGGCCCAAGTGTGGAACGGCTGGCTGTTGATTTCAGAAGTGTGAGTGTACATTTTTATATCTCACACGAATGAATACATTTTTTGTATCCTACACATTTGGGGAAGTGCTAAAATTTATTGGGCAATGTTATTTACCACTTGTGTGGTAGAAATAGAAAGGTGGAATTTTGCCCCAGAGGTTGACTTTGCATCTGTAGAAAAAGCAAAAGCAGGTGGCATATAAATCCATGAACAGGTAAATAAGCCAGCTGAAATGAGCTCACATGGGCTAATGTTTTCAGGAATAACTTTCAAAAGGAGGTAAGCAAGGTTTGAGCCAGAAAAGAATAGTTCTTGTAAGGATGAAAGGTTTCTGAAAGAGAACATAAATTTAAATTTCCCTTGAAAGAAACGAATTTTATATTTACTATTGACCTACATTTAGAAGTTACATACTTTTTTTCACCAAACACTACCTTTTATTGAAGACATTGCTTCATTGTAATGTCTTCCTTCCTATCAGTAATTGAATATAGTGAGTTCTGTGTGATGGTTTTGATATTAAAGATGCTACATAGTTTGGGCCAGTTATTACTGATATGGACAGGTGTTTTCCAACTCAAGTAGCCCATGGCTGATGTTAAACCAATATAGTTCAAAGTACATTTGAAAGGTGTCAGATGTTACTGTCCCCAACTCTTTTTCTGTATAAAGCAATATGAAGACAAAATGCCTTGAAAACTGTTTAACAGTATTTTAGTAGTAGATGAAGGAGATGGATACTTAAAAATTTATTCTGTATACACATTTCTTTCTTTTATTTTACCATTTTGAAGAAATTCAAATAAACCAAAACTAAATGAAATGGCAGGCAGGAGAGATGTAACAGCATATGTTATGAAGAAAAGTTTTACAAACCTAACAAAACAAAGATTACCAGAATTACCTTAAATAATTTCCTTAAGTTTTGATATCACTATGAAAATATTAAAACTTGAAAATAAAAGTGTTTTCACATTGCAAGCTACTAAACAAGTAAAAATCCAGCATTTTAAATTTCAGAGTATATAGAAAATATAATAAAGTTCACATCTCCTGAAAGTTTTAAGATAATAAAACATGAGGATAGCTTTAAAACTATTCAGATAGGTAAGAGGTAATTTGAAGTTTGGACTTTATTTTACTGGAAGTTGGAGGAAGGTAATATATTTGGTCACATGCTAAATAATAAAATATAATGATGCTTCTTTTTTCCAAGGGTATTTAATATAGTATTTATGATATTCTTTCTCTGCAAAAAATTTTAGTAATAGAGGAAATTACTATAATTGCATATATAAAACTTTTAGTTAGCTCCTGATTACTTTATTATTGTCCTTTATTATATACGGCAGTTACAAATATGAGAAAGAGATTTTGTGCTTACTTTTCATGTAAGAGATTAAAAAAAGCACCTCGTCAATATTATTATGTTCTTCAATTTATAGGGTTATCACATCCTTGACCTTTCAGACCAAAGCAAGCCCCAGAGTCTTGTCTTAGATTATTTTACTGTCAGATTGAGTAACAAGTCAAACATTTAAATCTACACCCAATGACATCTCAAAGGGTCAGACATATCACACTTGGCAGGACTGAAATGAACTTTTATAAATTAGTTACTGTGGATTTTTAATTTAATTTGGCATACATATTTTAGACAAAATGTTTTCCTTTTACAAATTTCTGTTGTGCATAGTATGTTGACAACTGTGTATTGTGTATGGTAGAGGACCTGACACAGAATTTTCCTAAATTTGGTAATTGTTCTCATACAGAGTTTACATTTACAAAGTTAATGTATTAAATGCTTTTGGTGAAATGCTAAACTTAAAAATGTGTTTCTTTTTACAAATGTAAAACTTAGTAGTAGTAACAGAAGCTTGCTTGAAAAGTCAAAAGTATTTCCCAGATGAACCTTTACAGGAAAAGTTTAGTGACCTCTGATCCAGATCAACTGTTAGGGCAGCAAAATGATTAAACTGTGTGACGCTTAAGAATTTTTTTTTTTAAAGAAAAATCAGGACCATTTAATGATTGTGCTCATGTTAATGATGGTTTTTTTTTAAGATTTATTTATTTATGCATACAAGAGCTGGGGTACAGGCCAGAGGTGTGGGGGGGGGTGAGAGGATTCACCACAGAGAGTGGGGAGCAGAACAGGCAGATCAACGGAAGTACACTGCTGAGGGGAGCAGCGGGCACAGCAGGAGAGGTCTGCTGCACCATGTGTGTCCTGCCCTGGCCGGCAGCAGGGATCGAACTCGTGCTGCAGTGGCTGCGGTCTGCTTCATAGTGTGTTGCTTAACCCACTGCGCCACCAGGGAGGCCCCAATGATGGGTTTTTAAATAATTATAACATCAAAGTAAAAAACCACTTTCAATAGTACGGGAAAATTGTGCACCTTCTATATGCAAAATGAAACATCAATGGAGATGATATAAAAATTTAAATAAGATCAATTTTGTGATAGGTCTTTTATTTTTAATTTTGTAAAGATTTATTTATTTACACATACCAGGGAGGTGAGAGGATTCACTAGAGACACAGTGGGGAGTAGAACAGGCAGACTGACTGAGACACACTGCTGAGGGGAGCAGTGGGCAAAGCAGGAAATGTCTGCTATGCCATGTGGGTCCCCAGGAATCAAACTTGTGCTGCAGTGGCTGCAGCTTGCTTCACAGTGCGTTGCTTAACCCACTGTGCCACCAGGGAGGCCCTGTGACAGGTCATTTATAAGCAACTTTCATTATCTTTACTTACTAAGTTGCCTTCACTTTGCATGACCTTATAAACTGATAACATTCAAGTTTTAAAAGTTATTCTCATTTTAGTGAGCTTTAACTTACATTGAGCATAAAGAAATAACTTGCATGCTTCTTTATTTCCCCATGTGCTTTTTTCAGATATAACTGGATTAGTGCCGAAATAGAATTGTGCATTCTTAGGACTTTACACTTTAGAAAGACTTTAGGTTTTAGTCTGTGACATATGAAATAAGTTAACTAACATCTAGAGATCTAAAGTGACTTACTGAAATCATGAAGGAAATCATGGATAGAGTTTGACTTGGGACTTAGATATGTATGTGCTCCCAGCTACAATAAATACTGTCCTAAACAACTGTAAAACTCTTAAGTACTTAGGTAGATATAGATGTACATAGACATGACTATAGAACAGGGAACTTCGGAAGATAAATCAGAGGTCCCAAATACCTCACTCCTAGGTTCTTCTATTATTGACATCATACATGACACATTTGTTCTGATCAATGGACCCACGTTGCATCCATAGTAGTCCATTATTAGTAACTAAAGCTCATATAGTTTCATATTTCTTTTATAACCTATTGTTCTGTTTCTGTCCCAGAATCCCTTCAAGGATTCCCTATTACATTTAGTTGTCATGTCTTTTTATGCTCCTCTTGGCTGTGATAGTTTTGGCTTTCTTTGTTTCCAGTAACTTTTGTAGTTTTGAGGAGCATTTTTAGGTGTCTTATAGAATGTCCCTTAATTGGGATTTTTTTTATCTTGGTTAGATTGGTTATGGATTTTTATTTTAGGAGAAAAACCATAAAGGTAAAGTGCCATCATTATCAATTACATCAAAGATACATACTAGCTGTATGACTTACCAGTTCATAGATGTTGACCTTTATCAACTGGTAGTGTCTGTCAGATTTTTCCACCATAAAATTACTTTCCCCTGCTTTCTCCCACCTTTTTATGTTATACTCCTTTGAAGACTTCATCATGTGTAACTCACGCTTAGCAAGTGAGAAGCTGTGCTCCAACTCCTTGAGAATATTCATAAATTATTTGGAATTCTTGTGGAAAGGAGATGTATCTGCTCCCTTATTAAATTTTTCATTTATTCAATTATTAAAATTACTATGGTCTCAAGGGCATTTATTTTATGCTTTGGGCTATCATCATATGTTACTTTATTTAAATCTTTGCACAAATTGTTCTAAATTTGGCCATTGGGAACTCTTGCAGTTAGGTCCTTCTGACAAAACACTATCACTTTGCGTGTGTGTGTCTGTATGTATGTATCACCTTACTCTCTGGGACTATAAGATGTTCCATGCTCATCTTGTATCTTTCCTTCCTGACCCCTAAATCAGCTGAGTCTCAAGGAGCTCTAAGTTCTTTTATGGTAGAAATAGTTTTTAAAACTATTTAGAGAGCACTAGGTGTAATTGTTGCTATTGGTGTGACCTATATCTAGGCCCTTGTAGCTGATAAAGCAATGTGTGTACATTCTAGTCCATGTGCACACACATAACTGCATTTATTTATGTAGTCAACTGCATCTATTTGAAGCCAAACATGAATTTATACTGAAGAATATGATCAAGAGAATTATTTCCCAAGAGAATTGTTCTTTTTTGCCAATTTTTATCCTTCAGTTATTCTCCGAATGAGTGAAACCTTTTAGCAATTGTCATTCACATTTTATTTAGCACAATCACCTAAAAAGCCATCCATTTTGTACCAAAAGGAACTTCACCATCTTTTTAATCACTTAGTAGTATTCCACTGAATATATATTATACATTTCCCCCCCACTAAAACTTAAGTTTTCATTTGTTTATTCAACAATATGCCTCTTTCAGAGTTTAAAAATTGGTTGGAAACCATTAGTCTTTGTGAATAATGCAAAATTACTTTATAAAAATCAACTTCACTGTATTTTGTAGATTTTTGTTATGAGTAAGCCCTCATCAGTATTCCTAAACTGTCAATAATACAGAACTGAATTGTCATCCTATAAGGGATCATATAAAATAGACAAAACCCCTTACATGATATACCCCTATATATATTTACACAAACTGAACTTCTCATTAAGTAAATATTTTTACAAATGATGCCTTGTCTTTATCTGAGACTTTATCTCTCTCTTTTTTTTGATTTTCAGAAATTCTGTCTGGATAGCTTTATCTTCTGGTGTTTTCTTAAAGTCAGTCAGTGCTTGATCATATTCTTTTAATCCTTGCCATCTTTTAGCTCTACAGTACAGTGCCTTGGTATTTTATGAGTCTATTTCAAGAAGTTCCAAACAAGTATCTATTACTGCCTGACAATTTAACAGTTTGGATCTGTTTTCTCAAAAACAGTCTATGAATGTTCCACATTATCTTAAAACTCTTGTGCATATTTTAATGGCCATTTCCTAATTCTGGGGTTAAAAAATATTTCCAATGTTTTTAAGGTCTTTTGCTATTAATGAAATTTTATTCAATTTTTTCAGATCTATATCTGCATCCTCAGGGAAATCTGGATGATTGGCACTAGAGTCATCTTTTGGGATGATTCCCAAAGCATTCCCTTCCTTTAGTTCTCTGCATTCTGTGAACACAATTTGGCAAGTTTTTCACTTCCACATTTTCCAGTATTCTTACCAAACCCATTCCTTTAGTTATCTGACCAAGCATCACATTTTCCATCCCAATGAGAGCTCGAAATGTTGTGATAAAGAACTAAGAACCATTTTTATTGCAGCCTGCATTTGCCATGCTCAGTAAACCCTCCTAATCATGCCTACAAAAATTTTTATCTTAAAATTTTTCATCATAAATACTATCTGCCCATCCCTTTCTGATTTGATTAGTCTCCACCCAGAATCATAAATTTCTTAATAACTTGATTGAAAGGGCATCCCTCGTAATGGAGAGGTTTCCTAGCAGTGGGTCTAATGTCTTTTTCTCCAGTATACAATGCACAAATTTTTTCTGCAGTTTTGAATACAGTAGCTGCAAAAAATTCTTGACAATTAGAGTAACTCATTCCCTTTGCCTATATCAAAGAAGATTTGGGAATATTGGGGTTGGAAGGCTTATTCTGGAGGGGAAAGTGTGACATTTTGATTTGCAGATACATTTTGATCAGCCTCAGAGCACTTTCACAATTTTTCAAAAAAGATTTATTTATTTATGCATACAAGAACTGGGTATGCAGTATGTTCTGGTATGTAGTCCAGACATGTGTTGGGGGTGGGTAATGGTGAGAGATTCACCAGAGAGAGTGTGGGGAACAGAACAGGCAGATCTATTGAAATACACTGCTGAGGAGAGCAGTGGGAGAGACAGGAGAGGTCCACCGTGCCATGTGGGTCAGCTTCCTGGCTGGCTGGGGAGCGAACTGGTACTGCAGTGACTGTTGGTAGCTTGATAGCGCTGTGTCTTGAACCCCTGCGCCACAAAGGAGGCCCCATTTTTTCACAAATTTTTTAACTAGTAAATCTGCCCATGGGCATTTATGATGGTTCCTTTACTTAGCTATTGCGAATTAGTGCTGCTATGTACATATGCACAAAATTTTTAATATTGTTCATTTTCATATTTCATATCATTTTTTCATATTATTGTGTAAATACCTTGTAGTGGCATTGCTGAGCCAGATGGTATTTCCATTTCTTTTTTAGGACTCAAAGGGTTTTCCATAGAGGTTGTATCAAAGTATATTCCCACCAACAGTTGATGATTGTTAATTTTCCTTCATGTCTTTGCCAAGATTTGTTGTTTTGTGTTTTTGATATAGGCCATTCTAATCAGGGTGAAGTGCTATCTCATTGTTTTGATTTGCATTTCCCTAAAAGTAAGTGAGGTTGAGCTTTTCATGTATTCTTTGGCAAGTGCCTATTTAGGTCTTTTTGGCCACATTTTTATTTGTTGTTGTTGTTGAGTTATGTAAGTTCTGTAAATATTCTGGAAATTAACCCTTTATTTTATTAAAAGTGCAATGTGCAAATATCTTCTCTCAGTTCATTGGTTGCCTTTTTTATTTTTGTGGTGCTTTTTTCAAGATATAAAAGCTCTTTAGTTTGATACAGTCCCATATGTTTATTTTTCCTTTGGTTTCCTTTTTCATTGGCATTCTGTCTCCAAAAACATTTTTGTGGCTGATGTCTAGGAGTGTATCACTTATATTTTCTTTTATGTATTTTATGGTTTCTGGTCTTATATCCAAATCTTTAATCCATTTCAAATTAATTCTTTTGTGTGTGAAGAAAAGCTAAGATCTAGTATCTTTTTTATTTCTTTTTTTGCATGTAACAGTCCAATACCATTTGTTGTTAAACAGGTTTTCCTTTCTATACAGCAAAAGAGATAATCACCACAATGAAGAGATATCCTATTATTACTGAATGGGAGAAAATATTTGCACAACATACAACTGATGAAGAACTGATATCAAAGATCCACAAAGAACTTATACAATGCAACAAAAACAAACCAAACAACTCAGTCAAAAGATGGGCAGAAGAGCTAAAATGACACTTTACCAAAGAAAAAATGCAAATGCCAATAGGCATATGAAAAAATGTTCAACATTACTTATTACCAGGGAAATGCAAACCAAAACCACAATGAGATACCAACTTATCCCTGTGAGAGTGGCCCATATTTAAAACAAAACTAGAAACAACAAATGCTAGTAAAGTTACTGTGAAAAAGGAACCATCTTACATTGTTGGTGGGACTGTGAACTGGTCCAGTCATTGTGGAAAGCTGTATGGAAGTTCCTCAAAACACTAAAAATAAATCTATTTTATGATCCAGCAATTCCATTCCTAGGAATCCACCCAAAAAACACAAAACACTAACTCAAAAGTAAATCTGAATTCCTATGTTCATTGCAAAGCTATTTACAATAGCTAAGGTATTGAAACAAACCAAATACCCCGGGCCCTCCCTGGTGGCTCAGTGGGTTAAGCAACGCACTATGAAGCAAACCTCAGCCACTGCAGCACGAGTTCGATCCCTTCCGCCGGCCAGGGAGGGGACCCACATGGCGCAGGCAGACCTCTCCTGCCTGGCCCGCTGCTTCCCTCAGCGCTGTGTTTCAGTCCATCTGCCTGTTCTGGCCCCTGCTCTGTCTGGTGGATTCTGTCATCTTCCACACCTCTGGCCTGTGCCCCAGTGCTTATATGCATAAATAAATATTTAAAAAAAAAACCAAATACCCCAAAATAAGTGAACTGATCAAGAAGACATATATACAGAATGGAATACTACTCAGCAATCAAAAAAGATAAACTGGTGGGACTAAGATGGTGGCAGAGTGAAGACGCTAGACTCATTGTGTCCAGATACACATAACAATGAATAACAAAAAAGGAAAAAAAATCCAGAAAATGGACTGTCAGCTTACATACAGGAAGCATCAGCCCAATGGAAAGTGGTAGGAAACTCAAAATGAACTCTGTTTGAAGTAAGAATGGGGCAATCCCCAGAGCCCCAAGGGCACCACTCAGAGAGCGGAGAGTGGCAGCGGGGCTGCTGGATGCATAGAAGCTCATGTAGGCTGAGATTTGAACTGTAAAAGTCGGTCAGAAAATGCCATTGTCAGGAGTTGCATGCCTGGGGCTGACGCAGACAGAGCAAAGTAGGGCTAGAACCCCAGTACAGCCCCAGTGGGGATCCTATCGTTCCCGGCTCCCTGGGAGCGCCATATTGGGATTTTTCATGCCAGAGGGACCGCAGGTCACAAGGCAACCCTTGCAGGCTGAGATCTGAGCTTTAAAAGTCAGTCAGAAAACGCCATGGCCAGGAGCCTCGTGCCTAGGACTGGCGCAGAGACTGAGAGGAAACTACACTGAACTAAAGAACGAGCTTGGCATAGCTTGAGTCACCATTGAAAGCCTCCCTCTCGGTTTAGGGTGGCACAGGACTAAAGCAGGTTGGGAATATCCCAGAGCAGTATGTAAATGCCTGAGAGCCCACACAGAGACAAACAGCCCACAAGGGCAAACACAGGAAAGTGACTGCACCAGGGAAGCTCCAGATGGCCACGCTCCCATCATAGGGTTGTGAAGAAGTGCTTGCAACCATACACTGAGGGGAAGCCTCGCTCCATATGCAGAAAATCCTCTCCAACATCTATAACCAGAATCCAGGGACATCCAGAGGAGGTCAGATGGGCATACGGAGTTTAGGACAGATGCAGCTGGTGTGCCAACTGCTACGTGGCTACTTCCTCCCCCTATGCAGAGACTGATATTAAAGGGAGCTATACAGAACTAGTCCCTACATAGGGGGCCGTTTGGGAACTCTAGACCTCAGGTGAAAGGAGTTCTCAGGAACCCCATCACCCACCCAGTCACCACATGGGCCCTCAGCTGCTGCTGTGAGTCAATCAGCACCCCCGCCACGAACCCCCCTCCCCCACCCTAGTGGGGTGTTTTTTTTTTTGTTGTTGTTGTTGTTGTTGTTGTGTGTTAGTTTTTGATTGTTTGTTCTGTTTGGTTTTGGTTTTGGATTGTTTTGTTCCACTTGCTTTTAGCTTTTGGTTTGGTGTTTTTACTTTTCCTCTCCCCTCCTTTTTCTCCTTTGTATCTTGTCATCTTGTCCTAGCTTTTTTTTTTTTTTCTTGGTCTGATTGTCTTTTCTGTTGTTCTTGCTTTATTCCTATTTGTCTATTCATTTCTTCTTCATTTTCTCTCTTTCCCTTTATTTTTTCTTCCTGTTTAGTTTCTGCTTTGTTCACTCCATGCTTGTTCATTGGTTAAGGTTTTCTCTTCTTGTTTCTGGCTCTGTTTTGGGTTTGTTGGTTTCCTCCCCTCCCCTCCCCCCCCC
>JAGFMF010011568.1:20651515-20666341 GCA_019455555.1 Galemys pyrenaicus
TAGGAGGAATATGAAAGAACAACAACAACAATAAAGAATAAGCTCAAGGAATTGGGCAATTATAACCAAAAGTAAACAACAACAACAAAAAAAACTTAAGACCAAAAAGCTGGGATAAACCAAAGGGACCATGGGGGGGGGAGGGGAAGGGGGGAGGGCAAAGACGGGGAGGAGGCCAGAGGGTGCACAAGGGACTGAAGTGATGGTGCACGGGTGAAATGGTGGTGGGTACCCCCTGGGGACTACAAATGATGTCAAATAAAACTAATAAAAAAAGATTTATTTATTTATGCATACAAGAGCTGGGGTACAGGCCAGAGTGGGGAGAAGTGAGAGGATTCTCCAGAGACAGCAGGGAGCAGAAAGGCAGATTGACTGAAATATACTGCTGAGGGGAGCATAGTACAGCAGGAGAGGTCTGCTGTACTCCTGCTGTACCATGTGGGTCCCTCCCTGACCAGGGAGCAAACTCACCCTGCTGTTGCGCAGATGCTTCACAGTGCGGTGCTAAACCCGCTGCCCACCAAAAACCCGCTATTTTTTGGTTTTAACTCTTGGTATAGGGCCTGTTAGTAGCTACATCACTACTAGGTAGCTAACTTAAAGGTGGGCAATCATTGGTGAATGAGTAAATTTAAATTTTATCTTAATGTTCACTGGTGGTTTACAATTGTAAAAATATGATCAAAATATAAACGAAAGATATTTTTCTCAGGATTGTGACAAATTTTATTTGGAAATAAGGCACATTTGCATAAAGTGCCTGTGTGACATTCATGTTTTAATTTCTAACCTAGTAATAATGAAACCAGTTAGAAATAATTTAAAATTATGACCAAGTACTATCCAGGTATAATCTTTAATTAGGTTAAGTTCAATAAGTTTTTTTTTAA
Organism: Galemys pyrenaicus; assembly: GCA_019455555.1. NCBI lineage: Eukaryota > Metazoa > Chordata > Mammalia > Eulipotyphla > Talpidae > Galemys > Galemys pyrenaicus. Next base: position 20,652,409 of record JAGFMF010011568.1, read on the forward strand.
AGATTGGTGAATTTTGATTTTGTTAGGTTATTCTTTTTATAGCTAATTAAGCCCATCTTTTGAATGCTTTTCTGTTAATCCTATTTTGTTTAAAATAATTTTGAGGACATCCTATTGATAAAAAATTTAAATAATATATCATTGTAGTTACCTCAATTACTGCTGTGATCTACTGCTGTGATTATTACAGCTACCATATATGAGCCTTTATTGTGTATCAGGTATCGCATATTTATTCCGTTCAGGAGGGAAAGGGATTGAGACCTAACCAGGTTAAATAACTAAATTCACTTGCAAAAGCAGTTTTTGTAGTTTATCATTACTATAGTTTAACAGATTGCTTGATACTACTTTTCGAAGAACAGTAATTTCCAAGATATTTTTGTGTTGGAAATTTCACTTTTCAGAAAGTAATTTAGATATTAGGATAAAAAGTTTAGCACTTGCTAACTTTTATTGAATATTTTGTTTTGAAAGGAATTGAAATTACCATTCACTTTTTTGAGTGGACATATTCATGAATTGAGGATACATGTACCATGGACAAAATTGGGCTCAGAACCAGTGGTAATTACCATCAATACAATGGAATGCATTTTGAAACTTAAAGATGGAATACAGGTAAGACATTATTGAATCTAGTTTATGTTAACCAAAATTAATAGGTGTTAGTGTTTGATATGTTTTTAACTTTTGGGATATGTCAACTTTTACATAAATTTTAGTTTATGCAATTATGTTTTCTTTTAACAGGTATGTAAAACAATACTGTATTATATTTGGATAAGACATTCTAAAGAATATTTTCATATTAACTTCAATTTGATTATAACCTTAACAATAGGGATCATGTAGATGTCTTTTTACCTTATTCCACTAGAATTAAGACCTGATTATGTCCAGTTATGTTCAGGTGAGGGTGTTTGAATTTTTGTAAATAACTTGTATGAATTTTTGTCTACCTGACATTTTTTATGAGTGAAAATTTGTCAGATAACTTCTGAGAAATTAAAATATACTGAGTTTATCTTTACACCAAATTGCATTGTATCATTTTTTAAAATAAAAGAGTGTAATAATAATTGTAAGGAATTTCTACCAAAACTTTTCTAATCTAGGAAGCAAGTATGTCTAGATAGCAGCATATTGTGATGAATTTTCCCCATTTTCATCTTGTAGAAAAATAACATCCTATTTTTACTTTTTCTTTATATTTAACTTTCAGTTTTAAGAAACTTTCTGGAACCAACTGAGCTGATGAATAATGTTAAATTGACTGTTTTTGTAAGAACCTTAAAGCAATTTTACTGTATCTCAAATATCTTAGTCTCTTTGAAATTAGTTAAGGTTATTTATGAATTATTAAAATATTTTCCTATTTTAAGTATGCACTTTAAATGATTTCCTTTTATGAAATCTTTGATTCCAAACCTGTATTATTCAATTTAACTTAAATTATGTAATTCTTGGAAGTTGACCCACGCTGTATTCCCATGAAAATTTATTTTGTAAACTTTAAATATTTGTGAGGTTGATTTAGAAATTGTAGATAGTTACGTTACAGCAGTTTTATTTTACATTTGTATTTGGTAGTCTTTCAGTGGTTCTTAATCATCATCTGTTCTTGGATTTTAATTTTTTTAAGAAATCTGGACTTGGTTATACCACCCACGCAGTGCATGGTATAAGGAAGGGAAAAAAAATTCTAGACACTAAGTATTTTTTCAGTGGGAAGGCGGAGGTTTCAGCACCAGATGTCTCATAAGAAGCACATTTTAAAAGAGACAAATTACAATTAATGATAGAGGTTGTAGAGAAAGATTTGTAACACATGACTTAATGCAGCTTAGAATTCATATTTGATATTGGACCTTTCAGTTTTAAGAAACTTTCTGGAACCTACTGCAGGAATGATCAGATTTCCTGCTTGCTTAGTATTTGAGACTTGAATTTTCTTGTGTGTACAGCAAAAAGTCAAGTGTCATGAATATAAACAACTCTCAAAACAAGTATTTTTTTACAGATGTTTAAAATTTTAAGAGAATTTTTGGAAATTTCAGTTGACATTGGACAAATTCACCTGTGTACACCCCTGGAGACTAATATTTGGGTTTATGCTAGTGATTGGAATTAATTTTTCCGTAAAAACATAGATGAAACACATTTTTAAACAGTTTATTTTACTTTGTCAAGCTTTGATTAGTATAATGAGAAATTAAGTTAAAAATTACACATCTAAGGCCTCCCTGGTAGTAGAGTGGGTTGAGCGCCACTCTGAGAAGCAACCCCGCCACAGCAGCATGGTTTCGATTCTGGCCAAGGAGGGGACCCACATGGCGCATCAGACCTCTCCTACCTTACCCACTGCTCTCTTGAGCAGTGTATTTCGGTAGATCTGCCATTCTGCTCCCCATTCTGTCTCTAGTGAATTTTTCACTTCCTGAGACTCTGGAATGTGCCCCAGCTCTTGTATGCAAAAATAAATTTTTTTAAAAAAAATTACACATCTACTAGTAAAACTGTATATAATCAAATAAATCATTTTAAGTTATTACAGTGTAGAACCCTAACAAAATAAAGAATTTTTAAATAAAGGGGATGGTCATTCAATTGAAAAGCCTTTTAGAGTTATGAATAAGAGTTAATTTCTAAAGAATGTTATTAATATTTGAAAATGTAATGAAATATAATTTAAAAGTAAACAGATTTATTTCGGAAAATATCAATACAAAAATTCAATATTGCTAAATATCTTGCTATCACATATCTAGTTTGTACGATTCAGTTTAATTTTATAAGCAATTATCTTCAGTGCACGGTAAAGCATTGCTAAGATATTTATATAGTCTTCTTCAAAAAGGAGATTTAGGAAAAGAGGTTTATAATGACCGAGTGTAACTATAGTGAATCTAGTAATCATAGGTATAATTTACTGCCTTAATGTGTTTTTTAAAGATACCTTTTTCTGGTGAGAAGGTAACTATATTTTAATTAAAAGATACCTTGATCTTTATTCTGAATTATTTTTAATGTTTTTAGGAAATATTTAAGCATTTACTATTTGCTCAGACTGTGTCAATCATCATACCCACCTTTGAACTTCTACAGATTTGTTATTTGTGAACCTTTTTTTTTGGACATGACATACAGAGTTTGATCATGACATTTCATTACCAATGTTCAGATCTGACTGACTTACTTAGCTAGTTTAGTTTGTTCTGTCTAATCTAAGGAATACTTGTATACCTAGAATATAGCCCAAGAATGAAAACATTATCAGTTACTTACATTTAATTATATACTCCTTTTTTTGTATTCTTAGTTGTTCAGTTCCTATATGCCACATTGGAAATAGGGAAAAATTTGCTAATTCTGTGATTGTATATCCTCTCTGTTCATTATGTTAATTAGCTTTGCAAAAGCTTCTCCAACCCTAAGAAATTTGTTTAAAAATACTTGTTTATTCTGGTTTATTTGTACCACTTAGAAAGTGAACTTAAACATATTTTTACTTTATATTTATAGAAATATTAATCTTACAAAAAAACTGAAAACTTTTAAGGCAAAACTTTATAATAACATTAAAACTTGAGATAAAAAAGTCAGATTTTTGTTACTTTTAAACTTTTAAGTCACTTGTGTGACTTTTAAATCATAGTTAGTGGGTTATAGTGAGTTATAGGGCAATGTTACCTGTCCTCTTTGAATGTTTTGGTGTTAAGGAAATCCCTTATTGGTTTAAATAGTCTCAAGGAAAAGAGAAGTTTCCTATCCTGTCCTTGAAGCCTGCTGGAGGAAATGTTTGTAGGGTTATCAATAATATTTATGACCTTTAAAAATTTTTGATTCTCTAAGTGAGGCTGGATTAATTTGATTAACTATTACAGTTTGAATATGTTTCTCCATGGTTCATATTTGAAAGTAATGGTATTAAGACTTGGGACCTTTAGGAGAAGCCAGAGTTCTAATAGTGGAGCCTTCATACATGGGATTTGTGCCTTCTTAAAAGATCCCTCTTCTGACACAGTGTAAAAGTGCTAGTTGTGAACTAGGAAGAGAATCCTGTGGGACCATATTTATATCTTGACCTTAGACTTCCCAGTGAGAAATAAATTTCTATTGTGTGCATGCTGTCCAGTCTGTGTTACTTTGGTATAGCAGCCCAAATAGACCAAGAAAACTACCTTTTAAGAAATGCAAATGAGACTCAAAATTACTTAAGCTGAAAGTTTACTGATGCCTTGTCTTCCACTGCTACAAATTAATGATGATGGTGATAATAACATAATATAGTTTCGATATTGCCTATGGCTTTCTTCTATCAAATATGAGAAACTGAGTTCCCTTTAAACTAAATTTTACTTAAACTCCCAGCTGGGATTCCCTCTATGATGTGAAGGAGATGAATACTCTGGTACTTTTTTTCTTTGTAAGAGCTCATAACAGCTACATAATTGTTAATAAGCTTAATTAAAATAAATTAATTGTATAATAATGTTAATTGTGTAATAATTTCATATCATTTTGAGCTAGTGGAAGAATGTCTTAGATAGTGTGTGTGGTTCAATTGGAGATACTATCTTCCTCAGGGTGTGTTCTTGTCCATGATTATTTGCCAGTCTATGCATGGATTTATTTCTGGGTTCTGAATTATGTTCCAATGATCTCTGTGTATCTGTTTTTATTTGAATATATTGTTTCTTGCTTTAGCTTTGTAATTAATCCGTACTTAGAACATGTGATACTTCCATTTTTGTTCTTTTAATATTGCTTTGGCTATTCAAGATCCTTTGTGGTTTCATACAAATTTTTGTTGTTTTTCCTATTTATGTGAAAAATGCCATTGGAATTTTGATAGGAATAGTGTTAATTATCTGTAGATCATTTTGGTTCACATGAACATTTTAACAGTATTCTTTCAGTCCATGAACATGAGATATCTCTATTTGTGTCTTCATCTCATCAGTGTCTTCTAGTTTTCGGTGTGCCACCTTCTTTCTTTCACCTTCTTGGTTACATTTATGCCTAAGTATTTTATTGATTTTAATGTTACTATAAATGAGATTGCTTTCTCAATTTTTTATAATTCTTTATTGGTATAATTCTTTTTTTTTTTTTTTTAAAAGATTTATTTATGCATACAAGCACTGGGGTACAGGCCAGAGTTGCCGGGGTGAGAGAATCCACCAGACAGAGCGGGGAACAGAACAGGCAAACTGACTGAAACACACTGCTGAGGGGAGCAGCAGGCAAGGCGGGAGAGGTCTACTACGCAATGTGGGTCCCCTCCGTGGCTGGCGGCAGGGATCGAATTCATGCTGCAGTGGCTGCGGTTTGCTTCATAGTGCGTTGCTTAACTCGCTGAACCACCAGGGAGACCCTTGGTATAATTCTTTATAATAGACACAGATAGGATTTTTGTGTGTTGGTTTTGTATCCTGTAACTTTATTGAATTTGTTTATTCTAATATTTTTTTACTTTTGGTGTCTTTGAACTTTATATAAGTGATCTGCAAATAGATAATTTTATTTGTTCCTTTCTAACTTGGATGTTTTTAGTTTATATTACTTGCCTGATTGCTCTGGTTAGGACTTTAAGTACTGTGTTCAATAAAAGTTGTTAGCATGGGTATCCTTGTCTTATTCCTGATCATAGAGGAAAAACTTAACTTTCCACCATCATGTATAATGTTAGCTGTGGCATTGTCATGTGTGATGTTTATTTTGTTGAGGTACATTCTTATATACCTAAATTTTTGAGAGCTTCTTTTTTCATGAGGAATGTTGAATCTTATCAGATGTTTTTCATATGATTTTTATACCTCATCCAATATTAATGTGATGTATTATATTTATTGATGTTGAAACATCATCGCTGCATGCATGGATACATTCCATTTAATAATGATTTATAATCCTTTTAGTTGCTGTTGAAGTTGGTTTTCTAATATTCTGTTGAGAGTTTGTCTATGTTCTTAAAGAAATTTGCCATTAATTTTCTCGGCTGGGTTTGACAGTGAATTTGCCAGTGAATATGTAAGTGTTCTACTTTCTCCAGTTTTTTTTTTGGAGACTTTGAAAAAAGAGTGTTTCTTTTTTAAATGTTTGGCAGAATTCACCAGTGAAGCTGTTTAGTGCTGTACTTTGTTGTAAGTTTTTTGATTAATGATTCAAAATCTTTATTAGTTATAGCTATATTCAGAGTTTTTATTTTTTCTTGGTTCAGTTTTGGTATGCTTTATCTTACCTATTTTTTCTAGGTTATACAGCATGTTGGTGTATAATTGTTCATTGCAGTCTCTTATGATCCTTTGTATTTCCCCTTAAGATTCTTTATATTTCTATGGTATAAAATGTATAAATTGTAATGTCTCCTCTATTAAACTCTGTATGTTATTTGTTGTAGTCTTTTTCCTTAGTGTAGCTATAGCTTATCAATTTTGTTTATATTAAAGACAGAACTCTCAGTTTTGTTGACATTTTCTATTGGTTCTAGTCTCCATTTTGTTTATATCTACTATGATATTTGTTATTTCCTTCCTTCTGTTAACTCTGGACTTAGTTTGTTCTCTTTTTCTCCTTTGTTCTTTGATGTACCTGGATACTTATTTGTGATCTTTTTTCTTAATGTGGTTTTTATCATTATAAACTGCATCCTTATGTTTCTGGTCAAATTAAGAATTGCCTCTTGAAAGTGTTAAAGTTCTGCATTTAAATCTGTGATCCATTTTGAATTTTATATAATATGTGAAATTCACTATGAAGTTCACTTTTCCCTCTATGGATGTTTCAGTTTGAAGTTCACTTCCCTCCCTTCCCCATGGATGTTTCAGTGCCATTTGTTGAAAAGTTGCGCTTCTTCAATTAATTACCTTTGTGCTTTCGCTAGTATCAGTCACACATTTTTCTTTGGGTTTATTTCTGGATTCCCTGTTCTGTTTCATAGATAAAGGTGTCTGTTCCCCTGTCAGTATCACCCAGATTTCACTGCTATACCTATGTAATAAACCACAGCACAAGGAAGTTTGAGTCCTCTCCCTTAATTTTTCTTTTTCAAAATTTTTCTGTTTGAAGTAGAGCCTTCCTCTTTCAAATTAATTTTAGAATAAGCTTGTCAGTATTTACTAAAAATCTTGTTGGGATTTAGCAGATACTGCTTTCAACATGTAGATCAATTTGGGAGTAATTGACATCTTTACTCTTTGGTCTTCCAACCCATGAACACATTATGTCGTTCCAGTGTGATATCCTTTGTTTTTCATCATAAAGTTTATGTGTGTTTTCTTAGATTTATTTAAAAATATTTGTTTACATATGCATACAAGAGCTAGTGTGCAGGCCAGAGGTGTGGGGAGTGAGAGGATTCAGACACAGGGTGGGGAACACGACAGGCAGATCTAATGAAATACATTGCTAAGGGAAGCAGTGGGTGAGACAAGAGAGGTTTGCTATGCCATATATGTCACCTCCCTGGCTGGGGATTGAACTTGTGCTGCAGTGGCTGTGGATAGCTTCATATTGCTGGGCCTTAACCCCTTGTGCTGCCAGGGAGGCCCCTGTTTTCTTAGATTTTTATCTAAGTGTTTTTTTTCCCACCATTTGTAAAAGTTACTGCTTTCCAGTTATTCATTAATTATTATATATTAACATGTTACATTCTGTGATTATTGTGTGCTGACATTTCATTTTATACCTCTGTTTCACTTATTCTAAGGAGTGTTTTAAAGATTCCTTGGAATCATAGATAATTGTGTCATCTATAAGTCATCTATAAGTGTCATCTATAATCTATTCCTTTCCCATCTTTATGCATCTTTTTTTTGTCTCCTTGCTTAATCTGACTTCAGCATGCCTTTTTAAGCACTTTGGCAAAAGGTCATTAATAGCATCATTATTGCAAAATCCAGTGGACAACTTTCATGTATTTTTTAATCCTCACTCAATTGTGATATTTGGTACTTCTAATCTCTTTCTGAAAAGAAATTTCACTGTGACTCCTCTGATTCTTTCCTTATATCTCTGGCACCTTTCACTGACTCTTGTGCTTTTTTGCCATCCATCCTTATGTTTAAATTGGCATTTCCAGAGTTACATTACTTTAGTTCTCATCTCTCTTCTGATAAATTCTCTATGGATTTAGTAATCATTATATACTGTTTACTCATAAGGTACTATTTCATTTTTTTTTTTTAAAGATTTATTTATCTATGCACACAAGCACTGGGGTACAGGTCAGAGGTATGGCAGGGTGAGAGGATTCACCACAGACAGAGCGGGGAGCAGAACAGGCAGATCAACGGAAGTACACTGCTGAGGGGAGCAGCGGGCACAGCAGGAGAGGTCTGCCGCGCCATGTGGGTCCCCTTCCTGGCCGGTGGCAGGGATCGAACTTGTGCCGCAGTGGCTGCGGTCTGCTTCACAGTGCGTTGCTCAACCCACTGCACCACCAGGGAGGCCCCCCATAAGGTACTATTTCAGAGCTCAGTCTCTCTTTTTTTGAACTCCCAACACCCAAAGCAAAGATCTTAACATAGATGCGTCACAGGATGTTCCAGACTAAATTTATTATAAACTCAAATCTTTTCTTCTTGATATATTTCCAATTTCAGTGAACAATTCTGTTTTTCTTCAGTCAGAACTAGAAACCCTGAAGAATTAACTTTCTACATCCTTATATTCAGTTATTTATCAGACTCTGGATCTACTGCTGTACTATCTCTTGAATGTATCTATTTCAATTTTCATTGGTATTTCTCTCCAAACCATTTTCACACTGCCTCCAGGCATGACAGTCCTAAAACGTTAACCATATTGTTTAGCTCTTTTGCTTAGTGTTTATTAATGACTATCCTTCTGTTGCTTTTACAATTCTTCCCCATCTTTTCAGCCCGACCGCTCATAGTACTTTCTCATCTCTCTGATTTTAGCTTTTCCAATCATTTGTGGTGCCTTAGAGCCACACTGTTTTGATTGTTTTAGCATCTAAAGAAATAAGAAAATCAGTTCATCTATGGACATATGTAAATTTTTTAAATTTGAACTTTCTTTCATTACTTTTTCTTGTCTGGTTGCTCTGGCTGTGACTTTCAATACTGTCATGAATAATAGTGGTGAAAGTGGACATCCTTGTCTTTTCCTGATCTTAAGAGAAATCCTTTCAGTTTTTCAGCATGGATTATTTTAAAAATTATATATAAGTATATATTTAAACTTTGTTCTCATTTTCTCATATGGCAAATATGAGTAGCTAGAAACCATATAGGTTCTAAGTAAATTTTAAGAGAGTAAAATGTCCTGAATATAAAACATTTGAGGACTCTTGGTTTAGAGAATAGGGAATTATTGAATTATTTCAAGCTAGTATGAACTTCATGAATTTGTATTTTAGGAAATAGACTGGTTTTTCACAGTAAAGGAATACATTGGAGGAGGTGACTTTAAGTGAGTATTTTGGTTCAATTTGTAGTGTTCTAGGAGAAAATTCATGGGGCTAATGGAACTGAGTCATTTAAAGTGTGCATGGAGAACTGGGATGGGTTTTGGAGGAAACTTTAGCGAATAAATTTTGGAATAACTTCTGGAACTTTGGTTTAGGATGATTGGGTGGATTATGGTATAGTTAACTTAGGGTTTTTTTAGGGTTAAAAACTTGTCTGTCAAGCTCATTATATGCTAGCACCTAGTAGGTGGATCTTAGTAAAGGTTAGTATATGAAGTAAACATCATTCATTTGGGGTAAGCGGGCATACAAAGTTGTCATTTTAGCACTTATTTTTCTTTGTTTGAAGGAAAAGGTGAAAAGTTCATTTGACATATCTAAGTCATAGGTGCTATATTAAATACTGGGGACATAATGATCAATGAGAGAGACTGAAATATTTTTCTCCTTTTGAATGTTTTGAGGAAAAGTTGATAATATCACAAGTGCTTATGATTTTAATTTTATTGTAGAAATATTGTTTGAAGTTTAGTTGAACCACAGGGCAAAATATTTTGTTTTGGATTTTTTTCCAGCTTATATATCTGAAGTAATTATGAACATTATTGAAAAGGAAATAACTAAAAATCACAAACATATTATGAATGGATGAAAGTAAAGATAAATTAATTTCATACTGTATTATAGACCTTCAAAGTTTCGGGCAGAAGGAATCATGGCTTCTTCAGCTGAAGTTCAAGATCTTTAGTGAATTTTAAGATAGTAAAAGTTCTTGAAATCAATACATTTGAGGACTACTGGTGTAGAGAAAGGAGTGGAAAAATCTCTTAGATCTTCTCAGTCAGAAGTAGTAGAATGAGAACTCTTAGTTAGCTATTTGGGAAGATAACATGTGTTATGAAGAATGGTTCTTTAAAAAAATACATTTGTAGGTTTAAATCATAGTCATTTATTAACCTGAAATTTATGTTATACAAAAATCAAACATGGCATAAAGTAGATTTTTGGTTCGATTATTTTATTTTGTTTTTACTGAGGAAGTTTTAATTCTTGCCATGTTGGATCTTTTTTTTGGGGGATTTCAGTTTTGTTTCCTCCTTGGAAAGCTTTTTCTTTTTTGAACTTAAAAAGGTATGTTTATTCTCATAGTTGTTCAATCAGCAAGAGGAAAAGTTATATTTGAATTGATAAAAGTAAGGAAGGTTTTTAGTTTCGTGAAGGATTTTGTATGAGTGATATGAGTGAATGGGAATGTGGGGTTTTAATAGAAGTGCCAATACTACCTTAATTATAGTGTTTGGTACTGCAGACGTTATAATTTATGTGTCTAAATGCTGCAAACAAAATAAAAAAAGCTGCTCCAGACTTTGCATTTGTTGATGATTGCAAATTCTTCCCCCTCTGCCCCAAGCTTTAAGCCACCCCAGTGGGTTATCTGGCATTAAAGATAGTGACTACAGACTGCAGCTTCTAATTTTTTGTCTTTGGTTCTTAAACACTATGTTTCCTTTTAGTCAATAAAATGCAACGGGTATCTGCTTTTATTTTGAGGATTAGATGATAACCTTGTTGTTTTGCCATGATTTTCTCTTTGAAACTTGGAGTGTCAAGTGTATATACCTGAATTGAGTCTATATTTGAATTGAGTTTCTATAGAGAAATGGTGGTTGGGTATTACTAGTCTGACATTTTCTCCCTACTAATTGGAATGTTTCAGTTGAATCACATTTATGAAATTTTTTTACATAACAGGTGTATGTCTAATGTCTTATTTTTCTATTTGTCCCACCTGATTTTTGTTATTTACTTTTCCCCTGCACCTATTGTTTTCCATTGGTTGAGTATATTTTAACATTCCATTTTGTCTTCATTGTTTGGTTTATTTGCTATAGCTCTTTTAGTTGTTAGTGGTTGTCTAATTTGCCATCTTATGCTTTGAAATAATAATGTTCCACTTAGTGGATACTGTATATTATCCTTCACTGTGCTTAAAGAAGTATAGTTTTCTTTATCCCTTATTACCATTTGTGCTAATGTTGTAATTCCTACTTCTGTATATGTTAAAAACCTACAATACATGATTACTCTAAATGTTGAGTTTTTAAGAAATTAAAAAGCAAGAAAAAGTGTTGAATTTTCCCACATAGTTTTTCTGGCACTTTTCATTGCTTTATATAGATCAAATCTTTCATCTGGCAACGTTTTATTGTAGAAAAACTTCCTTTATTACTGTTTTTGTAGTTCATCTTACTACAAGTTCTTTCAACTTTTGTTTGTTTGAAAAAGATTTTGCTCCTTTTTGCTTAAAAATTCTGATTTCTGGATTTAACCTTTGGGATAATTTCTGTTCGTTTAGGTATTGCTAAGGCTTTTCTAAGAGCAGCTATATCTTACCTTCAACATTTGTTTTTTTCTGTTCGTTTTGATATGAGCCATCCTGAGGGTATGTGATGGTATCTTCTTGTGGTTTTGATTTGCATTTCCCTGGTGATGAACATTTTTTTCATGTGCCTATTGACCATCTTTATGTCTTCTTTGGAGAAGTGTCAGTTTAGCTGTTCTGCCCATTTTTTGATTGTGTTGTTTTCTTTTTGTTGAATTTCGTATGTTCTTCATGTATTTTGGGTATCTGTCCTTCTCAGGTGTATGATGTGCGAATAATTTTCTCCCATTCAGTAGGGTATCTTTTTTGCTTACTTTGCTTTAAAGAGATTATTTTCAGTTCGGCATAAAGTTCCACTAAAATTAAAATCATAAAATAATAAAAAAATACCAGATTGATTTTTCTGTATTGATTATTATAATAGGACTTTGCATGTTGGTGATTACTAAAAGTTTAGTGAGCCTGCAGACATTGACATTTTCAGTCTGAGTAGTATAATTACTACATATATGTTATCTTTATGAAGCTGTAGATAATCTAGTAAGGTATTTAGTATTAAATTATCAGACACTTTGATTAATTAGGTATTACTAACTTGAGTACTTAAATAAATTGAGTCCTTTTACTTTTTAGAGAAATAAAACAAATTATTATTATTATTATTTTTTTTTAAGATTTATTTATTTATGCATACAAGCACTGGGGTACAGGCCAGAGGCGTGGGGGGTGAGAGGATTCACCACAGAGAGTGGGGAGTAGAACAGGCAGATCAACGAAGCACACTGCTGAGGGGAGCAGTGGGCACTGCAGGAGAGGTCTGCTGCACCATGTGGGTCCCCGCCCTGGCCGGCAGCAGGGATCGAACTCGTGCTGCAGTGACTGCGGTTTGCTTCATAGTGCGTTGCTTAACCCACTGCGCCACCAGGGAGGCCCGAAATAAAACAAATTAATAATGAACTATTATATATTAAATTGTTAGAATATGTGTTTGTGTATGAACTTGTATATGTGTGTTTTTATGTGTAATGTGAGATTAGCCAGCTTTCCTTGTTCCATTTGCTAGGTCTCTTCCCTTACTGATTATTAATAAGCAGCTCTGTCAAATTCTAAGTGGTCACGATTTCTGTACTTGTTTCCTGACTCTTTTGTTCTATCAGTTTGTTTAAATTTCTGTAGTTCTCTTATAAAATATAAAGCTGATGGGGGGATGTGTGGCAATCTCCTTACTTTATGTGGTGTGAGTGTGTAGATATTGCTCATTATCTGTAAGCATGCTAATACATTTATTATAATTTTTAAGGTTGCTCTAGACTAATTTTTTTTGATTAAATTTTGATTTCTTTAGCAGTTTTTGGCTTTGTGTGCTTTAGGGTAGAGGATTGCATGGTTATTTTGAATATGAGGATCACTGTGTATTTTATCATCTTGCTCTCAGCCCTTCCTCTGTTCCTCTCTTTTTGCCTAGTAGTTTTATAGACCATGTTCCTCTGGTCTCTAGTTTAGAAACAGGTGCTTTTTGGCATTTCAGAGCTCCTGAGATACTACTGTTGGGAGATACAGTACTCATTGTCTCTATTCTTATTAGTAAGATTTGTTTCCTTCTGACTCCTGCAATATGACTTCATATTAAGTTCTAGGTTGAAATTGGAAGCAGTTTTGTCTCCTTTCAAAAGTTGTTAATTTTTTTTTTTAATATTTAGTGATTTTTTTTAAAAGATTTATTTATTTATGCATACAAGCACTGGGGTACAGGCCAGAGGTGGGGGCGGTGAGAGGATTCACCACAGAAAGCGGGAAGCAGAACAGGCAGATCAACAGAAGTACACTGCTGAGGGGAGCAGCGGGCACAGCAGGAGAGGTCTGCTGTGCCATGTGGGTCCCCTCCCTTGCCGGCAGCAGGGATCGAACTCGTGCTGCAGTGGCTGTGGTTTGCTTCATAGTGCGTTGCTTAACCCACTGCGCCACCAGGGAAGCCCACTTACATTTTTCTTGACTGCTGATGGTCTTATAATATCAATTTGTTTTCTATTTCTTTGAAGAATGACATTGAAATTTTTATTGGAATAGCACTGAATCTGTAGATTGCTTTTGGTAGGATGGCCATTTTGATG
>JAGFMF010011569.1:0-32762 GCA_019455555.1 Galemys pyrenaicus
GCACTGGTGAGATGGTGATGGGGAATACATGGGGATTACAATTAATGGCAAGTATATGTAAATTTTAAAATATTTTAATAAAAAAAATGAAAAAAAATTTTTTTTCCAATAAACTGGTAATATATAAACTGCATCTATATATGGGAAGCTGAAGGCTAAGATACCATTTTGATAATGGATCAGACATGCAGAAGAAAGTATTCATGAACTTGAAAACATAGAAGTGGATGTTGTTCAGAATGAAATACAGAAATAAGACTGGGAAAACAAATGAATAGAGCATCAGTGAACTGAGACAACTACAAGCAGTCTAATATATATGTAACTGGAGTCTGAGAAGGAAGGAGAGAAGAAAAGTGTACTTAAAAAAAATAATCCAAAATTGCCCAACTATGATCAAAAGAGTAAACCATCAGAGAAAGCAATATGTGTTAAGTTCAAAGGGGAAAAAAAAAGATTAAAATAGCAGGAGATCAGAAGACAGTGAACTAGCACTTTTCAAGTACTAAATGAAAAAAAAAGTCAAACTATAATTTCATACCCATTGAAGATATCTTTTGGAAACAAAGGCAAAATAACAAGTGTTTAGGTATTAAAAAATTTTTTTAAAGTCTGGAAGAACTCCTTACCAGCAGTCACATGCTATAAGAAATGTAACAGGAATTCCATCAGGCAGAGGAAAATGTTACCATGTGGAAATCTTGATTTCCCCCAAAGGAACAGAAAGCCCAGGAAGTGGCAAACATGTGGATAAGTATATAATAAATTTCTTTTATTTTGAAATCACTTTAAAATGTTTAAGTGATATAAGTAAGGGGGCCTCCCCTGGTGGCGCAGTGGGTTAAGCAACGCACTACGAAGCAAATCGCAGCCACTGCAGCACGAGTTCGATCCCTGCTGCCGGCCAGGGTGGGGACCCACATGGTGCGGCAGACCTCTCCTGCTGTGCCCTTTGCTCCCCTCAGCAGTGTACTTCTGTTGATCTGCCTGTTCTGCTCCCCGCTCTCTGTGGTGAATCCTCTCACTCCCCCACACCTCTGGCCTGTGCCCCAGTGCTTGTATGCATAAATAAATAAATCTTTAAAAAAAAAAGTGATATAAGTAAGGTATGAGGATGAATTTTATTGTACAAGTGTTATGTGTATTCTCATATGACAGCAATTCAGAAATACTTGAACTGAAAAAGTGTACTGAACTGAATTCTAACAGTTTTCAATGGGCTTTTAAATTTCAATCATAACATTTTCTATATATGTTTAAAAATAATCATGCATTGATGTGCAAACACATATGCTAACAACAATTATAATATTACTTACTCTTGGTGAACATATGGATTTGTGGACTTCTTGTTAGAAGCCAATGCCCAAAGTGCTCTGCAAATTTCAGATAGAGAACCACAGAACTTAGAATTCTTTTACAGGGTAGACAAGAATCCTCTGGCCATGTAAACAGTGATACTTTCTTTCTTATTAGCATTATTAAGTCCATTTTATATATTTGGATTTCTAAAATCAATTTTAACATGGCTACCAAAGAAACAAAAGTCCTGGTCTCAGTGTCAGGATCAATTCTCTCCTATATCATGTCTGCTTTCCCACTTCATCTCCTTCATGCCATGTCTCCAACAATTCTAGCCACATTCCCAAAGTCATCTGTCACTGGCAGAACCCACCACAGTAAATCAACCAGCAGAACTGGACTCAAAGGGAGATACTTACATGACAAAAGGACACAGGCTAGATGGCACTTCTGGTCAGCCAGCAGGCCTCATTGTGTTGACTATGACTAAAATGACTTAGGGCTATCTGTGTCGCTCAGCTGGAAACAGCTCTTCCTGCATGGCCATAAAATTGAGGCTCGCATAGCCTGTTGCACCTAGATGAAAACTTGTCCTTCACATGTACCATGGCGCATGTCCTGGCAGTAACTGTGCCCACCCACAGTTGGCTTTGACAAGTCCAAGTTGTTAAATCACGAAGGTCATAACCATCCAGAGGGTCTAAAATCATGCCCTGGTCAGAACTCACATTTTGAGACTTCCTTGAAACCCAAAAAGGGTTGAAAAGGAAGACCTAGCTTTTCCCCTTGAGGAGTAAAACATTTGAGAACATGCCTGCAGTAAAAATGTCATTCCAGCCATGTTTTCTCTCATTCACACCTATTTTTCTTACTATTCTCAATTTTCCTCAGCAGCATCCCACTCTTCCCCACCATTTGGCTGGAACTGAAGAAATCCTCACACCATTTGCTAAGCCAGCTTTATGGGGCTGAAGGAACATTATCCACATTCTGCCTAAAATATCAGCTTAGGCAGGATGAGAGCCGTCTGGAAGCCTCGTCTTCTTAATTTCATATTTGATTGAACATTATTAAAAGAACTGTTCGAGATATAAAATTCAGTGCTTAGGTTAGGTTAGGATGGGGTGGCTAAGGACACATATAAAGAGTTGTTCTGCTTCTTCTTTTCTTAGTAATAACATTTAGCACTCAGATATTGCTTTTCATCTCCATTGCTCTTTCCCAATATTAACTGAACAATTTCGGTATGTTAACTGCAGGAGACAGTCGGAAATGGCCCTATAATTTTGCAGTCACTTTGGTAGCATTCAATGTCTGTGCAAGTGAGATATTACACCCCAGAGTCTATGCTTTTTCCTGCTTCATGTGAGGAAGAGAAGAAAGAAGGGCAGAAAGAAAATGGTTACATTCTAAACTGAAAGAGACCTCAAAGGCCTGTCTAAGAATTCCAGAAGTACATCTGTGTATATAGGACATGGTAAGGGAATAGATAGTGAGCTGAAGGGCAGAGTAGTATTATGTTTAGTATATTACAGTTTGCATTTTTAAAAAGGGTTCCAAATGTTTCCTAGCAGAGAAAATATTCCTCCAAATTAAAAAAAAAAATGGGTATAATGAATATGCGGAATTAACATAAACAAAAGTGACACTATTGTTGTTATCATTTTGGTCAAACTTTTATAGTTGTATTCTCCCTTGGATCATTTTAAAGGGAATGACCTTCCAAAAAAATAGAAATTTGTGTAATATATATTATGTGTGAGCCAATGTGCTAAATCTATCAAATACATTGATTTGATTCAAGTTCCCCCTCCTGCAAAAGGAAGGAACTTATCCATATCCAGATCAGCCAACGACAATCCATGGGCTAAATCCCAATGCACTTTCCTAAGTGAGGCTTTCCTGGAATACAGCCAAGTCCACTCATTTACAAACTGTCTATGACTGCTTTGTCTGTGCCAGGCACAGATGAGTAGTCGTGGTAGATACCAGACAGCCTGGCAAAGCCTAAAATATTTACTGTCTGTTCCTTTATAGAAAAAGTTTGCCATCCTCTGATTTAGAAGGTGGCCTCACAGGATCTTCAAACACTGACGTCTACACCTCTGGCTGGCTGCTGCGCGCTCACCCCAACTTTCTTCACTGTACTATTCGTACATGTAATAGCAAAACTCATATACTGGCCTGAATTTGCCCGTGTTGCAAGGTTGGCTTCTAGATCAGTGTCAATTCTTTACAAAAATATTCTTTGTGTTTCTAATTCTATAATAATCCACTTATCAGCCCATTGTTGAGAGCTGGCAACTTCAGTTAATCCTCTCTCAAGCAGTAGGTTGTTGATGACATCCACATCAACTGTTAAAAGATCAATACAGGAGTAATAAATCACACCAATAAAAAAAGAACATCAACTTCTGTCACTTCTTCCTCACTCTCTCAATTTGTTGCTTCTCTACTTTCTCTGTCATCACCAAAGCTATTGCCCTTTCCTCTCAAACTTAAATTATCACCTGAGGGGACTTCAGGATACTCCTAGGCAGAGAGAATGAGGTTGCCCACCTCAAACCCAAGACTCACCTTTTAAAAGAATCTGAGCAAGAGATGTAAAAAAATGTTTCTTTAAAGATTTGTATTTATATCCTCATCCAGAAGCAATGAAGGAATGCCTGTTTTTTTTTTCCCACATTCTCACATATTCAGAATTTTCAAATGGGTCTAAGAGATGACAATTTAATAGAATGTATGATTAGAGTGGGGATTTACAAGGTTAACACATTCTTTATCATCATGCTTGTTGTTTTATAAAGGCCACAAGTTCACAAAGAATTTGGTTTCCTCTACCAGCAGGTTCTGCAAAGAGAGAGCACCCTAAAATAGCCAAGGGCACAGAGTAGAGAAAACTCAGCACATGCTGTTAGGGGTGGGGGCTGCCCAGCTAATGTTAGTACCTACAGGGCACAGTTTCAAAGGCCTATTTTTAGTCTCAGGAAAGATCAGGGGCTGAACCTTGGTATTGTTCATGAGAACTTTTTCCCTATTCACACTAAAATATTAATCATTCTTTGAATTAATTGAAATGCTAACTTTTCCATCCAATTTGCTAATAGCCTTTATGGAGTTCACTCTAAAATACTTCAGTAGTGACCCAGCAATCATCTAGATTCAGTTACTAATTGCAGCTTAAGTATTATCAGAAAAAGAAGAAAAGTAGCATCTTTCTCTCCTTGAGTGTTAGCTTTGGATAGTCTCACTAAAATATCAGTTAAATACCTTCCCTGCCCCTCCAAGTAGAAGACTGAATATTAGAGTAAAATAGTATTTAAAAATATTCCAAATTTAGCCCATCTTGAAACCTTTACATGGGATCAAAGTTATTTTATTCTATATTCATTCTTTCTGTGAGTCTCCAAAAGTAGGCAACTAAACTAAAGAATCTCTGGTGAAGCAGTTATAGAGTCTGTCATATTGCTCTTGCTTTTTTTTTGTTTCATTTTTTTCCTGTTTGGTCCTGGGCTTTTGTTGTTGAGACATTTTTCTTGATTATTGACCTTGTTAATGGTCTGTTCAGATTTTCTGTCTTCATGATTCAGTCTCAGTAGGTTGTATGTTTCTATAATTTCTATTTCTTCTAAGTCTTATCTTCTAACAGGGAGACTCCCTGTGGAAGAGGTTTGCTCCAATCCTGTGTGAATGTCCACCTGAGGGCCAGTAGCTAGCAGAAGAGATGCTGGAGAAGATGGCACCTCCCAGTACACACTACCATGATTCCACCAGCAATCCAGCTCCTTCCAGTCAAATCCCCTGCTGGTCTGGGAATGTGGGGCAGTCAACACCAGAGGGGCAGTGAGTAAGGCACAGAGAGAACAGGTATTCTTGTCCCTTTTTTGTTTAGAATGTAATCACGAGCGCTGGCTTATCGAAAGACCCACCTCTCTGCCATGTGCTATTGGAGGTGGGAACTATCTCCTCTACATTTGCACATATTTGCACAGATGCAGATGGAGCGCAGTCGAAGTGGAGATTGAGGACTTACACAGAGATTGTCTGATTCTCTAAAGGCGCTTGAGACGCTCTTGTGTTGACTCCCACAATATGTCCCAAATATCCAAGGTCAGTAAAGTCAGATCCGTCTCTGTCCTTTAATGTTACTTCAGGACCTCAAGTTTCTATTTAAAATGAGGTCCTGGAACCAGTGAAAAGGCATATTTTCAAAAAGTGAGTAGTCTGCTGATATTTGGCTTTCAAAAGTTACCAGAGATCAGAGGTAAGGATAAAACTCATTTTCCTTCTTCTGTCTCCATGTGTTAGACTTCTGAGGTCCTGGCCACATCAACAACCTGTAAGAGCATGTAAGTGTAAGCCAGACTCACACTGTACCAATCCATCTTCCTGAAGTGGCACTTAGGATGTGGTCAAGGGATGATGAGCTCAGTTCCGGACCCATGAGTGTGCAAAGAAAACTCAGAGCCAAATTTGGCAGCAGGAGCTTGAAAGTGCCAAACTGCTCAGCGTAAGAAAGCACAAGGAGTCCTTCTCATTGCTGCAGGAGTAGTGGGGAAAGCGAGAACAGGAACTCTGGAGCCACGAGGACACCATGACCTAGGGACATTCTTAAGAAATAGTAAGACCTAAGATTCACCTATAAATCATACGTTGTACTACCATACTAAACTTTCCCACCTCCCCAATTTTTCAGAAAAGTGGAACTGACTTCATTAAGTCACCTTTTCTTCTTTAGAGAAAAATGAAGATATTAGAAGAAAGCATACAAACAGTCTCTTAATTCTTTCAGTATGGCAGAACTTCCTGTTTTATAGACTATAGCAGAAATGCAGGAGGAGGATAAAGACAAAGCCACCTTGGAAACAAGGAAAGACAGACACTGTCAAAGGATTCTGACACTAGTTTTAAGAAATCTGTAACCCTATGCCATTGCTTTTCATTCCTAAATTGGAAATCACTGCCTGTAGGGAAAGAAAAGTGTGTTGCAGGAACTTTCTAGAACCTGGTCAGCACTTCTGGTCTAACTCTGTTCCTCTAGCTCCCTAAGCAGGTTCAGAAAGCAAGAGCTCAGTTAGTGGACCCCAGAGTAAAACTCTATTGAACTTCTTCAGCACACACTTTCCACTTGCCAACCCTCATAATCTGATTCTGCTTCAGAATTCATGCACAGTTTGATGCTTTTGAACTTATTTACAAGTTTCATCATTATACTAGCCCACATTATACAAGCAGTTTGCAATCTCCCCTAATTCTCTGACTTTAATTATATAATTGAACAAGCCAAAAACTCATTTTTTCCAGGAAACATTAAACATTACCATCTTAATGAAATTCTTAATGAAATGGTCCACTATGCATGCAAATGCCCAGTAGTGCTGGGTCACTAACTTATCACTGGCAAGACAATAGGACAGTTGCTCTTTCTTTTGTCAGTCACTGGGAATGGCAGTTCTCACCCACACTTTTAGCTGGAATAATTCCATGAGACCAGAAGATAGTCCTCTGTGAGCCACATGGATATAATTAAGATCGTATGAAAAGAGTTTAAATGAAGTAGGAACTGATCTCAACCTATACAAATCAAAACTTATTTTCAAAGCTGAAAGAGCTCACTGTAAACTTTTTTTGCCAATTAAAAACAAAATGTATCAGCTTTGTGGTTTTTTTCTCTATAGACTAGAGGTCTGAGAAAGTAACAGTTCTCCTCTCTAAGAACTGGAAACAGCCCAAATGCCCAAAAGTAGAGGACTGGATCAAGAAGATGTGGTACAGATACACAATGGAATACTATTCAGCAATCAAGAATAAAAAACTAGGGACATTTGTAGAAACATGGATGGAACTAGAAGGAATTATACTCAGTGAAACAAGTCAGAAGGCAAAAGAAAAATATCGGATGGCCTCACTTTTAGGAGGAATGTGAAATAAACAACAATCAAAACAAAAAATAAAAAGGAAGAAAACAAAACAAACAACATTAAAAAAAACAACAAGAGAAATCTAAAGGAAATGGGCAATCATAACCAAAAACAACCAAACAATCAAATAAAATCTCAACAAAATCAAAAGATTAAAGATAAACCCAAGGGACCATGGGGGTGGGAGGAGGGAGGGGAGGGCAAAGACTGTGATGAGATGTAAAGAGCACAAGGGACTGCGGTGACGGTGCACGGGTGAAATGGTGGTGGGAACCCACTGGGGAATACAAACGATGTCAAATACAATTAAATATAATAAAAAAAAAAACAGTTCTCCTCTCAATTAACTTTTCCAGGACTAAAAACCTGGGGAAAAAATGACCAAAATATAAGAAACCTGGGGAATGTAAGAAATCTTCAGCATAATTAAGATAATAACATAGTCCAAGCTCCGTTCCTGCCCACTGTATTTTCTAGTGCTCTGCTGCATAAAACTCAAATCGTAAGTACACCACACACTGTCCTCATGTCAGTTACTGCCTGCCAACACCCAAAGTGGAAGGCAGCAGGCCTGCTAACACCTCTGTTCTAGCTGCATAGAACAGCACCTCCAGCGCCAAGTAGACACCAAATTAGAGTACTTAATGATAGCTACCATTCACATAATAAAATCCACATTCCCAACCCTAGTCAAGTCTTTGCACTGCCAGAAAAATATCAAGATGCCCAAAATCCCCAAGACAAAATTTTGCCCTCGACATTTATGGTACTTTAGAGAAGCAAATACACTCATCGTTGCAGTACCTGGCTGAGAAAAATGTAATTTTCCTCTGGAGTTCTTCAGTTTTCCCACCAAAGGACTTAAAAGGTGAAGGGATATTATGTTGGTACATTTTTTAAGCACTTTATTGAGATATAATTCATATATCTTATAATTCACCATTTAGAGTATGCAATTCAATGGTTTGCAGTATATCACATTATTAATTTTTTAATTGTGGGAATACAATTCAGTGGCACTATTATATTCAAAATATTGTGCAGCCATCATTTATCTATTTCTAAGATGTTTTCATCAAGTCAATTTAAAATTCTGTAACAGCAGAATTCTCCATTCCTTCCTCCCCATTTCTATACTTTCTATATTTATAAACTTGCCTATTCTGGGTCTATCATATAAGTGGGATCATACAATATTAGCCCTTTGTGTCTGATTTGCTTTGCTGTGCATATTGTTGTAGTGTGTGTCAGAATTTCATTCCTTTTTATGACTGAATAATATTCCACTGTGTGTTAACACATTTGCTTATTCATTCATCTGTTAATTGCAAGCTGATCTTTAAAAATACTTTGAGTGGAGAGAATTGAAATCTTCAATTCATAGCACTGTGGCCATCAACCAAGATGCGTCCCCTCCTTGAGTTTTGTTAATTACTTCATCCCCAGGAGCATCCCCACACCATCTCCTCCAACCGGTACCCATGCTCATGAGCATGATGTTGACCCTAAAATATTTCCATAGATGTATTTAAAAGTGCCACTTTAGGGCCTTCCTGGTGGCGCAGTGGGTTGAGCGCCACACTGTGAAGCATCCACCGCACAGCAGTGCAAGTTCGATCCCTGACCAGGGAGGGGACCCACATGGTGCTGCAGACCTCTCCTGCCTTGCCCACTGCTCCCCTCAGCAGTGTATTTCAGTTCATGTGCCTGTTCTGTTCCCCGCTCTGCCTCTGGTGAATCCTCTCATCTCCTGCGACTCTGGCTTGTACCCCAGATCGTGTATGCATAAAAAAAAAAAAACCTTTTTAAAAAAGTGTTGCTTTAATTTGCATAAATGCATGAATTTCACATAAATCTCATCCTGTGTCTCAGTTTTTCACTCAATTCTATATTTCACGGATGTACATACTTACTATAGCTAGTTAACTGTTAATGGTTAATGTGTAGTCTCTGAAATATGGCATAAAAACAACTCGTGCTGTTCTATTTTCTCCACTCAGGAAGATGAATTCTGGGGTAATTCTTATTCTTCTCTCTACTGAGCAAATTTCTTCATCTCTTCGAGTCTTGGTTTCTTCATCTTCACCAATAGGGAGGTTACCCCAGATCAGAGACCTGTGATGGGCAGTATGAGTCAGGTAACCAAAATAGTGTGCCAACCTAACAGCAAAATCAAAGGCAGTAAAACCCTGACATAAATAAGTGGTGGGAGAAAAAACACCTGCCTGACGATTCTCCTGTGTACTCCTGGTGACAGCTTCTGCACAAGACTGGTCTCTGGAGCACCCCTCCCCTTACTAGCTGGGGATTTTGTGCTCTTAGGAACAATCTTTTGGCAAAGGCCCTGTGGCAAACCAGCAGTCGGAACTTGGCAATAAAAATGATACCTGTGT
The DNA here is from genome assembly GCA_019455555.1 of Galemys pyrenaicus. NCBI lineage: Eukaryota > Metazoa > Chordata > Mammalia > Eulipotyphla > Talpidae > Galemys > Galemys pyrenaicus. The sequence continues at coordinate 9,617 of JAGFMF010011569.1, forward strand.
CCCAGCTCTCTGTTTTCTAAATATAAAATCTACTTTAAGCATTTATGCTGTTTTATGGCTACCTCCTATAAGTGTATTCCAAGGATAAACTGCTCCCATGTTAGCACGCTCATCCACAACCCCTCCAGGCTCAATCCTTCTTTAGCTTGGTTCATGCCCCCTGGTTCTGGTATTTGATAAAAGCTGAAAGAGGCTGGGAACATCTTTCATTACTATTCCCCTCAGAAATTTGTGTAGCTCAATAGGGTCACCTCTGAATCTGCTTTTACAAGGAATACAGATCTGGTTCCTAAGGTGTGGTTTAAAAAGAAAATGCTTTTACCTTTCCATGCAGACAACACCGCTCCTGCTTCACCTCCTTTTCTCCTTCTGAATCCAGTCATCAGAACTCATTCTCACAGTCTTTTTTCTTGTCCCTAAATATTACCGTCAAAAATACAGAATATAGGAAGCAAATAAAAATTGCTATCATCCTACCAAGTGAAAAAAAATTTCCCTCATAAATATGCCTCCTATTCGACTCTCTCAGCAGTTCAGGCTGCTGTAACAAAGTACCACAGGCTGGGTGACTTACAGGTATTTCTTTTTCTCACAGCGGCGGCTGGAAGTCCAAGATGGGGCGCCAGCAGGGTTGACTTAGGGAGAGCCTTTTCCAGGTGGCACAAACCACCTTCCTATCTCCTCACCCAGCAGAAATCAGGGGAGGAAGTGATCACTCTTATCAGGGCAAGAACTTCATCCTGAGGTCTCTAGTCTCAAAGTCTCAACTTACCCTAATTAGCTCCCAAAGGACCCACATCCAAATCTCATCACATTGGGGGGTGGGAGGAGGTCAACAGATGAACTTGGGGCATAACAAACATTCAGTCCCTAACATTCTTACCTATTTCAGTGAGTGGCACCAGACTGGTCCCATCACTCAGGTCAAACCCCGAAATTATTTCTAGTTCCTCTTTTCCTTACTACCTCCACCTACTGCCCAACCCCAAACACACCCTACAGCCAGGCCTCTCTTTCTGTTGGCACCCCAGACACCTTAGGGTACGCTGCCATCACCATTCACCGGGCTGCTCCCTTGACCTCTCAGGAAAGTTGCTAAAAGAATGAAAAATATTGACTTGCTGAACCAGGAAACAAAAATATCCAGATTGGTTTGAAGAATCAGGCCCAAACTAACAAGATTAGATTTAATGATACTTGTACTCACTTGCCAAAATTCTGTGATTCACACTACAAAATAAACAAGTATATGACTGCAAGCTCAGTTCAGAAAACAATGCCCTGTGCCCAACCAAATGTACAAGTCCCCACTACTAAGGCTGAATGAATAAGAATGCAGGGCCCAGAATAAAGGTCTTTTTGAGCTGGCCATATACAGTGCTTCATTCTGGACACTGGATTTGCTTTCCAATGATAGAATACAGACAGACAGACAGACACAGACAGACCCATATGTAGACAAAGATAAAGATAACAGCTAGAGATTTGACAGTGGCAGTTATATCCATAATTGGTGGAGAAGGATTCTGAGTGGAGCTAGCTGGATCACATGAGCAAGAGCGGAAGTAGCTGAGGATACCTGCCTGGAGAAGAGAAGACTGAGGGTCCACAGAGCACACCCACACCTGAGACTTGAGGACTCTGCTCCCACCAGGAAAGGGCTATGGTTTAGCCTCAGACAGAAGGGTGGTCTGCTCCAAAAGAAATGCCCAGAGGAAATGCCCCCTCCTCAGAGAAGCCCACCCTGATTATCCTGTATAATAGCCTCCATTTCACTGTACCACCTTGCCCTCTCACATGCCCTCCCCCCTTGTATTTACTGCCATCTAAAGTGACCCTGGTTTGTATTTAAGCACATGCTGTTTCCCTGACTTTAAGGGACCACCTGTGAGATAGGAATCCTATGTATCCTCTTCTGCATGATATACTCAGACCCACACAAGCATCTGGCACACATAGGAGCTCCATAAATATTCACTGACTCGCAGAATGAATGGAGAAATGAATGACTCCCACTCTTCCTCCTCACCCCCCCCACCACCACCACCACAGCTGCTTCCAGCATTAAAAGATCAGGGAGAGCTTTTCTCAAGGAGACCCAGTAAAGTATTTGGGGGGTCCTGCTGGGAAGAGAGGCCCCAGAGAACAGAATTCATTATCTCTGGCTTCCCAGGGCTTTTCCTTGGCTGACTATTGTTCACGCTCTGACTCAGTCTGCAGGTCCACAGCTGGAGGGGCCCTGGATGTCCTCTGGTGTCAGATTGTCCTTGCATGCATCTGGGGCTCCTGGCATTTCTGACCTTTGACCTTCTTCACATTTGGAGAACCAGGGTCCCATAGACACCAAAAGGTTCTCTCTGAACACTGCTCCCCAAGGCCTGGCACCTCCCTTCCTAAAAGGTTAACTGCAGGCAGCAGGTACATTTGTGTCTCTTGCCAGGTCTTTAGAAGTCTGCTTTAAATGAATGTACAGCCATGAAAATAATAATGACTGATGGCTGCCTATAGACATGAAAACCTACCAGTGGTATATTTTTAAGTTAAAAAGCAGGTTACAAAACAATACTTTGACTATAATCCCATTTTGGTTATAAAATAAGATATATGTAACAGTCTGGCAGGAAATATACCAAATATTAATGGTGTGATCACTGAGTAGAGGAAATGTGCTACCCTTGTTTTCCTTATGCTACTTTTTTAAGTCTTTTGCAATTATGCCAAAGCAACTTTTTGTTTTCTTCATTTAAAAAATGGCAGTTGGAGTAATAAGAAGGGTTGTTTCCTAAAGAAGGTCATCTGACCTTGGACTTGTGAAGGACTGGGACTGCAGAAAACTCATTTCCTGCTTCCTCTCCTTCCGTCTCCACAATCTTCCCATGAAGAGATAGCCCCACGGTATAGCTTGTGAAACTGCGCCTGGGGAGGCTGGCTCAGTGCTGAAGTCGTGCTGCTTGGCAGGGAGGAGATTTAAAGCCAGCTCTGCCTCATCCTACGCAGGAGCTTCTACAGCAAGAAGAGATGACTCCTTCCAAAAGGCAAGTCTGAGGCTGGAGCAAAAGAAGCGCCCAGCCTGCACTCTGGTGTTCAGAGTAAAATGTTCAGTGAGTCTCCCCAAAGCTGTAGGTTCCTCGGTCCATGCCCAGCCCTATTACTTGTGGAGCAGGCGCAGCCCCACAGCCCCAGACACACACAAGACAAACAAAGGCCCTCAGGCGCCACCCGCATCCACCCAACTCAATCCAAATCTGCCTTTAGCAAAATGCCCAGCTGACTCTCATGGGTAACAACTTGAGAAGCACAACTTTAAAAATGCCTCCCAGCCCCCTCCAGGTTCCTATGGAAACCACCAGCCCCTGCCACTGCTCTCAAGTTCCCATCTCTTCCCCCCAGAGCAAAGCACTGTGTCTGGATATTCACAGGGACCTTGGAGCCCCAGAAGAGAAGAGCAACCTCCAAAGACATAAATTAATCAAAGTACTGCCTGGGAGCCTCAGGCCCACGGTGCCAGGTCCTTTCTACATGCACCTGAGCAGTGGTCTGTTGAATGTTTAACAGCACGGGGTGAGGCCTTGATTTGAAGCCCTTGCTAATTTCTAGGCGCCAAATGCCCCACCAGCACCAATCCCAGGGGTGCCACTTGAAAGGGTGGCACAGTTGATTCACAGGGGCTGAAATTCACCCCAGCACACAGTTCATCCAGAGCCTGCTCTTGCTGAGTCAAGGTCCTTCCCGGGAGACGGAAGCCACAGTATTATTCCAGCTAATGAGGACATAATGTTTTATTGTTGGCTTCCACAACCATTTAAATTTATCCATCTCTAATTAGTTTTGGAAAACAGAAAATGACTCGCCAGACACACTCTGCAACAGCCCACCAGACCGTAAAATTGTCTGTGCTGGCTATTCTCAGAAAACCAAGGGAATCTTGGATCTGCAGTAGAGAAGGGTGGGAGCCCGGGCTGAGCCTCTAGAATAAAACATCTCCAGCAGGTTCTAGGCAGGAGAAGGAAATTCAGACAAAGCCAGGACCATGCTTTTCCCCTAACTCCTCTGTGTCTACTTGTGCTCAGCAGACAATGCTTGGCAGCCACGTGGCTTTGCTTTAGGCAGACAGCTCGCTGGGAGTCTAAGGAGGAGCTGGATTGAGAGGAGAGGAGATGTTCCATGGGAGATGGACACGTGGGAACACATATATGGAGGAAAGAACAAGAGCTGTTTGAAAACCACTGAGTGGGTCTGTGTGGTTGGAGGATAAAGGTTCTCATGAGTAGCCAGTACTTACTGGGCACATAACATGGGCCAGGCCATGCATTGGGCATTCTAAGTCAATTGCCTTACTGATTCTCCACAGAAATCCTACCTCTTCTTTCTTTCTCCTCCTTCCCTTCCTCCTCCTTTCCTGCCTTCTCATCCTTCTTCACCATAACCATCACCGTCATTTCCACTATAGGAGGAAGTATGGTTTAAAAAGCTAAAGATATTTGCTCAAGTTTACAGAGCTAGTAAGAAAAGGAACAGAACTCTAACCCAGGTCTATCAGTATGGAGTGAACAGCTTGAGCAAAGGCCCTGAGGTCAGAATACCTCTGGTATGTTCAAATAACTGCAAGGAGACCAGATGTGGGAAGAGGGGATAATAGGGTAATACAGCACTTTTGGCTTCAGAGTAAATGTCAGTTCCTCAGAGAGGCCTTTTTTTTTTTTTAAAGATTTATTTATTTATGCATACAAGCACTGGGGTACAGGCCAGAGGTGTGGGGGGTGGGGGGCAGTGAGAGGATTCACCACAGAGAGCGGGGAGCAGAACAGGCAGATCAACTGAAGTACACTGCTGAGGGGAGCAGCGGGCGAGGCAGGAGAGGTCTGCCACGCCATGTGGGTCCCCTCCCTGGCCGGCAGCAGGGATTGAACTTGTGCTGCAGTGGCTGCGGTTTGCTTCATAGTGTGATGCTTAACCCACTGCGCCACCAGGGGAGGCCCTCAGAGAGGCCTTTGTGAAGGTCCAAATCTGAACTACAATTCCCTCCTCGACTCCATATTTCATATTCCTCCATTCCCTCCTCAATCCCATTAATTCCTCTCATAGCACACTTGTCTACTATGACAAGTCTCATAGCACACTATGTCTACTACATCGTTTAGTTGTGTAAGGTTATACAACAAAGGGCCACAGAGGCTTACCAGCAGAAATCTACTGTCTCACAGTCCCAGAGACTGCAGTCCAAGATCCCGGTAGTGTCAGTGAGGAAGGACCCGCTCCAGGTCTCTTCCCTGGGCCTGTGGATGGCTGTCGTCTCTCTGTCTCTTCACTGCCTTTTTCTATGTGTCTTTGTGTCCCAATCGCCTTTTCATAAGGACACCAGTCATGTTGTGTTAGGGCCACTCTGAGGACATCACTTTAACCTGACCTCTATAAAGACACTATCTTCACAAAAGCTCATATTCTGAGATCCTGGGGTGTATGAATTTGGTAGGGGCAGGAGGAGAGGAGAAGGCAATTCAATCCTCCGCAGGCATTGGAAATTAGAATTGTTTCACCCATACACCAGACCAGAGACATCATTTCAGTCCTCTCTCTGCACCCAGTACCTAGCCCAGGGCCTGGCAGTTACTTAATTTCCACTGGTGTTAAACTAAGATTTGTCAACCAAGAGAACAGCTGCTAGAATAAGCTGCCCCACAGGCAATGGCTGCCTGGCCCTGAAGCCGCTGGGACTTCGGTCACTTGGTGCTGATTCAACCATCCCAGAGCACAGGAGACAGAGCAAATGCTAAACCCCTCCCCATCTTGAGGCTGAGTAATTCCTTGGCATTCCTGAAATAAAACCCAAAGTTCTCCCTGTACTGCAATGAGGACATAGTCACCTCCTCTTGTCCTTCAGTGCTTTCTTTCCATTTAAAATCCCCTTCCCTCAGGGCCGCCCCTTGGAGATTTGCCATATTCTGTTGACAAATTAGAAATCCTATTGGGCTTCTAGCTTCATGTGCCTGTTGGCCCTTTGAAAGAACAAGCAGACGATTTTAATGAAGCCAGGTGATTCCTCTCTCCCTTCTCTGACCCCGTAGTCTCAGAAAGGCAGTCAGCGGGCTCTGGGAGGGCCTGCAGAGGGCACGAGGTCCAGCCTTCGGGACAATAAAGCCACCTACGGTTCACCAGGAGAAATGCCTGGCAAACAGCAAGAGAGCAGAGGTCTCTACCCATTGTCCCAGTGCAGGTTGTGGTGGAACTTCTGAGATGTAATCTGACCTCTCTGGGCCTCAGTTTCCTTGTCTACAAATTGAAGATAAGTAACAGGGTTGGCACCATCCCAACACAAGGATATGCACCCCCTCTGGAGGCTCACAGGAGTTACTGACACGAAGTGTCATTTAACAATCTAATGATTCACGTTTCTCATCGCCCCTGAAGCTGCACAAGGCCTAGTCTTGACAACACCCCTCCCTGGTCACCTGCAGCTAATTACACATTTGGTTCTTAAACACACGTTCCTGGACCTCCTACCTCCCGATACTGGCCAAGTTTAGATACGTCTATCCCTTAGTTACAATTTAAACGCTGCTTACTGGCAAATACCCGAAGATCTCATTCCCTGTGTGGAATATAGCATAACAAAGCAAAGTACAGACAAAACTGAACCAAAACAAATGCTAGAAATCTGACTAAAGTCGAAGCCACCAGAGAGGGGAGGTGGGGAGCAAAGGGAGAGGAGACCCAGTGGGGTAAAGTGGAAGATAATGGGTGGTGGGAGTGGTGAGGACATGGCATGGGAGTAGCTCAGGGTCTGGGAAGCCCCCACCATAAATTTCTTTGACCCGTTGTTTCTATCAGTAACCTTTTCTCAGTATACTCATTCTTGAGCTATTTTCACAGCCTATCACACCCTCTTGAGGTTGGAAGTAGGAAACTGGAGGACGCCAGGGCCACACTGGTCAGAACCAGATTAGAAGGCATGCGCAGAACAACAAAGTGATCCTCAGTAGCTGTAGAATTCATTATAATACTGTAGGCCCCACCTCTGGGAGGGGTTTGCCCCCATCTGCAGAACATGCGATGTATGATGTGTGATGTAGGTACAACTGTGTAGGCACCGGGGAATCACCACCCCACACCTGCAAGAAGGCAGCCACGCAGCTGTGGCATTGCCTAGGTTGCTTCTCACCAAAAGGCCCTGAACTTTATAAAAGCCAAGTCAAGGCGTTGATCCAGGAGCCTCCCCTTTCCAAAGAGGACTCCCTGGAGCTCCCTCTCTTGCTCTACTGCTTATAAACCCTGGTGTTCTCGCCTCCATGCTGTCTCAAGACCTCATCGCATGCTTCTTGCGTCTCAAGGACCCACCAGATGGAGGTGGGGACAGCAACATACATCTGAAAGAGAAGTAAACCTATACTTCTAAACCATATAGAGTGTTAAAGGCAAAATTAGTTCAATGAAAAAAGTAGGGCCTCCCTGGTGGCGCAGTGGGTTGAGCAATGCACTATGAAGCAAACCGCAGCCACTGCAGCACAAGTTCGATCCCTGCCTCCAGCCAGGGAGGGGACCCACATGGTGCTTCAGACCTCTCCTGCCTCGTTCACTGCTCCCCTCAGCAGTGTGTTTCAGTCAATCTGCCTGTTCTGTTCCCCACTCTGTCTCATGTGGACCCTCTCACTGCCCAAACCTCTGGCCTGTACCCCAACGCTTGTATGCATAAATAAAAAGTAAAAGAATTTTAAAACTGAAAAATTCCTAAATAGAATCTACCTTAAAAGCTCATTCACAAGGGAAGTTAAATAGTAGAACAAATAACTTACTTCATTTTTAAAGATTATGATGCTGTTATGCTAGCAGAGGTACTCTACAAAGTTTAGAATTACAATATAATTAATTTCCATTACATTTGTATTATTTCACATTTTGTAAATTAGAAGTCTATTATTTAAATTTGTTGAATGACTAAAGCTATCCAGACACCGCAAATATAAACCTAAATTTTTAAACCTACCTTTTTTTCATATTTAATAGTTACATTTAACATTCATATTTATAAGTGTATACACACAAAGAAACATATTGCTCATTTGGCAAATTTTTTTTCCAGCTGTGTCCTTTATCTTTCCATCTTTTTTTAAAATTTATTTATTTTTACAATGTTTGCTTTCTTTTCTAGGTGTAGTCCCCATAGAGTTTCCACCACCAGTTCACCCGTGCACCATCACCACAGCCCTATGTGCCCTCCCCAACCCCACCCCGCCTTGATCCCACTCCCTCATCTTTCCTGCAGATGACTCTGATTTGTAGTTGGCTGTTTATTTTTGTTTTGTAAAACTACTTTCTAAGACAATTTTTTTCTCGTCTTGTCCATCTTACCTAAAAGGCGTTCCCCACGATTCTCACTCAGCCTTCTCTCCCTTCTTTCTAGCACTTATTCTGTCCTTCCCTTCACTCGTCACCTGTCTATAACCCACTTCCCAGCACAGTGCATGTGGCCCAAGACAGTGGTTCAGTAACTAGGGGTGAGCACATGAACAGATTCATCTCCAACAGTGGACAATTGAAAACAACACAAATTCCCAACAAAAAGGAAGGCTAAGGACTTCAAGCGTGTGCTTAACAAAACAAATGCTAAAATCCTCTGTCCTGATTTTCGCCTTTAAGTTCGTGCTCCTCCCACATCACACTCTGACACCAGATGTGTGGGAGCTTTTCCCCACCAGCACTTCCCTGCAACACCAGCTGGGCATCCCACAACGTAGCTCAATTCTGGCAGGACCCTCCAGGTTATGAGCCTGGGGCCGTGACACAGCTCCCACTCACCCTCAGACACCTATCGGAAGTCGCATGTCTCAGGTTATCCACAACTTCGGACTGCCTTGGTTACACATCAGAGGCTCCCAAGACCTCCTCCCCAGTGTATCTGTTTATGTGCTAGAGGGGCTCACAGAACTCAGGGAAACACTGCCTTACATATACCAATTCATTAAGGACTTGATAAAGGATGCAGGTGAACAGTCACAGGGTGAGGGTCCTGAGGAGCTGGGGTGAGTCACCCTCCTGTTGAGGATGTGTTCATCCATCTGGAAGTTCTCTGAACCCACTACGATTGGGCTATGATGGAGGCTTCTTCACCTAGGCATTTCCAGGCCCTTTGCCCTCTGTGGAGAACAGGGAGCTGAGCTGACAGTTCCAAGCTTCCGATTATAGTCTGTCCTATCTGGTGATCAGCCCCCTGCCAGGAGACAGGCAGAAACTCACCCAGACTAGTCTCACTAGAACTAAAGCCATGCCATCACCCAGGAAAAACAAGGGATGTAGGATCCCTGTGTCAGGAACCAGAGGCCAAGACAAACAGTAGAATAAAAGATGTTACTGGTGCTCTTATCACACAGCGAATTACAGGGTTTCCAGAGCTCTGTGAGAGGAACCAGGAGCAAAGACCAATATATGTACATATTTCTATGATCCCACAATGCACTTAATAAAATCCTCTAGCGGATTCAACATTATCACTGAGAAGACTACAGAGCAGCAGAGGGAAATATTTGGGTTAGAAAAATCTATTTACACTTGGGTTGCAACTATGTACGAACACTCTGCCATATGGTCAGAAACTAGAAGGAAACAAAGACATTTGGAAACAAGTCGAATGACTTGCTAGGGTGGGGGGACTGTGACTATTTGAGATTATTCTCTTATTTCTGCTTCTGTTGTCATAATGCTCATTTTTGGCACTGAACTGGGCACACTGTTGAATGGATCCAAAAGGGAGGCAAACACTGGTTCACAGGTATAGGTGGAATGAACTTCTTTTTCACACCTGTTTAGAGCCAGCTGGGAAAGCAGAGCCCCTGTAACTTAGCCTGGTGGTTGTGTAGACCTGGAATGAGCTGATCCCCAAAGAGAAAGGCAGGTGACCAAAAATGACAGCAAGGGCCTCTCCATCTGTCAAGACTTCTCTATAACTTCCAGTGCACAGTGTTTCTCTGATTCTAAGGTCACTTTGCATATGCCCTCTCATTCAACCCTTTAAACTCCTCTTGTGAGGCCACTGATTAGACAGCGAGTGTGATAGAAGACCGACTGACCCTTGTTTGCTGAGGTTATCATCTCCAGTCTCACCTTGCTGGCTAGCAACACCTCAATGAAGGTTCTGATGTCTATGGCATAGAATTATGCTTCCTCAGAAGAAACCTTAACTGGCATAGCAGGTCCTTAGAGACTGATTCCTGTAACTCCAGTCCTATCTACACCTATGGAGTACAGTACTACCATACTACAGTAGCACGGCTGCAGTTACTACAGCTAAGCTATCAGGGACATGAGCTGCCTGCTCAGGGAACCCCACAGCATGGTTCAAAAGTTCTCCAGCTTCCCCCACCTCTCCCTACCCCTCTCCTCCTCCCACCCCCCTCCCAACTCACCCCTACCACAGAGGGGCTGGCAAAAGATTGATAGACTCTGCAGAAATCCTCATGGTCTCAACACAGCTGACAAGACTTTCTCTTGTGCCCAGGGTAACAGCCCTCTGCACAAATATGCAGGAAGGTGAGTGAGTCCATCTTGGCCATACTTAAGCATTGGCACAAGATCAGCATTAGAAGAGGAAATTTTGTGTAGTGAATAAGAGCATAGAACCAGGCTTCAGTTACTGGTTCCAGCTCTTTCCTGTTGTGTGACTAAGCAACTGTATGTACCTCTCTGAGCCTCAGCTTTCTCATCTGTAAAACAGAGATAGTAATACCCATCTCAGAGGGGTCTGGTAGGAATAAATAATATATGCAATAGTCATTGCCATAGGCTAATCACAGAGCAAGCATTCAGTAAACTTTAGTTACAAATAGCAGTAGCAGTGCAATGAATTACTTTTAAAAATGCCTCAGAAATGACCACAGCACACCAACAATGCTCTGGGTCTGAGTGACCTTATTCCAAGAGTTTTGCCCACACTCTTGGAGCTGAGGGTTGGACAGTTGGTATGAAGTTCAGGATGAAGCTGGACCAGGCCGCCAGAAATCCTGCCAACTTCTATAGCATTCTCTCATTGAGAACTAGGCTCCGTGCAGGGTGAAGAAGGAGAAAAGGTCAGAGAATCTATAAACTGATACGTTGATAAATCAGGGAAGAAAAGTTGGCACGCCTAGCAAACATGCATACAAAGTCTCTTTGAAAGACTTTGAAAGGAGGAAGGGGCCAGCCTGGGAGGGAGGAGGGTCAGGGCAAAGCCCTGGTGCAAGAAAAGGAAGGAGGCAGCGCAAAGGCATGAGTTGGTGCCAGAGAGCTGTGAGCAAGAGTCTCCTTGCTTCTCCTTCCTGCCTGTCCCATTCTCTGCCCTTCCCAAAATAACTCAGCCCTCTGGCTAAGCTCTCAGGATGTTCCAAGTTGGTTCTGCTAGCCATTTCCCCAGCTAGCTAATTAAACACAGCACATTTAATTGAGTAATAGTTAAGCCCATAGTGATGTTGCTATACCCAGAAGGGAAAAGGTGGAGTGTGTTATAAACCAACAGCATTTCACAGGTGCCAACTAGAATTCTGGAGATATTTTCAAACCTCGGCATAAAAAGCATGATATTAGAGATGATATTATGTACAGATTACGGTAATCTCCCAAACAAGAGCGAGCCCTTTTACAGCAAGTCAGTAAATTTTATTTAGCTTGCATAGGATACAGTTAATTATAGTAATTTATCAAAGTGGCATAGGTAGTATTCACACACACAAAGAGTATTTCCCCACAGTTGAAAATCCTTCGTTCTATATAAGCTGAAGCTAGTACTAATTGAATTTTCACTTGGGTAGATAAAATCTTTTAACAACTCTGGAATAACTAAATGCTCTTTGCTCGATGATGTGGATCGGATGATTTACAACACCTCTCACACAATCATGCTAATTTTGCTTTCATATGATTAATTAAAACAATATGTTCATTCTTCCTAAAGTGGAATTAGGGCACCAAGGAGTAGGTTTTTATTACCAACATCCCTCTTGAGCGATTTTCACTCATTATCTTCTAAGAAACTGGTGAGTACGTGGGGCCCGATGGAGAGACTGTCAAGTTCAAGTTTGCTTTTTGGCAGACAACAGAGGTAAGCCTGGTGGGAAGATGGAGGTTTCTAGGACTTCAGTGCTGAAAAGGGCTTGAGAGGCAATCTCATGAAAATCCCCCATTTCACAGATGAGAACCTGAGGTTCCAAGGGCCAAGTTGTCTGTACCTTCTAAGGCCCAATTTGGGCAGAGGTGGAATCGGGGTCCAGCTACCTTGATGTTCACCCAGTCTTGTGAGAGAGGGCACTTTTAAAAAAAAAGACTTATTCATTTATGCAGACAAGAACTGGGGTGTTGGCCAGAGGTGTGGGAGGTGAGAGGATTCACCAGAGACAGAGTCAGGAACAGAACAGGCGGAGCTACTGAAATACACTGCTGAGGGGAGCAGCGGGCGAGACTGGAGAGGTCTGCTGAGCCATATGGGTCAGCTCCCTGGCCAGGGATCGAACTCGTACTGTACTGGCTGAGGATAGCTTCATAGTGCTGCGACTTAACTCCTTGCACCACCAGGGAGGCCCCAAGAGCGCACTTTTTGAGGAGTCAGTACACCTGGGTTGAAGACCCAATTCTGATGCTCACACGCTGCGGGAATCTGTAGCTCTTTCCACGTCTGCAGAATTGTGATCACAACACTGCGCCCTCAATCTTCCAAGATGCGAGGGGAACGTCTGTCAGACAGGAAAACTAAGAGAACATAAATTCCTTCTGTTTTGTAGAAGTGAAATACAAATCCTTTTTCCGTTTTTAAAGGAGCTACAAGAACTGATTACTTGGTGTAATTCTAGAGTCTGCTCACAAGTGCTGAGTTTGAGAAGGTGAGAATCTGAGATAAGAAGCTTGGGTGAGTGGATTATATTTTCATCTGGCTAATTCCCCATTTTTTTCTGCTGTATTATCTCATGTCACCCGTGGTTCTTTTTTTAATTGCTTTCCCGCCTTTTGGAAGTCAGGCCCATGGTCTCTCTGGGAGACTGGCCACGGGGACAAGCTGTGACTGGGTGGGTTTTAGGACTCACAGTCAATGGAGGCAGCACCCAGCTCTGCTCTCCAGTGGACCAAGCAGCAGGGGAGCCGTTGGAGGTCACCTCTCTCTCAGGTAGACAGGGGGCAAGGCTGCCCACAGTAGCTAATGGGGTTTCCACTCACCCCTGAGGAATGAACTCATGAAGGTCCATGAAGGCTTCTGACACCTGGCCTCACCCAATTGGTTTTATTTAAGCTGCAGATACTGCATCACTGCATCAAGGTCCAAACACCTACTGGGAGTTTCAGCAAAGGCAGCATGTGGCGGTGAATGCGGTGACCCTACTGGAATCCAGAAACACATGCCCAGATCTGAATTGTGGCCTTGCCCTCAAGATCTGTGAGTTGAGCAGGTGACTGTAACTCTGATTCCCTCTCCCATGCAAAGTGGGGGGGGGGGGTAATACCCCGAAAAGGACTGTGCAAATCTGAAATGGATCAGTACAGGTCGAAACACTTGGATCCCATATATACCATGCTCATCCAAGGGAGGGTAATATCTCCACATGCCTAGTTATCCTGTGAGTCTTGATCAAGCCTTCATGACTGGGTGACCTTGAACACGTGCCACATGCCATATGTAACACCAAGCTCCCCAGTTAACATGCAGAAGCGAGTTCCACTGGCAATGTAACTTTCAGTCCGAAAGTGGCCATGCCTGTGCCTGTCAGTCATCACCCCGCTTACAGCAAAGGACTATCACCTCCCGTGCTGGATTAGCTAGCAGTGAGCTCACTGTCTGATGTACACAGAAGTCAATTAGGACACCGGGTCTGAGAAAAGAAAGTGGCAAGAAGAAAATTAACTGGCAAGAAGGCAAGAGGACAACCTCAAATTTGCCTGCCTAATGATGGAGCTTAGGGAAATACCTAAGGGGTTGGGGAAGACAGAATGTACAAAAATGCAAATAAGTAGAGTCTAATTGATTGCTTTTTGGCTGAATCACTGTGTAACTGGAATTCGGGTCCAGAACTTCAACAAAACTGAGCCCCCTCATTCCTGAATGTTGTCTGTTTAACCACGAACTGGGGATCCATTCCAATGAGTAAGGGGTCACCTCGAAGGTAATGAGCACTCTTCTGGGCCTGTGTTCTAAAGTACTACTGACAACTTATGAAAAATCTGCCATTCCTTCACTGAATGTGAATAGGGCTATTTTTCATTATTTTTTTCATTAATTTATTTTTTGGGGCCTTCCTGGTGGCACAAGAGGTTGAGCACCACACTGTGGGGCTTCCGCAGCCACTACAGAGTAAGTTCAATCCCTGGCCAGGGAAGGGACCCACATGGCTCAGCAGACCTCTCCTGCCTTGCCCGCTGCTCCCCTCAGCAGTGTGTTTCGGTCAGTCTGCCTGTTCTGATCCCCACTCTGGTGAATCCTCTTAACCCCGGTATCCCAGCTCTTGTATGCATAAATAAATAAAATCTCTTTTTAAAAATTTATTTTCTTACATTGTCATTACTTTTAGACATTATTTGATTTCTACTCTCAGGTCTAGTCCCCATAGTTCTCCCACCATGAGTCGGGGTATTCTTGTCCCACTGTCCTACCCTGCAAACCCACCCTGATGTTGCTGCAACATGAGCAGAAACAGAAAAGCACCGCCAGGACCGCCAGGGCTTGCAGGGAAGGAAGGAGAATGAGCTACATGAGAGCTCCAGACATCTCTACCAAAATCAGTTAAAAGAAGACTTTATGTAAATTATATCCCAATTTCTAAGTATTAAAAAGATCTGAAACCACAACCTAAAAGCCATGAACATAGTTCTCTTGCTACCCCAACACAGCACCACTCCCCACATTTCTGACAAAACCCATTCTTCCAGCCTAGCAGGAGGAACTAATTCCATTTGAAAGTTCAAAGTTTATTTATCTTACATACTCCACTAGGAGACAGTAATGACCTTCAAAATCCAGTCGAGCATACTATCTTACTGGAGGCAATTGACAGTTCTTTGCAAAAGTCCTTTTAAACTATGCCTACTCTTTGACCTCATGGGTGTGCACAGTTAGCAAAAAGGATGTTCCCTGCAGCCCATCTGTAACTGGGAAAAGAATAAACCTAAATGCCAGTAGGAGTGTGTTGGTTAAATAAATTGGTGTGTCCTCACACTGGAATAATATATATTCCTTAATAGTCACAGTGTGAAGGTATATTTATTTATTTGCAAAGAGGTTGGGGGTACATTAAGTCAGAAAAAAATCAGGTATGCACACCACATAGGCCTGGGAAAATTGTAAAAGAAAATGTATCGAGGAATAAATCATGTTTGCTCCCGTGTGGGAGGGACTGTGGCCGGTTTTATTTTCTCCTTTTCCTACACTATTATTTTCTGTGATTATGAGTATCACCAGTGCAGTAAGAAAAACAAGGTATTTAAATCATAAAATAAATAATATCCTCGGGTCTATTGCACACCCACTGCTCATAAAGGGGCTTTTATCTTAGAGACTCACTGCGGTGAGCAAGTTCCTCTCGGTCTTTACCGCTCAGTCACCACAGACACGTAACAGCAGGCAACTCCCTGGGAGACTGCACCTCCCATTTATATGCCCTTCGCATTTGCAGCCGCCCCCCACCCCCACCCCACTACCAACCAGTAGGGAAGGTGGCATAGGCCTTGTCACTCCTGCTTTGCAACCCAGACGCAAGAGACTTGCCAGTGGTAGAGGCCACATGAGAATGGGGGACTCCTCCAGGCCACTGCACCGGCCAACTCAAGGGAGCTTCACTGTATTCCAGGAGTGCCAGTCACACAGGGAACTGGCAAGTGCCCCCTGGGGTGCTATTCATACCCTTATGGATGGCCACAGTGCCCAGCAACCAGGAGTATTTGAGGGTCCTTTATGGCAGTATGATGGGCTAAGAGCTTTGTTTCAGAAGAGAATTCTGGTAGAAGTCAAGGGAGGTAAGCAAGACCAGAGGAGGCAGGAACACCAGGGAGGCACGAGAGAGTTGTGATCTGGGCAGAAAGTAAATGGACAGCATCAGTGCCATCATCATGACCAGGTCATCAGCTGCCTCTTACTGAGCGTCTGTTGAGTGCCATATACTAGGCTAGTGATTTCCAGAATGGTTCCATTCAGTCGCCACATGAACCCTACGGGGATACACTAGCCCTGTTATCCCCAGTTCTGAGTTAGGGCTCAGATGGGTTAGGCCACTTACCCAAGGTCACACAGCTGGAATGTGGCAATGGCTCCCACTTGAGCCCAGAGAACATTAAAGTTCTTCCTCTGGGCCATTGTGCAAAATGCAGTAACAGAAGATACATAGCTAAACGGATGGTGATAATGACAGGGAGACCACAAATATGGTGTGTCACGGAATCTCCAGATGGATGAATCCACAAACACAGAGAAAAGCAGGGACTGAAGATGACTCTGGAAGCCAAAGTGAGTAGGTGAAAGCTGATTCCATGAAATCATACAAGTTCTTGGAGAAATGCACAGATCAGGCAACCTGGATGCAAGCCAGGGGTCATCAGTGGTAAAGGCTAGGGGATGTTTCTTCAAAGAAAATAAATACAATCAAGGAAGGGGGGGGATTGGGAATGATAAGGCCAAGGAACCAATGAGTGGAAAGCACTCCCAGAAGCACAGGATAGACTGAGTGGGGTCAAATGCTGCTCATCCAATAACAGGGCTAACATTTTGAGCATTTATTAAATGTCAGCTACTGTTCTAAAGGTTGCGTGTATATTGCTTCATTTAATGCTCACAAAATCCCATCAGTTATGAACTATCCCCACTTCACACATGAAAAGACTACCCAGACCCAAAGGCCATGACCCATAAGTGCTAGATCCCAAACCAGGAAGTCTGATTCTATACTAACTTAAACAGGCACTTGTGGTCCATCTAGCTCATAGCTGGATTCATGCCCTCTATGCTATCCACCTCTAGAGCTGGCATCAGTGGCTTTACACTTACCGCCTTCTTTTAATGTCAAACAGTTTTGAGCATCAATACGTGTCTAATACTGTCCTACACATCTACCTATTTAATCCTCCCGCTAGTATTACTACTCCCTATTGTAGGGAGAGGAAAACTCAATCACAGAGCATTGCTCAGGATCACAGCTTCTGGATCCAAAAAGGTATAGCAAGAAGAAATTGAAGAATTATCAATCAGCACTTGGTGGCTGAAAATAAATAGACAGGAACTCTAATCAAAGTAAAATGTAGAAATAAAAACTGAGAGTTCGGTTTCTAGAAATATCACACTTCTGTACCGGAAGCTGCCTGGATATTCATTAACTCCACTGAGCAGCACATGGTTGCATGACACTTCCTGACCCCAGGTGCTGTCTGGGGCCACAGGACTAGCTTACCCCAAAGAGCTGCGAATTATCAAGGCATATGCCACTTCCAGACCTGCGACTGCCAAGGAGAGGATGGAGCCTGCAGGATGGAGACAGTAGCTACAACACCCCCAGCCCCGGGCAAGGAGATGCGCCCTTGGGCCACCCCCATGAGCACATGGCAGGAGGAGCACAAACCTGGCTGGTAAAAGCTTGGTTGGGACCAGGATGGGGACACTGAGCCCAACACCACAGAGCTGGCGACCTACAAGCACCAGAGAGCCAGAATTCAGGCCCTGGCATCCTATTGTCTGTCTTTGCTTCCCCCACATTTGCAAGTCACTACCCTCCAGGTGAGGCAGTCCTACTTCTGTTACTTAATGCTGAGGCTGAGTTGAACTAATTATTGCCTGATGTTTACAAAGAGTCCCTTCCTGCAAACTCAGAATGGTTTTCTACAGAAGAAAAGGGAGAAAGCATGGGATCTGCAGGGGTGAGGGAGGGCAGCCTACTCTAGTATTTGTAGAATCAGGGCTAATTTAATTAAGTTTTGACAGAAAGTGCTCAGTTTCACAAGCCGTGGCCGCCCACGTCTCCTGGACTGTCGATCTCCTCGTGGTAACTGACTCCACTCCATCTTCCTCTTTGATCTATGAGGCTATAAAACGGGGAGTGAGCAAGTCACCTTCCAAGAGGCCCTTTTTCATTGCAATAACTAGAAGTAATTTATGGGCACCTGGAACTCAGGCTCTCTGTCTCTGACTCAGCCCCTGGCTGAAGGTACATTCTGAATGCTGGCAGTCAATTGGAAGGTCACAGTGACTCGGAAAAGTCTTCTAGAATCTTGGGGGGGAGAAATGCAAGTCTCTGCTCTTGGCCCCAAGGTCATCAGTCAAGGTTTTAGGGTGGGCCTCCTCATGGTATCTGGGATTCACTTCACATATGGGGTGCTGAGAACCTGCCTCCACCCTGACCACTACCCAAGTCCTGCCTTCTCTGCCAGAAAGCCCTCCTGATGATCTATGGCCTATAGACTCTGACTGCTCCCCTCCCCATAGGTGTGTGCCCTGCATGTCTGCTCATCCAGACTCTGTAGAACGAGGTTCCTCCCACTGTCAGCTCTGCCCAGAGCTCCTGTGAAAACCTGGAGGCCACATCTGGATTCAGGGTTATGAGTGCATGTTTGATTAGCAAGGTCTGAACAGGTACAACTAAGCAGAAAAAGAGAGTGCATAGCTTGTATGTGCCTGGGTGCCACATCCAGCAGTTTCTCTATACTTATTCCCAGGAACATCTGCAGGTGCACACAATGTGTGTCCCAAAATTATTTGATTAAAAAGTATTTCCCATGTAGATGGCTTCAACCTTAATGGAAAACAGTATGGCATTTCCACAAAAGATTAAAAGTGGATCTCCAGTGCAACCCTGCAATTCCACTCCTAGGAATATACCCAAAGAACACAAAAACACATCAAAGCAAGAAATGACGAAAAAAACACTAATTTAAAGGGAAATCGGCACTCCTACATTTATTGCAGCACTACTTAAAAAGGCCAAGTTATAGAAACCATCTAAATGCCTAAAATCAGATGAATGGCTCAAGAAGATCTGGAATATACACAACAGAATACTACTCAGCAATAAAAAAGACAAGTTTATGCCATTTGCAGCAACATGCATGGAGCTAGAAGAGATTATGCTAAGTGAAATAATTCATAAAGAGAAGGACAAATACCAGACGGTGTCACTTATATGTGAAATATAGGAAAACTAATCAAAGGAGCAGACTGTAAAAGCTAACCCTGCAAAATTGATTAGGGGAAGTGAGAAGTCCAGGGAGAGGTGAAAACAAGGCGAGGAGGGAGCACAATGGGCCAAGGTGGTATTTTGGTGGTGGGTGCAATGCACCATGGTAATAACACTTGAAGGGAAGTGGGTGTCCTATATTCTCAAAATACAAACAACAATATATATCAACATTCCTTCAATTAAAAAAAATAAGTATTTCCCAAACTCAAAAGCATTAATCAGATATATTCTAAATGGGGTTCTTACAAATAGTCTTTCAAACACACCTGAGCACCTATGATGCACATCGAAAATTTCTCCCAATTTCCATTTTCCATGAGTGATAGCTTCTGACATCAGCCCCCAAATATCTCTAACTCTGAAAAGGTGAATACCTCAATAGCTAGGAGCGTCTGTGCAGTTAGGAACAGTTCTCAAAGTTTCTGCATCCAGTACCTCCTTTGACAACATGACTTTCCTGAAGTAAAGGTTACCTGGTTTCACAGCTTTGAAACAACTTGTTCAGTACCATTGTTATTCATCAGGACCAGAAGAGGTCACCCAACAAACATTTATCAGTCCCCCATGCAGTAAAACAGGCACTGGAGATCCGGGCCAGTGTTTCCTGCTGGTTTTTTCCCTACAGAACATCTGGATTTTTATAGAGCGACTACACTTTTATGTGAGGTCAAATAAGTTTGGGGGACAACAGTGGGGTTCCCAGCAGTCAGAACTATGACCACGTCAATGCACTTGGCAGACTTCGCAGGGGCCCCTCAATATGAAATACTCCCTGCTACTGAGTTCAGGCCTCCTTCCGACAGGAAGCAGCTGAGTTCTCCAAAACCTCTTAGGAAGTGCCCACCTGGGCACATGAAAACTTGTCCTTAGTTTTACCTGCATCAATAACAGGGTACTAACAGGACAGCAGCGGGGTTCAGCCTCTGAGCTCTAGAATCCAACAGGGATAGAGTTCTGGCCCCAGCTCTCACTGGCTATGACCTTGGAAGAGGAGTTACCAATCCCCAGCACCCTCCTCACCCTGGAACATGGGGATTCTAAGTGAGGATCTAGAGCCTGCCTCATGGGGCCAACTGAGAAATGTTCATTGGCATTGCAGCCGCAGGGGGAGAGGGTCAGATTAAAAACAGAACAAAATGTCACAGGTTGGCCTTCCCAGAAGCAGACTCCAAGATGGAGGTTGGACAGCAGGTTTGTAGAGGGGTGCTCTTGAGGTCAACATCATTGGAGGGAGGTAGGAAGGAAGGGGGGAAAGAGGGAGAAAGAAGAGAGGGAGGAAGAGAAGACTCCCTGGTGGGGCAGAGGGTTGGGCGCCACTCTGTGAAGCATCCGCCCCAGGCAGGCAGGGGACCCACATACCTCAACAGACCTCTCCTGCCTTGCCCGCTGCTCCCCTCAGCAGTGTATTTCAGTAGATCTGCCTGTTCTGCTCCCCGCTCTGTCTTTGGTGAATCCTCTCACCTCCCATGCCTCTGGCCTACACCCCAGCTCTTATATGCATAAATAAAATCTTTTTTTTTAATAAAGATATTAAAAACAAAAGAAGAGAGGGAGGAAGGGGCAGGGAGAAAGGGAGGAAAGGAATGGGGGAGGGAGATTTGAGCTGAGATGCAGCCCACAACAGCAGAGCCACAGGAGAGCATCAGAGCTAAAGGATCCCTCAGAGTCACCCCTTGGGCTGAGAAACCCAGGCTCTTATTCCTCTACATTGGTCAGTCATGGATGAGGCTCACTCTGGAGGGCTAGCTTTGGGGAGTGGGCTCTGCAAATCAGGGAGCCACCAGCACTCCAGCAACCAGAAGAAAAGTCCTTCACTGAAGGTGCACCCAGCACTTGGCATCCACTGTGCCAGAAAACATCAAGAAAACAAAGCAAAAGCTTCCTCTGACCCTCTGGGAGGGAAAAAGGACAGCCTGTGGCCATCCATCAAATCTAGTCATTGATCCCATCATCCTTTACTACTGCCTCTCCTGTGCCAGGCCCTGGGCTTGCCGTGGATGAATCAGGTCCTGATTCTGGAGCAATGATAATAAGGTTTCTTCTTGACTTTTTAAGGCATGAACGGACCGACAGGGACACAGAGAAGGGAGCAATATCGAATTACTTGAAGTCAGGCTCTACTCTCAGGTGATCAGTCACCCATCGGCCTGCCCGGAAGGGGTTCACTTGAATGAGGAAAGGGACGCGGCTGTTTCCTTCCTCCACCACAGTACATCAGTGGTTGTCCCAGGGACTTAGCGGGCTTGGCAAGCTCCATGCGCTGCACAAAACTGAATTCCCAGGTTGGTGTAAGTCTGGGCAGGCCCAAGGTACATGAGGATTTATTGCTTTAAGTACTTAAAATGCCTCCTGCTAAATTTGTTGTGACCTTCCCCTCCAAGCCCGTGGCCCCAAGTTAACCGCAGCCCGGGGCTGAGCAAAGGTTAACAACACTCAAATCAAACAAGAGCCAGCAGCCCGAGGAGCCAGTTCAAGCTGGCCCCAAGGCTGGCTGCGTTCCTCTCTCCCCTGGAGCGGCTCTGGCCCTGGCCCAGGACTTGTCCTCTCCATCTTGTGACCTTGACCACATCCTCCCTAGGGGCCCTCGAGCGAGCAAGGCCTGCATTAGCACGCTGTGGCTTGCACTTTCTCCACTGACCTTCCACCTGGTGTGTTTTGTCCTCTCAGAAAGCCAGCTGCTATTTCATGTTCGCACAGCATGCTACAATTTACGGCCTGCGTCTGGGCTGCCACCAGCCAACAGGCAGGCACTGCAGAAATGATCACTCCCACTTGGAAGAGGAGGGCACTGAAGCCCAGAGAGGCCAAGCAACTTGCCTCAGATCACAGAGCAAAAATAAACAGGACACAGGCTGGTCCCTCTGCTATAAGCCAGCCCCACTGCCTGCCTCTCAGCTCCAGGGGCCTGGCCATACCTCAGCAATGTATTGCTTTCTGTGGGGCTTTGTCCCCACACCCCTGTGCCAAAACCCAAAAACTTGAACATTTCACTGAGCACATGTTACTCCCAGATTCTGGGTGGGATCCTCTGCTGGGGCTCCCTCTGATCCAGAGGACGAGCACAGCCAACTGGAGTCAGCTACAGCCCACACAGCCAGCCGGAGCCCAAGGAAACCCTGGCCCTACCACGTCTGTCCTTTGCTCCTCATCGCGCCCTCAGCGTGTTCACTTTGCCACTAGATCGCTCCTCTCCCACCCCCAGTGGGAAGAGAAGGCGCTTTGGACCACAGGCTCCCTTTCTCCATGGCTTGTCAAGCAGCCAAGTTCTTGCTCTGCTTTTTCCAGCCTGGTCGTTGTATTAACTCGTGAGCAATCCCCAGATGGCCGACCTATAGGGGTCAGTGACAAGCGTGCCTTCAACCTAGAAGGACAACCGACCCAGGTCATGGACTGGGGGTATTACCGAGGGGTTCACAGCAAGGAGGGCCAGCCTCCCAGAGGATACTTTATGCAAACAGCTGATGCAACTCAGCACAAGTGGGGAAGCAAGCGGTCCTTGTACAACCATCAAGTCGAAGCGACAGATTAGGATCTTAGAAGGAAAAACAACATGATTTTTCAAACTTCACTGTTCCAAGTGACCTTAGGGAATCATGCTCCTCTAAAACGGAACTGGTCTTGCCAGTGAAAGTTCATGTCCTAAAACTTCCCAGACACCCTTCTAAGGACCAGCCCTTGACAGGTGTCCACTCTCCATGTGTCCACTCACTCGGCCTCATGGGTCAGGGGCTGCTAGGTTCTGAGGACGTGGCTGAGGGCCAGGCAGGTGTGGCTCTGCCCCCCAGTGCTTACTGTCTACAGGCCAAAACGGTATTCAACAAGTTTGGAGCAGAATTTGGAAAGCTCACTCTTGTCGCTCTGCTGGTGGTAGTTTAAAATAGTACGACTGGGCCTCCCTGGTGGCGCAGTGGGTTAAGCAACACACTATGAAGCAAACAGCAGCCACCGCAGCACAAGTTCGATCCCTGCTGCCGGCCAGGGAGGGG
>JAGFMF010011569.1:32812-80271 GCA_019455555.1 Galemys pyrenaicus
AGCAGTGTGCTTCTGTTGATCTGCCTGTTCTGTTCCCCGCTCTCTGTGGTGAATCCTCTCACCCCCCACCTCTGGCCTGTACCCCAGTGCTTGTATGCACAAATAAATAGATCTTTAAAAAAATAAAATAAAATAGTACGACCTTTATGAACAGCAATTTGGCAGCAGCTCTGAAAATCTTAAATGTGAGTAACCTAGGACCCAGCAGACGCAGAAGTGAAACCAAGTAAAACAGCAGATAGCAAGGCAAGGCCATGAAGTTACAGGAATGAACTCTTGGTTCCCATGTCGTTAGCAATTGTCAAAAAAAGAGTGGGAGGGGAGAGAGAGGAGGGAAAACCTAAATGTCCACGACGAGAAGGATGCTTTTGAAAGCCAAGGAGCACCCCACCAGAACTGTGTCATCAGCCAGTACATGACATGGCACTGGCCATCCTGAATTGGGGAAACACTCATCTAACTTGCTACTGGACCCAGGCAGATTGGAAAACAGCACACATTTGTGCCGCAGCAGCACGCAGACTGCGTGAGGACACGTGGGCACACCTGACCGAGAGCATGTTCTACTGAAAGGCAGGGGCAAGAGTCTGGGAGGACACAGGCCTGGCTGCTACCACCCTGGGAGGCGTGGAATGGGGTGCCTGAACTCAGTGAACCGGCCTTTGCAAAGTAACATTACTTTTGTCATCTTGAAAACCCTGTTTAGCATGCCAAGGGGACTAGGCCGTCTGATGTGGGGGAGGGCAGGTTACCCCTGAGCCACCTGCCCTCTTGCCCTCATCTGCTCCTCTGCCATCGCCCCCAGCTCCCAGTAGCACCCCACACCCCAGCAGCCTGCATTGTCACCTCACCAAGTGGAAAGCACCAGTGCATTTAAGACACCAAAACTGTTTGGAGGAATTTTTTTTTTTTTTTTTTTTTTGTAAAAAGGGGTGGATTTGATGAGCATCATGGCTAAAATCTGCAAAACAACTAAGCCAGAGACATTTTGTATGTGCAGAGGCCGTGGTCGACACACTCACCCATGCAGGAAACAGCATTTCTCTTATTTTTCATAACTCAATGAAACTACTTTAAGCTCTGGTTTTGCCACGATGGCAGAATTTTTCTTATTTTCCGCATTTTCTTACTACAGGACCAGCAGCTTTACCCTCCACCCACACACACACACGGGCCACCAGGGCTGTGCCCAAGTTCATCAAGGAGGGGTGTCTGGGACCAAGGGTGCTGGGAGGGGGCTTCAGGCCTGCACCGGCTGTGCTGTCCTGCACCTTCCCCCAGACCAGCAAGTGGCCCCTGCATCCAAGTCAGGGCCTCTGCCGCCAGCCCACCTCTGCCACAGGACCAGCCACGCTGTCTTTTGCTCGTGCCGCTCCTTCCTGGTGCTGAGTCCCAGGCAGGAGCAGACGGCCCCTCCCAGATCCTCAGAGCCTGCTCTCCGCTCCACAGCGGGCGGGAGCTTCTAGACCGCAGAGACTGTGGGCACTTGCAGATCCCTCAGGCTTCCAGCATTCCTGAAGCTCACTAATGAGCGTGGCAGTGGACAGAACCACGAGGGGTTCAGAGAGGCCTCCCCAAGGTGTGTCTCTTTGGTATGTGGATTATTCACAGTGAGGTGACTCGAGGCCCTCAGTCTGCTGAGAAACTTATACTACTCCCTTACCTACCTAGAAAAATGGAAAATTGAGGTCTACCCAGGATTAGGATATTTAATAGAAATAACCTTTTTATTGGAGAAAGTTACCTCTCTTAAGGGCAAACACTGAATTACGGAGCATCTGTTTTCTGAGCCATGAGTCACGGCTCCTCATCATGAGTCCCCTTCTTTCCCTCTGAGGTCCATGTCCCTAGCCCACTCCTTCCTTCAGGATATATACCCTCATTCTGCCCACTGGCTTCCAAAGCCCACCCTGTGTAGCTTCTCCACGCATAGGTAATTTTTTCCTGCTTATCTGTCTACTGTCAATTTGATTGTTGGAGCAGCCCATGAAGAAGGCAGAGGGGTGAGGGAGACGCCCCTGCTCCCAGGTAGGAGCACAAGAAGCCCTCCCAGAAGTGAGGAAGTATGGAGCAGGGCAGAGAAGGACACGAAGCGAGGATCCAAAGAACGAAAAGTTAGTGGGGAAAAGGGGAGTCTAATGTGCCGTGTATAAAGCTGTGGCATGTGACAAAAGTTTTCCTTTCTGGCCCAGAAGTCCCCTGGGTTTGAAACCCCCACTGTACCACTCACTGGCAGTGGTCAAATTAGTTCACTTTTCTTCGAGGATATGAGGACCTACTTCATGGGCCATCCTGGAAACTGAGATCCAGGAACACAGCCTCAGAATCAGTCCTGTTCCTTCCTACTCCACTTACAAACAGAAGTCCAGCTCAGCATGCCTTCCGGGCCAGCCTCTGCCTCTGGTGGGGAAGGCTGGTTGTCCTGAGCATGGTCCTCACAATGACCTCCCCTATTCTTTTGAGGGATGCAGGACAGAAAGAAGTGGCACCTTCCCCAGTTGAGCCTTATAAGGACTCCCCAGGTCAACACCTCTGGGAAATTTTAACCTCCCCCAAGGTTGAGAGAAGCAATGGTTGTGGCCAATGGCAATAACCACTAAACATCTTCTCAGGGCTTATCAACACCTTGCTGGGAAAAGCCTTCATACCCCATGAAGCCTGAGCCAAGGATGGGCCTCTTGCTAAAGGCAGTGGTCTTCCCAACTTTAAGATGAGCTGCAGACACGTGAAGGGCTTTCTGAAGGAAAAGCCCTTATTCTGTAGGTCTGGGCTAATAAGTTCCCAGGTAAAGTTGGTACAGTTGGTGAGAGACCATCTCTGAGAACCAGTGGTGATGGAAAAACACACTTCAATAAGAAACTCATTCCATACCCAAAAGACACAAATACACTGATTCAAAAGAATACCTGCACCCCTATGTTTATAGCAGCACTCTTTACAATAGGGAAGACCTGGAAACAACCTAAATGCCCAAANACAGATGAGTGGATCGGGAAGCTGTGGTACATATACACGATGGAATACTATTCAGCAATCAAAAATGAAAAACTAGACTCATTCATAGGAACATGGATGGATCTGGAGGGGATTATGCTCAGCGAAGTAAGTCAGAAGAAGGCAAAAGAAAAATACCAGATGGTTCCTCCCTTAGGAGGAACATAAGGCCACCAAATAAGGATCAAGGAAAGGAATAAGAACAATAATAACAACAATAACAGCAATAAAGACACAGAAACCAAAAATGAGGAGACAAGGAAAGACTGGGAACACTTGGTGGGGAGGGGAGGGGGAGGGTTGAGGGAAGATGGGAGCACGAGGGACTGAGGTGATGGTGCACTGGTGAGATGGTGATGGGGAATACATGGGGATTACAATTGATGGCAAGTATATGTAATTTTTTTTAATTTTATATTAATAAAAAAAAGAAACTCATTCCTTTCACAGCAACATGGATGGAGCTGGAAGGGATTATGTTCAGTGAAATAAGCCAGAAGGAAAAAAATATGTATCAGATGGTTTCACTTATAGGAAGAATATAGGGGAACCAAATAAGGGATAAGGGAAAAAATAAGTTAAAAAAAAAAAAACTAGCCTCAATTATAAATCAGAGATATTCTGCAGGGGAGGGAGGGAGAGGGATCAAAACAGGGGAGGGAAGAGCACAAGAGACTGTGGTGATGGTTTGCAGGTGAATTGGTGGTGGGATTTTATGGGGACTACACCTGAAAGGAGAAAGCATATATTATACAAAAATGAACGATGATGAAAAACATATATGCAAATAAATATTTTTTTAAAATAAATAAACTTTAGTATCCACAAAATAAAAATATCTCTAAACTCAGACGGGAACTTGCATAAGTAGCTTCCTCCCCCTCAGAGCAAGCTGACGGGAGTCTTACAGGGAGAGAGCAGTGGTTTTTGCATAGCTTGCTCAAGAGCTAGAATATTATATTTATTAACACTCATGATTCCTGCTAGAATGGAAAACGTTACCTGGCTGGTAGCCAGGAAATTACAGGATTAAATACAGAGTTATCTCCAAGCTTCCCCAAATACAACTCCTGTATAAGCCACCTGGACCAGACCTGTAAATTCTGTGTGCACTTTCTCTCACCCAGGTTCTGAAGTGGAACCCTTCTGTGGAACGGCCCCTTCTTCCACCGACTCAGCAAGGCAAGGCAGCCACTGAGCCAGACATCTGTCCTGTCTCTAGAAACTTTCTCCTGATCCATGGGAGGGGAAGGGAGACACACCATTTCTGATTATACCAGGAATGAAGACCGGACTCAAGATTAGCCAATCAGATAAACTTCTTGGGATTTGACTTTGAACTCAGAGACATGATTCAGTCTGTATCTGAAAACGACTGGACTCATACTTATGACACAGCCAGAATTCAGCAGCCTGAAGAACAGAAGAAACTCAACTAGAGAGAAAAGAGAACAAAGTAAGTACACATCCTTGGAGAAGAAAAGGGTTGCCTCAGCACTTGGGACCCCAGTTTCTAGCTCATTCTAAGGTCTTCCTGGGGGCTTCCTCACATCCACCATTGGGGCCTATGTGACATTTTAAGTCCTCATCATCATTTTACCATTTCTACTTAAACCAGCTCTAGTCGGAATCTCACTTGTTCAGTTACTTGTTCAGTTACTTGCCTTTGGTGCTAAAAACATGGTGGTAGACACTGCAGACCCATTCTTGATCCTGTGGAGCCCACCTGCAACCAGCCCTGTTATCTGCAACCCAGGATACCTAATGTGACCCTCCCCCTGCCATGATATACGGAAACACACACCCCAAAAGAAATGTTTAGAACCAATGCCGATTATTGAGCTTTAGCCATGAGCCAGGGCCCCTGTCATGTGCGCTCCACCTGCCTTTCCTCACAACCTCACCAGGCAGGTACCACTACCATCTACATTTACTCAAGGACACATAGGATTCACACCAGGCAGTCTGATTCTTCAAAGCCACTGAGAGATAAGAGAGAACATTCCAGAACAAAGACAGACACTGAGGGAACACACACACATACACACACACAGAGCAGTCCCCTTTTATCTGAGGATTCACTTTCCAGGGTTCCAGATACCACAGTCAACTGTGATCCAAAAATGCTACCTACAATAAAATATTTTTGAGAGGGAGAAACCACACTCAACTTTCAATGTATTGCTCTAATTGTTCTGTTTTATCATTGTTGGTGTTCACCTCTTACTGTGCCTCATTTGTAAATTAAACTTCATCACTGGTATGTGTAGGAAAAAACACAGTATGGATCCGGTTGAGTACCATCTGCCAATTTAGGTGTCCACTGGGGGTCTTGAAGCCAACCCCCCCACACACAGATAGGGGGGATTGGGTATTCTCTCTCTCACCCCTCACACAGGATTCATATTCAGTGATCAGCACAGACTCTGCCATCCTCTTGTTCCTTGTCAGAGCTGACCTCTCGGCTTCATCTCCATCCTTTAAAAAAGAATACAAAAATCAACCCCTCCTTCTTCAGAAATAACCTCAAGGAGCAGTTGGGCTGGTAATACTTTAATTGTAGAAGAAGCTTCCAAATGTGGCCTCCTGAACACAGCAGGGATGCATTTCCACATGTCTTTTAGGAGAGTGCCCTCCCTGGGCTGCATAAGAATGCTCTTAAGGAACTGGCACAGAATCACTTGAAATGCTTTCCAGCAGCAGGTCAGCACTTACCCACCAGCCGCCTCCCTGGGAACCCCATTCAGGCTGCCTTTCAGCCAGTCTGCCTGCTTCCTGCCAGGCATTGGAGAGCAGGGAGCAGCTCTGATCTGGGTGGAGAGTCCCTGCCCACATGCCTTCCCTCAGGCCAGCTCGCCCAGCCAAGCACAGGGAAGGCTGGAGGGAACTGGGACCTAAGAGGCAGGGGTCCTCGAGCAGGAGAGAGCAGGCAGCAGGACACAGAGCCCTCTGCGTGCACCTCAGTTTCCTGTAAAGCTGGTGTTCTCAGCACAGTCCCACTCTGGAACAGTCAGCTGCTAAACACATTTGCACATTATTTCACAAAAACCCTAGTGGATAGGGATGACCTCTTCACCCATTAAGAGAAAAACCTGGGGTTCCAAAAGCTCACACTGCCCACACAGATAGCCCTGGTTCATACAGCTAGCAAGCAGCAGAGCTATCACTTTCCAAATTCCAGGGTCTCAGCTTCTGGACTGGGGTTTAGGGGCATAAAACCAGCAGCGAGGAGAGCAGGCACAGCCTGGGCTAGCTGGAGCCCCACCTGTGTGCCCTCCTAACCCAGCTGCAGACATCTCAGTACCACTTTCAAAATGCTAAGGCAGAAGTTCCCCCTATGCTGCCACCCAGATCTGGCCAACAAATGTGCTAGACAAACCCCTCCCCCACCCTCAGGGCTAGAGGTTTTTGTAAAGAGGACTCTGGCTCCCATCCCATCGCTGATAAGAATCACACCTTCCATTCTGTGTTTTCTGTTCTGTTCTTAAACGAACTTCAGGGTGCTCTCTCTCCTCTTGTCCTTCCTTAATTCACAAGGTTCCCAGCAATGAAAAACAAAACAGTCAAATACCCAGTTCTCTGTGGGAAAAGAAACCCCCATAGACACATCTCAGACACAGAAAGATGTGCTTTTATCTCACATTAGATCAGGTGTGTCCACACTCACAGAGGAGGCTGCTAGTATCCGGGAGCTAATTGTCACTCATATCTACAGGGGTCTCTCTGTCCTTGTCACACGCAAGGACAGAGAGAGAAGACAGCATGTAGGCACCTTTAGGGCAGACATTTTTGCCCTTTTCCACTGCTGTATTCGCAGTGCCCAGACTAATGCTTATCACACTGAAAATATTCGGTGATGTCTGTTTGATCTCTTGGACCCCACCCAGACCTATGAATCAGAAACTCTGGGAGCTGGGCCCAACAATCTGCATTAAGCAAGCCTTCCAGGTGATTCTGTTGTCTACTCAGTTAAAAACCACTAGCTGACAATACAGGTCTGTGCTAGCCACATGGCAGCCCTGGCCACAGGTGAGTTACTGGCACCTACCAAGAGCTTCACACCTATTTCACTCAGCCCTCACAATGCAATCTATTATGACCTTCTTTTACAAAGGAGGAAACAGGCTCAGAGAGGTCAAGTAACAGGTCCATGTTGGCAGAGCCCAGAAGTGGCAGCATTGAGCTTCAACCTAGATACTTTATCTCCAGAACCTCTCTTTCCACTCTCCTGGGGTTGGGCTGTCACAGGAGGGACACAGACAGAACAATGGCTATTTCAGGCAGAGGGAATGGAGGAGAGGAAGCTAACACTTCGTCCTACAGAACTCTCCAGGCTGACAAATGAGCACCTCAAGAGAAGTAGCCTATCACATTAATAACTCCCTGTCACTAAAGAAGGGCCGCATGCATACAAATGCACAAAGGTGCCTGATGCAGCCGCTCCTAGACAGCGCTCTCCGAACCGTGCTCTGGGTCTCTGCACGTGACAACAGAAAGCCAGTCCTCTCAGGCCTGCTGAGGGTTGCCAGGCCTCCAGGGTCATGCTACCCATCCCTGTTACACTGAATGTGGACACTGCAGGAGCCAAGTCCTCACATCCAGCCCCTGCCTCCTCACCAAGAAGCTCTGTCATCATGGACACCTCGGCCCTCACCCCAGCCCCAGCCAACTCACCAAGTAACCCTGAGCAAAGGACTCAACCTAGACTGCAGTTTCTCCATGTCTGCCATAAAAGGGCTTAAACCGCATGAGCTTCAGAAAGGCACATGCTTCTCTGACCAGGCCTCATTCCAGCAAATCAAAATAGATCTTTCTGTCTTTCTGTGTTATGTAAGTGAGGTTGGAAGGAGAAAGGGACACCTATAAAAGTATCTCCAAGCCTACTAGAGATGGAACGACCATATGACCCAGCAGTCCCACTCCTAGGGATCTACCCAAAGGACACAAAAACACCCATCCAAAAGAGCACCTGTACTGCTATGTTTATCGCAGCACTGTTTGTAATTGGTAAGACCTGGAAACAGCCCAAATGCCCAGAAGGAGAGGACTGGATCAAGAAGATGTGGTACATGTGGAATACTATTCAGCAATCAAAAATAAAAAACTAGGGTCATTTATAGAAACATGGATGGAGCTAGAAGGAATTATACTCAGTGAAACAAGCCAAAAGGCAAGAAAAAATATCGGATGACCTCTCTTTTAGGAGGAATGTGAAAGAACAACAACCACAACAAAAAATAAAAAAGAAGAAAACAAAACAAACAAACAAACAAAAACAAGAGAAAGCTCAAGGAAATGGGCAATCATAACCACAAACAAACAAATAAAAACTCAACAAGAGCAAAAGATCTAAGATAAATCCAAGGGATCACGGGGGTGGGCGGAGGGAGGGGAGAGCAAAGACGAGGATGAGGGCATAAAGAGCACAAGGGACTGAGGTGATGGTGCACAGGTGGAATGGTGGTGGGAAACCCCGGGGGACTACAAATGATGTCAAATACAATTAAATCTAATTTAAAAAATATATCCCCACCAAAAGGAACAAGTAAATTTTATATACCCAATATAAAATTGAAAATTGACTTTCTGTAGCATATATAATAAATACATATATATATTCTTATTTCACCATGGAGCATTAGGGTGCAGCATTATTGATGCCACTATTGGACTCAGAACATCAGACAGACAGGTTTACAGCCCACGTTCACCAAGCCCTGGATACGTGACCTAATTAAGTATAATATTAACAATAATAACTGTCATTGAATTCCGCCTCTAGTCACAAACCCAATGCTGTCCGAGCTCCTTCTGGGTCAAATCATTTACACCTGTTACCAGCATTTGTCCACAAGGACAAATGGACTCACACAGTAGAACACAGTAGCTATGACTTTAGATTCTCAGTCAACTCCTTGAATAGTTACATCATGAATATCCAGTAATATGATCAGATAAATTATTTTGGAAACCAGAGAAAAAGTAAAATCCTGTTATTTGGAACAATGGGAAAGCTTGTTCAGAACAATAACACCATCAACATACAGACTAATGCAAAGTTTGCAGCCACCTACTGTGGGGAAAATCTATTCAAATATGTTTGTCTTTACTTTTCTCCAAAAACTCCTATTTTTCAATGTCCTCTTATCCTCTTCTGGGGTTGTTCATTTCAACAGCAATCATTGTAATAAATGTGTTCTTTCCTTACCTTTCCCATTACTATCCTAAAATAATTTGTAACAAATTCAGACAGCACATCAGCAGATGCCATAAAGAGCAAATGAGAAAAACAAAAACATCTGTGGGAGAAATGTACTCTATTGAAAAACTGGAGAATTAAAAACCATGAGCATCACAGACTCTCCAGATTAACAGGACTATTTCCATCACCACATGGCTATGCTCTTTCAATCGGATTTTATTATTTTGTGATCCAAGTAAAGAATGAGAAAAGAGCTTAGAGACCAACTGGACCCTATATTCATGAGTCCCATTGCTCCAGTCCATATGTTCCTGAGGAAAAAATATGCCCGAAAGATCAGTCAGGCAGTCAATCAACAACCAGTTGTTAAGCACTTATGTTTGCTAGGCTCTGTCTAGGTCCCTGGGTTACCTCAACCAAAGAGAATCCCTAGCTGCACTGCACTCACATTCTGATGGGGAAAAGGGACTCCTCCAGGCAAACCTTCAGGCCAGTAGCAAAGTTATGTCACCCACACCCAGGCTTGGGCTAAACCTCCATACCCAGTGTAGGGTCAGAGAATGATCAGGTCTTTCCACCCTCCCACCACTGTGATGATGGACACCTGCGGTGCTGCGGGCATTCCAGGGGGGGCATGCACAAGTGGGTGCACGTGAGTTGGACATGGGCTTAAATGGGCGGTGTCATGAGAACTGACAGGATGAAAAGCCACCAAGAGCTCCAAGACTCTCCTTCCTTGACCTGACTGCCCAGAACCATCCCGAACCTTGCTCCTGTACCACCTTTCCTGCCATGACACCCAGTGACCAGATGTCTTTTTAAAAAAAAAAAATTATTTATTTATGCACACAAGCTGGGTATAGGTCAGAGGCACCGGACGTGAGAGGATCCATCAGAGACAGAGTGGTGAGCAGAACAGGCAGACCAACCGAAACACACCACTGAGGGGAGCAGTGGGCAAGGCAGGAGAGGTCTGCTGCGCCGCCATGTGGGTCCCCTCACTAGCCAAGGATCAAACTCATGCTGCTGTGCTGCAGATGCTTTACAGTGCAGCATCCAACCTGCTGTGCCACCAGGGCGACCCCTATCTTGGTTCATTTTAAAGTTTGAATCATATCTGTGGTTAGGATTATTCTTTCCACATGTCATCCAATAAGCTTCAAAGCTCCCCTTCAATCCCATCTCTTCAGTGGAGGTAGGAATTTCTGATTGTCAGAGCAATTTGGGTTGACTACAGAAGTTCTTTAATGTATCCAGTAAGAGCAGACAATACAATGCTGAGGTCTATAAGAATAATGCCTTGCAACATATGGTCGGCTTATAAAGTTCACAAAGTTTTGGGGAATCTTTGGGAGTTAAATACCCAAGCTAGTATTCCCATAGTCCCCTGTGCTTCCATTATTAAAGTATTTCTCATATTATAATTTCTAAGTGCTTACAGTTTTTATCTCCTTGGAACTGTAATTCCCATGATTGCTGACCAGAGGAAGGACAGGGTGGACACCTGACTCCGCTGGGCCAAGAATTTCCTAGAGCTTCCATGATAAATATCACAGCAAGGTCACTTGAACACCTCCTCAGATGTATGTCACCAGACCACACCCACCGCCAAAGCACCTGTCGTCTAAGGAGAGGCGCTGTTTGTTTGTTTGTTTGTTTGTTTGTTTGGCATGGGAGCATTTTAATGCACTTCATTCATAAAAACATGTGACTCATTGCATCTGACCTACAACCAGACTTTGTCAACCCTGGCATTCAGGTGGCCTTTAGAAGTATTTCTATTTTTTTATGATATTTAGATGTTTTTTATTTCTTTTTTATGAAGTATCATTGCTTTACATGCTTGTTAATTTTCTGACAGATTAGGACTTCTCCCCTCAGGTGTGCTCACCATCACTCTCCTGCCCCGGCTCTCCACCACAGTCCAGTGTGCTCAAGGAGTAGGCTTGAGCAGAGCAGATGGGGCGGGCCTGGTGGGCATGCCGGCCTATATAACCAGCTAAGGAATCAGAACTTTTTCCAAAGTCGGTAGAGTGTCTTGCGCTGTGCTCAGTAGAGTGACACGATCAGATATATGTTAAAATTCACAGCCAAACAGTATCCCTGTGCCGTGTGCACAAAGGGGTTGGGCCATGGAAGACACCTGAGGGGACCCTCCCAGCCCTTAGGACGTGAAGTTTCCCAGTGAGAGTCATGAGTTGATCTCATTGTTTGTAGTTCAATAGTGAGTTTATTGCTTGAGTCCACAGACACCTTTACACTGCCAGGGCAGAGGCTGTGGGTGGCTCATATTTCCAGTGGGGAGAGGATCCCTCTGCTCTTCTAGTAGAAAGCCGGCAGGGAACACAGCTCTTAGCAGAATCAGGTGGAATATGTGCCCTTGTCATTTCTGTTCATCTCAGAATCTTCCAAAAAGCAGTATGTCTGTGAGTTAACAGTGAGACCCCAGGAGCCAGTCCTCTGGGGTTAAGAATTCTCAAGGCACGGGGCCTCCCTAGTGGCGCCCTGGGTTGAGCACCACACTGTGAAGCATCCACAGCACAGCAGAGCAAGTTCGCACATGGCGCAGCAGACCTCTCCTGTCTCGCCCGCTGTTCCCCTCAGCAGTAAATTTCAGTTGATCTGTCTGTTCTGCTCCCCACTCTGTCTCTGGTGAATCCTCTTACCTCCCGCAACTCTGGCCTGTACCCCAGCTCTTATATGCATAAATAAATTTTTTTAAAAAAAAGAATTCTCAAGACAGGACTGCCTGTCATAAAATGCACCTGTGTGAGATCCACGCATCTCAAATGTCATGATGTGAGAGGCCAGTGTGTAGATCTGGTCCCTCACGTCGTCAGATATGGACTTCATCAGATCTGGCTGTGACCCCAAGCCTGGGCCACGGGACAGCCCTTCCCAGAGCATGACACACCCAGGATGGGGAAGAAGAGCAGCCAAAAAAATCAGGATAGGTAAGTTTAAAAGATTCCTGTTGCCCAGTAAGATCTGTTCCGGTCTTGGTGCCCCTCAAAAAAGACAGGCTGCATTCTTATTTTACTTTGTAGTAATGGGTAGGTTGCATTTTTTTTTAAATCATTGTATAAAGTTCCATCACTTATAAACTAGCTGATTGGCATTTATGTCTTTTAGCATATTATGAGAAGCCTGCCTTGTAATTTGATGGGATACGTGCCATCTGGGTACTGAGTGGCTTTGAAGCGGCAAACAACAGAAGGGACCAGGTCAGTCACGCCGTCTGCATCCACTGCTTTGTGGCACAGGCTACTAAGTACAATGCCCCAAACATCTTGTCTCAGTTGGAATTCTTAGTTGCAAGCAACAGAATCCACTTTTGCTGGTTTATTCACAGACGGTGTGGATGAAAGACTGCAGGAGCCCACAGAGTTCCAGAAGGGCCAGACCCGAGGCTCAAGGCTGGTTGCTACTCATTCAGAAGCAAAACCCAAGGTCACCACAGGCTATTACAAAGAGAGCATGCTGCTCAGCTCCCACTCTGCATGCCACAAATTGGTTTGCCACTGGGCTCAGAGGGCTGTCTCTCCTGACCCCTAACC
Source organism: Galemys pyrenaicus (assembly GCA_019455555.1). Lineage (NCBI taxonomy): Eukaryota > Metazoa > Chordata > Mammalia > Eulipotyphla > Talpidae > Galemys > Galemys pyrenaicus. Next base: position 45,566 of record JAGFMF010011569.1, read on the forward strand.
CTAGATACTTTCAAGACTTCACTCTAAGGCAGTGCCCACCTCCTCCCCCACTTCCTTTCCAAATCAAAGGTTTGGCACATCCTACTGGCAGAGAGCTAAGCCACTCTCGGAATCCTGGGCCACCAGGGAGGCTGGGAAAGGAGCTCAGCCTTCTTCCTTGGAGAAGATGGACTCAGAACATGTTCACATTCTAGACAGACCAAAAAGAAGGAACAGTGGTGGAGTCTAGGCTGCTGATGAGTAGGCTTTACCTAGCACCTGAGCACCTTTCTCCTCTGCCCCACCCCCCTCTTGTTCCCTCGCCCATTTCTAGATTTAAGACGAAGTAAATGTGACTGTGACTGAAACAAGGTTTTGGTAAAGCCTGCACAGCACCATAAGATGCTGGAAATGCCATTTGTTCCTGCAATCACTGATTTGAAAAAGCCCCAACACAGGCAGCTGCTGTGTGTGTGGGGTTAAAGCCACTACAAAGAATAGTCTATGACATATTTTCATGAATACTAGTCACACGAGGGTATTTCTCCTGGGGGCAGGGTGCAGCAGAGAGACTGAGGCTAGTCCTGTTGCATTTTGTTTGACTGTCCTTGTGTATTTTCTCCAACCTGTAGTCCCTCCCTCCGCCCCTCACTTCAATGCCCAGGGATTTGTGGGGAGCAAAGGTAGCCAATGGCAGAAGGGGGTTGGGGCTGGGACTCTGGTGACTCCTCCCCTTCTCTCCCCTACCTCCCTCCCTCACAGATGCTCTTGTCACTGGCTCTGATGGGTGTTAGCCTGTCACTTCTCTATCCGTATTTAGCTGCAGTGATCCTTTAGCTGATTGGCTCAGAAAAATGTGCTTTAGGTGTGCCCCATGATTCTGGGCACTGAGAGAATCTATCCTTCCCCTCTTTGGTGTGTCCTCCCCATACTTTCCAGATTCTCACTGCTATGGCTCAGTGGGGTGTTGGTGATCCACATGAACAGGGCCTCAGTCAGTATCCAGCCAGTATCCAGGGGGAGGATAACTGGCACCTGCCCTGCCCGCTGCTATAGGAGCCTCTGCTTGTGGATCATGGGACTTCCCTGGGAGGAACTGTGGGGAGGGGTTTGGGCACAAAGGAGAATGTCCTACTTGGGAGGGCAGGAAGCAAAGAAGCTGAACAAGCAGTAGGCTTGGGGAATGGAAGTTTATCGCGAATACATGAAGTCTTCACCGGGAGACTTAGAAAGGGACCCCACTTTCAATTTCCCTTTTCCATTCCCAGAGCTAGTACAGGGCTTAGAATGCCCTGGGTCTGTTGGTCCAGTGTTGTCTGTCATCCATTTAAGTGTTCCTTTTCAAGTGACAATCCTCTCCTTGGCCCTGCCATGGGCAGAGCACGTCTGGCACACTGGCCTGACTTTTACGCCCTAATCTTGAGTTGAAGAAATATATACACAGGAGTCAAAAAATAAATAAATAAAAGAACATGTTCACGAGATGTCCATTTCAGTCCTAAGCACTGCAGTTAGTGGCAAGGAAAAAGAAAAAAAAAAGACATCTGATAAGTCTCTGTCACTTAAAAATTTGTTTCCTGAAAAGTTAGATGCAAAACAAAACAAAAAAATGGTTTGATTGGGAAGCAACTTTTCCCTAATTCTGGCAGGCTCTGAAAGTGATTGTATGGGTTTATTTAACTTATTTGCATGCAGTGTTATACACCTACCTATTTGCCTCTTTTTTCTGTAACTCAGTTAGCCTGCTAACAGCACAGTGAATTAAACAGGCATTTGTGCACCAGCCTGGGACGCTCCCCGCCATGTGAAACTGAGCAATGCAAAGAGAACTGCAGCGGCCGGGAGCAGGCTGCCCTACCTCATGATGGACACCTCCCTACTACACCAGGCTGGCCCTAGAGGCCCCTTGTTGGGCTAGTAAAGTCGTCTCTGGCTCCATGGAAACCTTCAGGTAGCAATAAACAGAATCCACCCCAGCTAATTCACACCAAAGACAGAACTCCAGAATAGGAAGTTAAACCCAGTTTTGTGCAGGACTGAGGCAGGGCTCAGAAAGACCTTAAAAAACCAGAAGGAGTACTTGTCCATCTGTCTGTCTGTCTGCCTGCCTCAGCATGATTTGTCATTTCTGCTTCTCTCTAAAGAGCTGTTTCATTTTTCCTCTCTGCAGACTGACTGCCTGTTTTTACCTACACACAGAAATGGCTGTCCCAGCTCCTTATATGTCCTTTCTGGAAAAGAACCAAGACAAGCAGGGATTTCCAGGTCTCCCTTCTGAATACTTCACCTATACTATGTTGAATAGTATCTCCTCAAAATGTGTGTCCACATGGAACCTCAGAATGTGGCCTTCTTTAGAAACTGGGTCTTTTCAGAGTTCCTTCAAAACCAGGTCACACTGGATGAGCAGGGGCTAATCCCATGACTGGAATTTTCATAAGATAACAAAACAGAGCGGACACAGACACCATGTGAGATCAGAGACAGAGGTTGGGGTGATGCTACCACAAGGCAAGGGGTCCCAAGGACAGCCAGGACCACCATACTCAGGAGAGAAACAGAGCCCAGAACTTCTGAGAAGAACCAACCCTGCCACCACCTGAACCGTGGACTTTCAGCCTCCAGAACCGTCAGAGCATCAGTTTCTGATGCTTCTGTACCAAGATCAGTGTCAGTTACTCTACAGTCTCTGCATATTCACATATGGGTTTTGTTTGTGTCAAAACTTTCATTTAGAAGTAACAAATCATTCAAACTGGCTTTAAATGAACAGAAAGTTTCAACACATACTTCACAAAAGAAGGGGCAAATGATCAATAAGCACAAGAAAATTACTCTTAATTATTTATTATAAATGAAAAGCAAATTAAACCAGAGTGTGATACCACTGTGCATCCTCTAGGATGGTTAAAATTACAAAAACTGACAACATCTAAAATTGGCTAGGATATGGAAAATCTAGAGCCATCAACCATCACCAGTGGGCATTTAACATGGCAAAACTCTTTGCCACTTTCTTCTAAATTAAATATACATTTACCCATCACCCAGTAATTCCATCTCTGGGCCTTTATCCAGAAGAAATGAAAGAATATCTCCCCCAAAAGACTCATATAAATACACTCATGGCAGTCTTTATTCATAATAGGATAAAATAAAATCATCTCAATTCCAAATAGCCCTTAACAGGAATGATCATCAGGTTGCTGTATATTCATACAATTAAATACTGCTCAGCCATGTAAAGAAATCAACTACAAAAAATACAACTGTACAAGTGAATCTCAAAAACACTGCAGAGCACACCAAAAAAGGAAAAAAAGTCTGTCTGATGCCATTCACATGAATTCTAAAGCCAAGAGAAAATCTTTGATACAGAAATCAGAGAGTGATTTTTGGGAAAAGAAAGGGAAAGACTTGAGTGGAAAAGAGCATTCCAGAATGATAGACATGTTCTATGTCCTGTTTTGGATGGCAGTTGCTCAAATTATAGATCTGTGATGACATCACATCCAATTCAATACTGAATCTGTACATCTTTAATGTAAATACGCCTCAACTCAAGACAAACTAACTTTAGAAATGGACCCTCTCCATAGATCCTCGATCTGGAAACACCATTCTTCCCAAAATTCCAGAGAAGTTTCCACAACCCATTGAAGAACTCCTGGAATAAGTGATTTCGTGGGGTTTTCTTATCACACTGTCTCAAAATTCTCAGGTGAAAAAAAAATGCTCTGGAGTCACAAATAGGGTCAATGGAGGAAATGAGCCCTCCAAATTCCACCGACTCATATTTCCCCCGTGGCCTAAAAACCAAGAAACCACATCTTTCTTGGAAGTTAACTGCAAAGGCCGAAGTCTTGATTCTGACCCTGGGGGACAGAGATAGACATCAGGGAACTGGACAACATGGACTGGAGCTGGCTGCCAGCCAGAGGAGTTGCCCCCTGAATAGACCCAGGTGTGTACCCTCAGCTTCACCGCTCACAAGCTGAAGACCCCAGAAGGAAGCTGGGGACCAATCAGGCCAATGTCCTCCTTTCAGGTATGACGCCGCTATATCCTGGAGAGGGGACTGGCTGGCTCAAGTCCAAACAGCAAATGGTGGCAGGGCCTGGGTCAGCACCCAGACTTACCAGACCTAGCTGCTGTACACAGTGTAGCTTTGTGCGCCAGTGTTTATCTTCTAGGAATGTCTCTTCGCCCCAGTACACACAGGGCTATATAGAAACTGTTCTGGTCCTTCCAAGTAGTCCACACAACCTGGCCTATGGTTTGTGCATTCAGATGTGAACATCTGGCTCATGTTACACTATTCAAGAGGGAGGGGCAGTGGAGAAAGAAGAGAAGGAAGAAGAAGGGTGTGAAAATGAGGAGGACAGAGGGGCAGAGAGAAAGAGCCCATCTCCTGTTAGGAGCTCACGCTAGACTTGCAAGCTTAGGAGCTGCTGAATGCCGTTGTCTGCCGCACTGTCAGGACAGTCCTTAAATCAGAGGTACCTAGGACCGGAGATGCTGGTCAGTCTCCAGATATTGTCTATGGAGTTCTGAGAGAATTCGAGAAGATTTCAAAAATTCAGAAGGGGTTTAGTCCAGAAACCATGAAAACATTACAGCTAGTGGTGGCTACGTAAGTGTTGGCATGTGAACTAAAAAGGAACAGCTGTGAAGTAGAGGCTCGCCATCCTGAGGAGGAAGACCTGCAGAAGTTCCATTGTCATCAAACGGCTATTGCATTACAAGAGTTAGAACTTGCCTGGGTCAAACTAGGAGAACTGTTAAATAAATGTGGATGTAGCCTGGTGATGACACATTATACAGACATTAAATATCCTCACCTGGAGGAATAGCTGATGATTGATCATTGCTTTCCATTTAATGTTAAGCTTAAACAACATATTATGAAACTATATAGAGCATAATTTCATAAAAATAGACATACCTGGGGCCTCCCTGGTGGCACAAGGAGTAAGCACTGCATCTGAAGCAACTGCAGCCACTGCGGCATGAGTTCGACCCCCGGCCAGGGAGGGGACCCACATGGTGCAGCAGACCTCTCCTGTCTCGCCTGCTGCTCCCTCAGCAGTGTCTTCCTGTCAATCTGCCTGTTCTGTTCCCCGCTCTGTCTCTAGTGAAGCTTCTCACCCCCCACACTCTAGCCTGTACCCCAGTTCTTACATGCATAAATAAGTAAATATATAAAAAAAATAGATATGCCTGTTATTTATATGCACAGAAAAGACTAGAGGGAGAAAATATGCTAGATGTCAGCATGGATGTTACCTCCCATTCGCCAGGTTATGGTTCTGTTCTGGTGGGTCCCCAGTGGCCCAAAAGAATTAATACAGGGAAACTGAGCTTCCTCCACTTCACCCGATCCACCCAGTTAAGTCCAACACACTAAATGCCAGTTTCCTTAAGAAGAAAGGAGTCTTCTTCACCAGAGTTGTAAACAAGAGAGAGGGGTATCAAGCCCAAGTGTTGGAAACACTCTGGCTTTGGCAGCACGCAGGATGCTGTCAACATCCTAAGTTCACTCTCAAGTTAATTACCCTGTAAGTCCAGTTGGCTGCTTTGGGGTTCCTACCAAAGATGCCTGTTCTGTGGAAACCAGGGTGGTCAAAGCCTCCACATGCCTTGTGATGAAATGGATGTGACCTCCTGCAGGTGCCCGTCACCTGACTTTGTTCTCTCCAGGACCCACCTCGCTCCTGTCCTCTCCACTCATCCCCTCACGAACTCTCTCCACAGAAACCAGGGCATGGACTTCACAGGGTATTTATTCCCAAGCAGGGGTCAGAGTCAGCACACCCAGCGACCTGGCTGGCCCAGCCACCAGCCGACGTGCACAGGTGCAGCAGTAGCTGGCGGAGGCCTGGGGGTCTTTGCTGTGCTCGGCATTGGCTTCTTAGCTATTGGTTTACCAGACAGGCAGGGCATCAGGAGTCCTGGGGAGGGAATCGCCAAGTCTCAGTGCAGCATCTATTTCCAGCCCAAGGGCTATAACACTACACGTTAGCAACCAGTGTGGCTAACACCAGCATCCAGTGGTCTTTGCTGTGGTTATACTGCAGACCTGGGCGTGAGGGGCCCCTGCTCCACCCCATACTTTAGAGGCTCTCACAGGCCCCAAAAAAATGTACTCATTGGTGAACACACACGTGCCTTTGTCCATCAGCGGTCAGCTGCAGAGAGTGTTCCATCCCTAGACACCTGCTCTCATTTCCAGCCCTGCTCAAGCACAGCCAGAGTTCTGTCTGCCTCTGGCCTTGTGTCCTTGAATAGACCGTGACTGTCCAAACGCCACAAAGACCTGTGGGCTGCATCTCCACCACCATCAGAGGTGGGCAGTAGCCAGCGTGAGGAGGATGTGTGTGCTGGTGGCAGTGCTCAGGTTAGAGAGAAAAATCAATTAATTTCTCAAATCCCCCCACAAAGACAGCACAGACATGACAGGTCCTTGACTGATGAAGCATCAATTCCCAGCAGTGCTGAGGACCCATTTGTTTGCTTCTCTTTCTGGGTGTCATTGCAGAGCATTTACCAGTTCCACGGTGTTGGTAACTGCCCTGGCAACTCAGAACTCATCTCTGTCACGATCATGGTGAGGTGGCCAAGATTTAAGTTAACAAAAGAAGATGCCAAGCAGTCTGTTCCCCTCTGAGACCGTGTTTTAAGTTCATATACACGTCTCAGTGGTAGAAAATTTCTGGGAGCTGTCTTTCTGAGGGCCCACTGAGAGGGGAACCTCACATTATTTCACGTATTTCTGAAGTGTCTGAATGTTTCTTACTGTTCACTGATTGCTTTCTCAATTTAAAAATCCTTTCTCAATTTTTTGAAGTATGTAGCCAATGTAATTATGTTTTAAATCAAGTGTTCCTGACCGGCCCCTCAGGTACAGGCGCTCCCACCTCCTGTGTGTGGACACCCCCTCATCCCCACCAAAGTTCTCGTGCCTTTGCACCACCACATGGGCCCCGCCACCCGCTGACCCACCCCCTTCGCCTCCCCTCTGGCCCCACCATATTTTTCACAGAGTCTGAGAGTCGTTTGGTTGTGAAATATTAGTGAAAAACTAGTATTTAATAACCAAAAAACCCTTTAAACACTGAATTTTATTTTCTTTTTTGTTTCTCTGTATTTTCTAATGTTTTAATATTGAGTATGTATTATTTAGTAACTTCTAAATAATTCATTTCTAGTGAATTCAAAAGTTATAAAAATTGAGTCACCAATCACATCCCTCTATTAATTAGCCCGATTTCTCTCTGTCTTTAGAGCTGAGAAAGTGTGGGCTTCTAGTTATGCTGGGAAATGAAGCGCACACACACGTGTGTGTGTGTGTGTGTGTGTGTGTGTGTGTGTGTTAGAGGCAAAAAAAGAGAGACCTAGCGAGACTAGTCTTCCAACCTCCAGTCCCCAAAGTCAGGCCCAGAAGTTTTTTTCTCCACGCCTGGTGCCTTCCTAACCTTGAACTTGGTCTCAGCCGCTGGCACTCAGACAAGACCGATCCGCAGCACTCCTGTTCCCGGCAGCTCCTCCAGCCGCTCACAGCCCACATGCCCACGCAAGCCCTTGACTCCAAGGCAGCAGCCGCGGGGAGCACTTCGCCCTGCCAATGCTTGAGCTGTGAAGTTCAAGGTGAAGCGGATGGGGTCAGGGGACAGGAGGAGTAGGGAGGCGGCTCATGGGGTGTTCATGGGGAGAACCACCTCAAAGGAGGTGCACCTTCCTACAAAGACTGAATTCATCAATTCTCCTTAAAAGAACACTGTTAGCGGGTCACGGACCTGCGTCCTGGGTGCAACTTCACCGTGAGTGTGGGGTTCAGACACGTCAGTTCTAGTATTAAGAGAGTGCCTAAGATCGACAGGCAGAAGACTCGTCTCTGGAATGTTCACAGTGCAAGAAACTCTCCGCACACACGTGACAGCCACACCGCATCACTTGCCTACAGCCCCAGAGGAAAGAGCCACGCCCCACATTCAGCCTATCCGCACTGCGTCTCCACTTAATTCCTACCAAGTGTCTGGTGAAAGCCAGATACCGGGTTTCTGAGGCCTCAACGGGGATGACAAGCGCCCTCCTCAGAAAACCTGAGCAGAGATCTAATTGCTGAATTCAAAGTTCATTCCCTTAGTTGTGGGCGAAATTAATGACGCCGTCTGAATTGCATTTTGTATTTCCAAATATAAAGTCACTTTTGAACCCCTGGAGAGCTGGCAGCCAGATGTGGAGGCAACTGCTGGGGGCATTGGGGTTGGGTGAGGAGCAGGAGGCCACACAGGCAGCAGCGCCCTCCCAGCCACATAGCCTGGGGCCACCCTGATTCCAGGATATTGTCCTGTGGTCTGACTGCCTCTCTCAGGCCAGCTCTGCGGAAGGGCCCCACGCACTCCACTCTCACAAGGGCTGTCCTGCGCCCTCAGAATGCTCCCCCTCAGGAAGCTCTCCCCAGGAACGGCCACATTCCTCTCACTATCCACACCCCAGTTCAGTGTCACCTCCCCAGCAACATCTTCCCTAACCACCCTTTGCTAGATATCTTTCCTTTATCATCTAACCAGACATCACCCAGCATTTTATGAAATTATGTTCTGCTTGGCCATTCTGTTAACCACAGTTCTCTCACCAGAGCAGTGACGGACTGGTGTGATTCACTCACCACTGTGTCCAGGCGCCTAGAATTGTACCTGAGGCACTGAAATTTTTCATTAATACTCATAAACACCCTTGTAAGACCAATGGACATTGTCACTCCCATTTTACAGATGAGGACACTGAGGCCCAGTGTGATTGAATTGTTTGCTGAAGATCACACAGCTGGAAAGAACCTGGGCGTTTGACATCAATTTTAATGCAACCTGCCCTTTATAGTGCCTTTTATAGCAAAAGTTTGGAAACTGAGAAATTCATATTAATCAAGAATGGCTTTATATACCAGTCATTAAACAAAATTCTGAGCATGTCTAAATCTATGAAACATATTAAACAGAATAAGAGATAAAAGGATATTCCTGCCTTCAAGGAAGTTACCATCTTCTACAAGAGTTAAAACAAGGATTCAATTATCAATAAAATAGAATAAGATGCTCTTATAGACTGAATGATGTTCCCCAACAAATTGTTATTTTGAAGATTGAAGCCCAGCGCCTCAGAAAGTAACCTTATTTGGAGACAGGACCTTGAAAGGTGATGATGTCATAAAGATGTCCTGGGGTCGGGCCCTGGCAGGACAGGTGTCCTTGCCAGGAGACCTAGCTGGTGGCAGCGTCACTCGAAGCCTAGTGGCTGTATTCTCTGTATCTGTCTTTGCACAGCATTCCACTGTGTGTCTCTCCCTCCACTTCTAAGGACACAGTCATGTGGAATTAACAGCCCTAAACCTTATGACTTCATCAGAACTAATTATATCCATAACACCGTTTCCAAATAACATCATATTCTGAGTTGCTAGAGATTGACTGAAAACAAATCTTTATGATACAATTTACCCATAACAAATGACTGGTTCAACTTTACCCAAAAAGACTCCTTCTAGAACTTTTTCTGAAAATAACAGGAAAGATATACATTAGTCCCACAAGTTTTGATGCAAATTTTATATAAACCCAAAGCTGTCAGGATGGATCAGCCCAACAATGGAGAGAAGACTGGAAAAGAGCAGACCATAAAGGAGAGTTGGGACAAGTTATGCAGCTAGTCTCTGAGGCCCTGGATCCAACCATGCCTGATGCTGTTTCCCAGTTATCTGAGCTATTGTATTGTTCACTAGTCCAAAATAATTGGATCACTTAAAATCAATAGTACTAACAAACAAAATCAAGTCAATAAGATTGACAAGTATGTGACACCTGGAAAGGGGAGAACCAAAGCTTTCTCCAAACTCGAGTTATTGAGAGGAAGCAGGAAAGAGTATGGACACAGGCCAGTGTATAGAAAGTATTAGTTTGGGCAGAAAAATAATAGGGTTAGTTTTGCATTTCTTCAGTTTCAGATTCTATGATGACATGAGTGGAACTATATTCTATGGGATATAGGAAGCAGAAGATCAGGACCCAGGGGAGAAAGATTATTACTGATCTGGTAGTTAAGGGCTGTGCTGGAGGTCAGTACATGAAACTGAAATCACTCTAAGTATGTCAAGGCAGGAAAAGGTTTAATATGGAGAACTAACTACTCTAAAAAATAAAAAGTAAATAATGAAAAAAAAACTGGAATGCTAGAAGAGGAAAATGCCAGGGGTTCTGCAAGGGACTGTACAGCTCAAGGACATACTAGCTGCAATGACAAGGTGTAGTGGCAAGAAGGCGGCACAGGACAAGTTCTGGATGGTTTAGTAGACGAGGGGTAAGGAAGGAGTCTTGGAGCCCTCGGTGGCTTTTATGCATTTTATTGTCAGAGGTGGCCAGGTACATGGCAGGCATGGGTGTGGGGGGTGGGGGGGGAAGGCTGGCAGGCCTCCCAGCCCCAGGCGCATCTCACCCTCTTGGCTGCTTTACTGCTCTTCTGTTCTCCCACTGCTCTCGCTGCTTGTTGGTCTTGCTGCTCATGTTGGTACTTGCTGCTGGCATCCTCCTGACGCCGCCCATATAAGCCCGTGTCCAACTCAGGTGCATCCACTTGTGCATGCCCACCTAGGCATGCACACCTAGGCATGCATGCAGCACCGCAGGTGTCCACCATTATACCAGTGGCGGGAGGGTGGAAAGACCTGATAGTTCTCTGACCCTACACAAGGTCAGGAAGCTGCTGCCCCGTAGACCCCTGGAGGCTGAGCCTCTGAACATATCCCAAACCCTCACGCAAGGCCAGCTCATGAGTGGCATTCATCTTGCACCTGGAGGCTGAGCTGCATGGCCAACGAAGATGTGTGAGAGGAAGAAGAGGAAATGGGCAGCTGAGAAAGCCCCATTGCAGTCTCCCACCAGGGATGTATGAATCCTACAAGAACCGGGCGAAGGGCCGTTAGTGCCAGCGGGATCTCTACACAGTTTCATACCCCAAGTCTCAGCTTCCCACACTCTAAAAGAGGCGACAAAGCTGCCGGATTTGGAAGGGCCTCTTGAGCTCAGCTCCTTTGGAAGTCTGTAAGGCACCCCAGGCCTGACTCAGAGTTAAACAGCTTTCTTGCCAGAGTGTTATCCTCCCCGTTGACAGGCCAGCCCCACACATTTGAACATAATCATTAAACAGCTGGCAAGAAGTGTCGCCCACACACAGTTTAATCATTCCCATTCCAATCCAATTACCACGAGTTTCATAAACAAGTGCTTATTAGAATACAGTCGTTTCCTCTGAACAAGCAGGGTTTTTAGAAGGGAAATTACAATGATTAGCTTCAAGATACAGGCTTAAATAATATGATCATGCCTCTTCTCATTTCCCTTCACGCTGCCTTAGATGGGGTGTCCAGCCAGCAGGGGCTCAGCACAGGCCCCCTCTCCCCTGGCCCTTCCACTCCCTCACTTAAGGGCTTCCCTGTTCCTTCAGCCCTGGTCCCAGAAGGGCTTTGAGGGCTTGCTAAGGGTCCTACTTATTACTCATACAATCCTGACTTCCCATTGTATGTGAAGGCAGAGGGGCCTGGCGGGGAGATGAGCAGCAAACTGACAGGAAACTACATCTTTGAGTATCTGTGACCTTTTTCTGGACCTCTGAATTCCCATCTATAATATAAGGGCATGAATGGACCCAGAACTCTTAGCCTGGGCTACATGGGCAAGCTTCAGGAATTTAAGAATGAGCCTAAATTGTAAGGCCTGGAAACAACCTAAATGCCCAAAAACAGATGAGTGGATTGGGAAACTGTGGTACATATACACAATGGAATACTACTCAGCAATCAAAAATGAAAAACTAGATGCATTCATAGGAACATGGATGGAACTGGAAGGGATTATGCTCAGNNAAGTAAGTCAGAAGGCAAAAGAAAAATACCAGATGGTTCCTCCCCTAGGAGGAATATAAGGGAACCAAATAAGGATCAAGGAAAGGAATAAGAACACTAATAATAATAATAACAACAAGAAACAAAAACCAAAAATGAAAAGATAAAGACAACTGGGGACACTTGGTGGGGAGGGAAGAGAGGAAGGGTGGAGGGCAGACGGGAGCACAGGGGACTGAGGTGATGGTGCAACTGGTGTTAAGGTGATGGGGAATGCATGGGGATTACAATTGATGTCAAATATATGTAAATTTTAAAATTTTATATAAAAAAAAGAATATAAATGAAAAAAAATGAGCCTAAATTACATGTAGTGAGTTGTGTAAGAGATGTGTGTGTTCCCAGTTTCTATTTGGGGACTATGTGATCCATGGGGCCCTAAGCATGCCAGTTCCAGAGCAAGATGTGTAGCCAAGTGCGCCCCACTTCCTGGCCAGGGTGCTGCTTCAGAGACAATCATGTGCCCAAACCTCACAGTCAGACAAAATCTTGACTTTTGCTGGAAATGTCAAAACACTGAACACAACAAGAGACAAGTGTCAGGACCTTCCATCAGCCATCCTAGAACTCAGAGAGGAGCACAACTTGCAGAGATCCTTCAAAAACCCATACCACCACCACCCCAAAAGTGTACAATCCTTAAGCTAGAAAAAAAGCCCTAAGATCCCCTGCAGTATTAGTATTCTGTAATCTTGTGAATTTTTGGAGTTGGCCTGATCATTTATAACTCTCATCACTATAAAAATAAATTTTTTAATAAAGTTGAGCTTTTCTATTACAAAGGAAACACATGCTTATTACAGAAAATGTATAGACTTCAAGGAAAAAAAATGACAACCACTGTTAATATTTTAGCAGTTTCCTCCCAAATTCTTCATTTTCTGTCATAGTCTAGGGAGGTTTTAATATAGCCAAATGCATACTACCTGTGCATTTTTGTATCATGTGCTTTTCTCTTAATATCAGCCTATAAGTCCCACATCATTACAAGCCCTTTTCAAATGGCTCCTTCCCATCCCCTTCAGTGGAGATTCTAGCCTTTACTTCCCCACTCCCCACACATTGAACAAAATGAAGCTGTTTTCCGGTATTGTTTTCGTTGGTTTGCCAGGTTGGCTTACTGTTATTCTCTCGGCTTGGGTACAAAGGACTCCTTACCCAGATGTCAAAGAAGGAGTCCCCTGAAGAGAAGACCCCAACTGGTGCTGGACCCTGCAGGGAGGAAGGTGGGAGTCCTCCAGAAGCCCAGCCTCACCACGGAGACAGCAAACCATTCGAGTTTTCCTCCACCTGGAAGGAACCCCACTGACCTCTCCAGGCCTCCCCCCACCCCGGCAGTGGGGTGCCTGCTCTGATCTCCAGCTTAGGAAGGAGCCCTTTCCAAAGGCCCACAACCCCTCTGTCCCTTCACACTGGAAGTTGAGCAGACGCATGCAGTGTCTGATGGGGTGGGGGAGAAGCCCGCTCTGGTTGTGTGAAAAGGCCTTGCGATTCCCAGTCAATGTGACTGGTGAAAAGGTGGTCTTTTGGTCACCTGTCTCTTAGGTTGGCATTATTTTTCAGTAGGAATCTGCAAAGACCAGATTTTTAAATGAGGCCACGTTCACAGGTGCTGGAATCAGGGGTGACCGTGCCTGTTGGGTAACACGGTTCAGTCCCCACACCCTCAATGAGGACCATGCCAGAGGACAGTGGCATGCTAGGAATAGACATTCTCCTCTCAGTTCCTGGGACCCCAAAGGTATAGTATCAACACCACTGTAGGAGCAGGAGGACACAGGGCAGGTTCTCTATGATCCGGGCAGATGTGTCAAGGAGGCGTCCTGGAGTCTTCGGTGGCTTTTTCAGGCTTTTATTAATCTTTCTGCATCATAGGTGACCAGGTACATGGCAGGCAGGGGAACCAGGAGGCCAGGAAGCTGGTAGGCCTCCTAGCTCCCAGCGAACCTGCACTGTCTGGGCTCTCTACTGCTGCTGCTGCTGCCTCTGCCACTACACTCCTGCTGCGCCTGGCAGCCCCATGACACCAGCCTCATATACCCAGTCTGCGCTGGCGCGCCCACCCACGCATGCCCACACTCTGCTTGAGGTGCCTGCCATCAGGCGTGCATGCAGGACCTCAGGGGTCTTTCATTGATGCTAATGGCAGGAGGGCAGAAAATCCTGATAAACTTCATTTACCTTACAACCATAAACAGCAAGACTTGCTGAGCTCTGACTAAATGCCAAGCCCTGTGCTGTTCCTCAAGGATTTCCTGGCTGAATTCACATTCGCCCAAAGAAATAGGGGCCATTGTTAGCACCATCTTATATGAGGAAACTGAAGCTTTAGAAAATTAAGCCAGAAATTAGCCATAAACCCAGGATTTGAAGCCAATGCTTTCAAACCCCAAAGTTCACCAAGGTTCTTCCCTGTTTATCTTTCAACATATACTGTGTGACTTTGGGCAACTGAACACACTTATCGGACTCAGTGTCCTTATCTTAAAAAAAACTATTTCCCTGGGTTCCTAGGGGCCTTCCAACTATGACTCTTCATCCAGGGATCGAATCACTGGCCAGCTGCCCACATCACAAACCCATGTAGAAAGACCTGCCTCGGCCACTCACCGTCAACAGCAGTGAGACAATATGCTTCCAATAAACGGCCCTTCCTACACCTCCCCAAGTGCCCGCACCCCATCAGAAGCAGGATCCCTTCCATCTGCCGTTCACTTTGGAGGCATCTCCCAGACCCACAGGGAAACATGCATTTTTACAGCACTTGGGGAAAACTTGTATTTCTACCAGCAGTGGACTTCTGGAACTTGGACTGAGCAAATGTCAAATCTGTAAAGTCTTTCACTGGCCTCAGGGATTATTTCATGTCCCAGTTCTAGAGAACAGGTTAAAGGCAGAGCCCTCTGATTTCTGGGCCCTCTGATTTCCGGGCTCTCCTCCCGGCATTTCTCCTCTGCTTCTCATTCCATTTCCCACTAAGCCACCTTCTAGTGGTTCCAGTCCCCACTAGGACGCCAGACACAAGCAAGGAAGTGGGGAGGGGATGAGGAAGAGATTAGGATCTGTCAGGGAACTGGGGGAAGATAAAGAGCAGCACTGAGACCAGGTGACCCAAATGAGCACAGAATCCCAGCGGGAACCGACACAGGATGCTGCCGCCCTGCTCTCGCTCGTCACGCATTCAGTCACCAGGCAGAATAGCGCTTCAGGAAGGCCCCACTTTGCAGATACAGAAAACTGAGGCTCAGCTGGAATGCAGGCCTGTTTCCTCTCCACCCCAAGCCCGAGGATCACACAGAATACACAATCACCTGTCTCCAGAGATGGTATAGCTTCTGGGGCACAGCTGCCAACCGCCAAGCACAGGCACTCTGTCTTCAGAGGAGACGAGCTTTTATTCTAATGAAGACAGTGGCAGAGAAGGCTACCTTAGGTCCAAAGTCCCTCGAGGAATCAGAGCTGGCACTGGGGGGAAGCCAAGGAAGGGGAAGCAGCCGCTTCACTCCAGCCCACTTCTCCCTCTCCCATTGGTCAGAACCAGGCTGAACGATTCCTGTAGCTCCCAAGCTGCTGGGTCTCCTCCCGCTAAGGCTTCCACACCTGTAGAATGAGGGGCCATCAGTACCTGCCTCCTGTACAACCAAATATCACCACTTCCCTCCCCCCGCAGCCCCACCCAGCTCACCTCCCTCCCTCCACCCTGCCTCCTGTGCCCCACCAGCCACACTATCTACCAGCAGATTGCAGCGATTTTCAGAAAATGTAAATTAAACCATGTAACTATCTTGCTCAAAATCCTCCAGGGCTAGTGCATCACTCTGAGCATTTAAAAACATCTGTGGTGGCCTTCAAGGTCCTCCCCTACCTGCCTCCAGTCCCCTGCCCTCTGCCCTCTCCCCGCAAGCCTCCTCCTGGTGTCAGGAAACACCAAGGTCACTGATCCTTCTGGCCCGCATGTCCTTGCCAGGCCTCCCACTGCTTCACTCTCTTCAAGTCTCCACTCCATGCCCATCCTCCAGAGAAGCTCCCCGACCTTCTCTTTTAAAAAGCAGCTTCCCTACCAAACTCTGGAGCCTTACTTGCCTCTATTTTCCTAAGAATATTACTTGAAATATTACTTGAAAGTTAATATTACTTGAAAGCCTCCACCTGTATAATTGGTAGTGTCTGTTTCTTCCACTAAAATGCCAGCTCTGAGCTGCGAGTCTCACCTGCTGGTTTCTCCAGTGCAGCTATCCTTAAGCGAGCCTTAACACCTGCCGAGCAAATGGGGCCCTACATTTTGGCAAATACTGCATCCATTCCCCCCTTCTTCCTCTCAGTAATTAAAACCCCAAGTCGTGCTGCCCACATCCCCCCCAGTAGAAGGCTGTCTCCCAGACTTACTTGCGGCAGATGTGTCCAGATACAGCAGCAGGAAGGTATACGGAGCAAGTTCAGGATGGTTCTTAGCAGACGGGTCAAGGAAAGGGGAGTCTTGGAGCCCTCGGTGGCTTTTCATGCTTTTATTAGTAGAGGTGGCCAGGTACGTGGCAGGCATGGGTGCCGGGGGGCCGGGAGGCTGGCCTGCGCATCTCTCGGCTGCTTTCTACTGCTGCTGCTCACATTGGTCAGCACTGTCGGTCCTGTTGGTCCTGGCGTCCTCATGATACTGCCCATTTAAGCCCTTGTCAAACTCAGGCGCGCCCACTTGCACATGCCCACCTAGGCATACTCGTAGCACCGCAGGTGTCCATCATCACACCAGTGGTGGGAGGGTGGAAAGACCTGATTTCTCTAACCCTACACCAAGTAATTAGGTCACCAGGTAAATTAAAATGTCAGCCAAGCAACCAATGGTTTCCAATAATGGCCCAAATTAAAGGTCCATTCATTGTTTCTGGGAAAGTATGTCCCATTCAGACAAAGTACATGCATAGCTTATCTGACATTCCAGTTTAACTGGGTGTCCTATATTTTTATTTGCTAGACCTTGTTCCCTTTGGCCAGAAAACAGGAGAGAGTAACACCCATGACTCTGAGGTCACAGCCTAAAAACCACAGGAATGAGTGTCCCCCTTCCTGGTTTTCAAGTCCCACCAGCTGAAGGGGTGAGTGACTGCTGGCCAGCCTTTGAGGTGGGGCAGGACGCCAGGCCACCTGCTGGCTCAGACTCACAGCTTAGAACAGCCCGGGGCTCATAGAAGCCCATTTTTTTCTTCTCCATTCCAGCACCTCGACCGAAATCCCAACACTGGAAAGGAAGAGCGGCCCTGGGAGAGACTCGTCCATGTTCACTTCCTCCTCTCCTCACCAGCAGGCCTGCCCCCTCTTTCCCAAATGCCCAGCCTACTCTGAAGGGATTGACATCCGCATCCTTTGCCTACAACTCTCAGGGCCAGGAGGGACTGGGGGTTCTATTACCAGCAGGATCCTCCTCCTGCCTGCCCTGGCCAGAGAGCACCCACGGGCACCACACAGGCTGAAATGAAGCTAAGGGACCAGGAGACTTTCCCATCTCCCACCATAGATTCGTGGCCACCTGGAGATGCTTCGAAATTCCACACACAAAGACCTGAGCTTCTGAAACACCTCAGCTATGGAAACCTGGGGGGCAAGGAGCCCAGTCCTACACTAGGACTATGTAGCAGCAGGAAGGCAGCACTGGAGCAAGGTTCAGGATGGTTCTGGGCAGACGGGTCAGGGAAGGAGTCTTGGAGCCCTCGGTGGCTTTTCATACTTTATTTAGTAGAGGTGGCCAGGTACATGGCAGGCAGGGGTGCCGGGAGGCTGGCAGGCCTCCCAGCCCCCAGCGCGTCTCACCCTCTCGGCTGCTGCTTCTCTCGCTGGTACTGTCAGTCCTGTCGGTTGGTCCTCGCAGTTCTGGCATCCTCATGACGCCGCCTATTTATGCCCGTGTCCCAACTCAGGTGCGCCCACTTGCGCATGCCCACCCTGCAATGCTCACAGCACCACAGGTGTCCATCATCACAGTGGTGGGAGGGTGGAAATACCTGATTGTTCTCTGACCCTACAGACTGTCAGGTGGACCCCCTCCAAACTTGCAGGTCTTCACCCTTCAATTAGCTGTCTCTCCAGTGTCACCCCTGCAGAGGGGTCCTCCTTGGCCACATGCCACCTGAAGCTTCTCCAGCCCCTAGTCTAGCCTTGTTCTCTTTTCCATTATTATTAAATGTATTTATTTATTTTCTTACATCATTTTTCACTTATGTACAGTATTGGATTTCTCCCCTCAGGTGTAGTCCACGTAGCTGTCCCACCACCATAGCGCCCATGAACCATCGCCATAGTTCCTTGTGTTCTTCCCTCCCCTGTTTTGAGCTCTCTCCCTCCCCCTCCCCTGCTGTGTGCCACAGATTAATGGTCAGCTGGCCAGTTTTGTCTTTTTATCTGACCCTCTGTTCAGTTTCTCTATATTTCACATATAAGTGAAACCACCCAATATTTATCTTCTTCCTTCTGATTTGTTAGCATAATCCCTTCCAGCTCCATCCATATTGCCGCAAATGGCATGAGTTTAGTTTATCTATTTTAATCTATTTTGATCCCTGAATAGTATTCCATTGTGTATATACATCACATCTTCTTGATCCAGTCATCTGTTTTGGGACATTTGGGTTGTTTTCATATCTTAGCTGTTGTGAATAGTGCCGCAATCAACATAGGAGTGCAGGTTTCCTTTTGAATTATGTCTTGTGTTCTTTGGGTAGATTCCTAGGAGTGGAATCACTGGATCATGTGGTAGATCCATCTTTAGCATTTTGAGGAACCTCCACACAGCTTTCCATAGTGCCAGCCCTCTTCTCTGCAGCATCCGTCACTTTGTACCTGATGGTCCAGACCTGCTGGGTCGTCTGCCTGACCACTGAAATGTGGCAGGAAACATGTCTCTTGTTGACCAGCTTATTCCCAGCCCCTCAAACTGTGCGGGGCAATGAGGAGAACTGAATGAGGTCATCTGAATAAAGAAGCAAATTAGAAAGACCTGTGAATACACATACAGGTGGACAACAGACACACATACAGATAGAGATAGACTGACACAGTATTGGGGTCACTGACGAATCAGACATCAGCGTGTCCCCAGGGTGACAAGATGAGTGACAAACCTCCGTGCGCTTCACGCCCCTGATGTTTCCGAGAGAAAACACCGCCTTTCAGTGTACGGCTTGCTGACCTAGGTTCTCTGTAGGAAGAAACGTGTTTCACAGAATGTCAGGACCAAAGGGACCAGAAATCCTAGACCAGATGGGAAAGGGAGCCCCCTGAGGGGAGGGGGGGTGCCAACAGCAGCAACAGACCCCCACAAAGCATGTTTTAACTTAAAAGCTCCTCTGTACCCTTTTTTCTCATGGACTCCTCACCAGTGGTGGGAATATTGAGAGCATCATAATTTATACTGACATGTAATCACTAACTGCACACTTCCAAACAACCAATGTTATATTTGTCTTATCCCAACTAAAAATAAAAATGTGTGCGCATATACATCTATAGATTCACATGTATATACTATATGCTATAAATACATATAGCATTCATATGGCTATATATAATTATATCTGAAATTATTAGCACAGCTCTATTCTACGCCTGAACCAAGTAGAGCTCAGAGAGGCTGTGCCTGGTAAAAGTCACACAGCCAAGAGCCACCTGCACTGTGTGGGGTTTCCAGGGCTCCCACACAGCAGCCCCTGCCGCCAGCCCACTGCTTTCGGACCCCATGCCGAGGGCCAGCTGACCCCACAGACAACCACTCGTCTCAGACTGTGTGTCATTTAATCTTACCTTATGACAATTATTTAGCTCAGAGGCCAAGAGTATTGTATGGTTTCATTAACATGCAAAGAAAAAGTAAACATTTCTGTGTTTACATCTCCGGCTCCTAGCAGGAGGAGTGCTCTCAGTGTCTGCAGAAGGTATTGACATTGTTTATCTGCTCTACCCGACTCCAAATTACACTGGAGAAACAAAAACGAACACACTGCAGTGTTTTTATATGAAAAGGCGTCTAAAGGGAGCCAGATACTAAATAAAAAGTACCTGGTGCGAGATTCTAGGGCAGCAAGAAGTCATCTCACGTGACCCGAGATATGGGACCTAACCCAGGGGCGCCATCCAGTCTTCCTGGAAACCCCCTAGGGTCCCTGAGTCCCTGTGTCACCAGGCGAGGGGCGCGGGAGGGCTTCTTCACAAGGCTTGAGTGGCCAACCCGCTGTGTTAAGAGTCTGAGGCTTAATGGGAAGATTTACATTGAGAGGTCAAGGAAGTAGGAGCTGCCCTTTCTGTCCACTGCAGCCTCCACCTCGCTTGGGTCATGCTTCTCTCTCTCAGCCAGGCTGCCCATAGCCCTTCAGCATCAGGAGCCTTGAGCGGGGCAGTGGAAGGGTTAACTTGAGAACCTAAGACACTCTCATCTACCCCTTACAGAGGACCTTGGAGGCACCTGCCCTGCTGGCCTTGCTCTCTCTTCTCAAAACAGCCGTCCTGTCCATTTCACAGGGCTGTGGTGGGAGCTGGGAGAGGTGACATATGCTGTGCCTGAGCACAGTGACAAGGCGCCAGATTCAGTAAAAGGGCTCTGACTGGGCCCTGTGCTCATCATGGTGTCGGGGAGGGGCTCCCAGGGGTACTGAGGATGGACCACCCTTCGGTGGGTTTTTCTGATTCATTGGACATACATGAGCCAGGCCCTGCTCCAGTGGGCTCTGTGTCTCTGCTCTGTGAACTCATGCAGCTCCCCTTGGTGAGCAGCAGGAACTACACCTGGGGAAGGGCCCCCAGGCTCCCATCTGCCTCTGCCCTGGAGCAGCAGTTACCTCCCTGCTCATCAAGAGAGCAAGCCATTATGCTTAAATCCAGTTAAGATGCTAAATGCACAAGAGCTGCATGGTTGTTCACGCCCATCTGAAGCTGCAAGAACCTCAGAGTATACCCACTTACACTTCTTATAACTCTGCTGAAATTCATATTGCATGTTGGGCCTTGGGCACAATGTCCTGGGAAATAGCTAGAAGGAAGGATGCCTCTCCTCCTGGCAGGAAGGAGGAGGTGATGAGCGTTGCTAAGAGCTGACCTTCATCCAGGGCCGTTCTGGCCTCAAAGGTGTGCCAACACCTTGTCCACATGATCTCACCTCATCTTCCTAACAAATTCATGAGACAGGCACAATTAATATCTGCACTGTGCCCAGGAGAAGACTGAAGCTTGCTGGAGGTTCCAAGACAGAAAACTTGTGCAGGCCAAGGGCCCTGTGGCTGCCCCAGGCAATGAGTCCTAACCAGGTTCCCTTTCCCCCAGGGTCACTTAAAAAGCAGCCCAGCTGAGGCTCCTGGAATTCCTGGGACTTGAATGCCAGGTTTTTTTTCCTTCAAGTTGCACTAATAGGCCGATCATCTACATGACTATAGATAGACTGGGAGTAGCCCTCTCCCTCCTCAGGTCCACACACTTAGCTCACCTCCACCAAAGCTCAGTGCCAACACCTGTCACCTCCTCTCCTCCACTCCCGCCCTCTGCCCCCATCTGTAACCACTTTATTTTTCAGAATCTATTTTTTTTTTTTGCCTTGTTTTGTCAGTTTGTTTCCTTTGGTTATTCATATTCTGCAAGTGAATGAGACTGCCCCATAACTGCCTTTCACCTTGCCATTTGATTCAACATCATCACCTCAAGTTCCGGCCGGTTGATCCCAAAGGTGCTATTTCATCTCTGTAAATAGGGCTCGGTGGAGCCTGCGTTCCACAACGTCCTGACCTTTCAACACATGCCCATCGCTAAACAGCAGTG
This sequence comes from Galemys pyrenaicus, assembly GCA_019455555.1. Classification (NCBI taxonomy): domain Eukaryota; kingdom Metazoa; phylum Chordata; class Mammalia; order Eulipotyphla; family Talpidae; genus Galemys; species Galemys pyrenaicus. The sequence goes on from JAGFMF010011569.1 coordinate 67,290, forward strand.
CCTTCGGGACACTCCACACGCAGTGCGCACGCGTGCAGGACCCAGGCCGGCCTGGGACTCCGAGTGCTGCTCCCCCCCACCCCCCGCCNCACACGCAGTGCGCACGCGTGCAGGACCCAGGCCGGCCTGGGACTCCGAGTGCTGCTCCCCCCAACCCTCCGCCCCCCAACACCTCTCTTCCCGCATCCGGAGATGGGGCTGAAATTGGGAAGACACCGCTGTCCTGCTCGCTCACTAATTCTCAGGTTCAAGATGTTCTGCTGCACCTGCTTCCTGGCCTGACAGGGCTCATCCGAGCTGACAGCCCTGAGCTTGTAAGAGGCACAGGGGGATGTCCTCCAGCTGCGTTCATCTTAACGCACCGCGGGGGACTTTTTAAGCCGAAAAGGCTCAAGCAGCAGGCGCCTTTCAAAGGGCCAGGCGTGAACAACGGTCACGTGACGGCCAGCAGCCGCCCACTCCTTCGGTTTTCATCTAATTAAAGCTTCCATTTCTACGGCCCATGTGAGGTACAGCTCGTGTTTGCTTTTGTCGGCAGGAGAGAATCAATAGGAGAAATGTGGATGAGTTTCAGCATTTATTAGCAGCTCAATTGGAAGCTGTTTTATTTTAATAACATTCCTACCTTCGTCCTGGCCAAGGTAAATCGACAGTTTTGATGAATAATGGACGAAAGAACACTGGCTGTATTATCCCATTAAGAGGAAATAAGTCAGAGAATGAAAGAGAGCTGAGAGAGAAATTGGAAAACACTTTAAGGCTGTATTTTCTTTGTTACCAAAAAGAAGTAAAAATAAGCAAAAATACCTTCGATTCACTCTAAGAAATCATCAAACCTACTTTACTTCATGACATGCCTTCCAAGGTTCTGGCAATAATTTCCCTCCCTCTGGAGTCTTTCCCCCACCTTCATTGCAACTCCTGTTTAACTGTCCTTGCCTAGTTTCCACTAGGGTTGAAATGTGGCCGAGAAAGGCGAGAACCAGGTATAAAATGCCAAGTTCTGCAAAAGGGAACCCAAAAACCCTAGTGCCCACATCCTCACCTAGAGGGCACCCGGCGGGCCAGCGCGCCTGAAGGACAGACAGGCAAGGTCCACCCGCATGGGCATCGGCACTCGTAGGACCACAGCTACAGGGTCTAAGTGGACCTGCGCGGAATGGCCTGGCCTCCGGTGATTATTCTTGTAATTATGGGCTGTTTTATTCTCGTGTAATTAGTAATTATTTTCAATCACATGGTGGACTTTTCCTGGACGTCCAGGGCTGATTCTCCACCCACCAGAACCAACCCAGGACTAGGCGGGTAGCCCTCCAAAGCTGGAATTCTGAAGCCTCTGCCTCGGTGTGGGGGGAGGGGGGGGCACAGTGCGGAGACTAAATCCAGTGTCTGCACTTCTGTTGAACTGGGCTTACATTGTGGGCTACTAGTACAGACCCTTTGCTCTCCCGGCAGAGCGGACACCAGGGAATAAAGGCTTCTTGGGACTGGTTAGCGTGTGTGAGGATGAGCGGTGATGCTAAACCATCAGTAGCCCTAAGCCATGGGAGAAAAAGTCGGGGCAATGCTGGGCGTGTGGAAGGTTGGAGGTTGGATTCTCCAGCCGTGCAATCCATAGGGGGCGCTGGTTCGCAGAGTTCCTTCTCTGGGTGCTAGCTTGTAGGTTGTGCATTTCCGTAGGGCAGCCCTGTCCACACTTTCCACATTTTGTAGCATGGGCCTTGTTGCCTGGACCGTGCTCTGGCTCCTTCTCTGCAGGATCCCCCCCTGCCCCCCGGCCCTATCCGCACTGCCCGAGGCGGTCTGGCTGTTGTTGCAGGTCACCATCACCGCCATGCATTTTACCTGCCTCTTAAGCTCCTGGTAAATGTGTGGGTGTGGCAGACACAGCTGCAGATATGGCCTGAAAGTGGACAGATACTCCAGCAGGACCCAGGGGTGCACAGGGGGAGAGATGGGGTGAGGAGTGCAGTAGTGGCTGTGTGGTGCTATGGCTAGGACATCAGTTCAGGTCCCAGTGCTGGCAGGTCACTGACTAGTTGTGGGAGCTTTGGCAAAACACTTAACAATCTTCAGCCTCAATTTCCACACTCTCTGAAAAAGAGGGTAAGAGAACACCGCAATGGGTTTTTCTGAGAAGTAAGAAAGATAGTACAGTTGCTGTATAGCTTTATGCTGGCCTGGTAGGCACCAATGAACCCTTAGGTTCTAAAGGTTAGCTCCCAGGGAGTGAGGGGGGCTGTTGGACTCCCTTAGCCAAAAGGTGTTTATACCAGGATCTGGGACTCTTGCTCATTTCTCCTCTGTGAGTCCTGACCCAGGCCACTGGCCAAGGGTCTGGTGAGGCATACGAGGCTGTAGGTCAGGGTGCAGGGTTCATGTCAGCTGGATGTCCTTGGGCTGGCTTCTACCATTCTGTGACCCCTACTTCCTTCATCAGTAAAATAAGATGTTTGGCCCAGTTATGGCCATCTCAGGAACCCACCCCTCAAAGTCGTAGCAGTGGCCCTCATTGTCCACTTAAGCTTGGCAGAGAAGCCACGCTGATCTGCAAGGCCAAAGTCAGACACTGCTAAGCCAGGCCTCAGGCACCAGCGTTTGGGGCCTGACCAGGAGGAAGGGCTACAAGCTGAAGAAATCCCAGAGTGGAGCTCATAGGACTGGGCACTGCTTTTCCTGCCCTGTCCCAGAGCCAATCCAGAGCAATGGGGACCACAAGGAGACAATAATAATGCGTAACAGATGGGGTGATCCATAAGGTTACAGAAAGTAGGACCCAGAAGTGCTCCCAGGTAGACCCAAGCATGAGCGAACTTCCATAAGTAAGCGTTCTTCTCTTGATAGACTGTTGGAGCTTCTGGGTACCAACAAAAACAAACACTGGCCCATGGGACACTGGGTGGCTTTGTGGCCCAAGCCCCCTCATGAATCTGTCCTTGGGTGGGTTATCTGTCCCACCTCGCTGGCCCAGCATCTCACAAACCCTGGAGTTCCTCAGTCTCAAGTACAATTGGGTGGAACCTGAGAATATCCCAAAGGCAAAAAGAAGACACAATACACTTGGTGTGGCCTCTAGCTCCCCGTCTTAGCAAATAGCCTCTCTTTCCTCAGCCCATTCCAGTGGCTTCAGAAGTTAAGCTTGAAAGATTTTGAGAAGAAAAAGCATTCTAGCTTGGATTACAAGTGACTGGCTCTGCACCACACACCATAGCCCAGAAGAGGACAGCTATTATTAAGAGATTAACAACTGGAAGTCTAGAGCCAGACTGCCTGTGCTTGAATTCTGGCTCCACCAGTTACTGGCTATATGAATTTGGGCAAGTTCCTTATCTTTTCTGTACCTCAGTTTCTAATCTCTAAAAGAGAAATAGTAGTACCCTCATAGGTTGAAAAACTGAAAGACTTAATATTTGTAAAACTGTCAGGATAACACATCGAATGTTTTTGTTATTATTGCAGCAATAAAGCCTTTCTAAGAAAAAGTGCTAGAGATTTCTTGCACAACAGTGTGAATAAGCTTAGCACAACTGAACTATATGCATAAATGGTTACAATAGTAAATTTAATATTATGGCTTTTTGACACAATAAAAAAAGTTATAAAACTTTTGGAAACATAAGTACTTAAACAAAAGTTTACAACTGACATAGTCACTCTCCTTTTTTAAAAAAAATTAGATTCATTTAATACCAAGACTAATAAAATAAAATCCAGGTACCCTACAATTTATCAAACCCTTATGGATGCACTACAGTAAATACTGCTGCAATATAGCAACCTATCTATATTCTATCTCTGTTCTTTTGTACATATAGACCTGTGTTTCTTTCCCAAAAGTTTATTTTTGTATTATTTAGTTCACCTGTTTGTTTTCCCTAAAGACAACATGTGAGTGAAATCCTACAGTGTTTGTTTCTCTGACTTACTTCATTCTAGGTCCATCCATGTTATTGCAAATGGCAGGATTTCATCTTTTTGCTACCTGTGTAGTATTCCATTGTGTGTCTATAACACATCTTCTTTTTATTTAGTTTTTTTCATTGAGGCAACATTCATTTATAATATTGTATATGGGCCTCCCTGGTGGCGCAGTGGGTTAAGCAATGCACTATGAAGCAAACCGCAACTACTGCAGCACGAGTTCGATCCCTGTCGCCAACCAGGGAGGGAACCCACATGGCTCAGCAGACCTCTCCTGCCTTGCCCACTGCTCCCCTCAGCAGTGTGTTTCAGTCAGTCTGCCTGTTCTGCTCCCCGCTCTGTCTCTGGTGAATCCTCTCACCGCCCTGGACTCTGGCCTGTACCCCAGCTCTTGTATGTATAAATAAATAAATCTTTTAAAAAAATTTTTTTTAAAATATTGTATGTGATTCAGAGGCTCAGGATCACACATCCTCAGATGCCTGTCTCCACAGCACTAGCATATTCCCTTACCCATTCACCTGTCCCTGGGCACTTGTTCCCAACTCTTGGCTATTGTAAATACTGCTATAAGCATGGAGGTACAAAGAGCTCATAAGACCATAAAATATATAGAAGAAATATGTCTCTTTGAATCAGCATTTTTGTATTTTTCAGGTAAAAACCCAGAAGTAGGATAATTGGATTGAATAGAATTTCTATTTTTAATTTTTTGAGGACTCTCAGTACTGCTTTCTATAGTGATTGCACTATTTTATACACCCCAACACTTCATGAGGGCTCCCTTTCCAACCCTTGCTGTCATCTTTTGCACACTATCCAGTCTCACAGGTGTGAGGTGATATTTCATTGTGGGATTTTTTTTTTAGATTTATTTATTTATTTATGCATACAAGAACTGGGGTACAGGTCAGAGGTGTGGGGGGGTGAGAGGATTCACCAGAGACAGAGTAGGGAGTAGAACAGACAGATCTACTGCGATACACTGCTGGGAGAGCAGTGGGCGAGACATGTGAGGTCTGCTGTGCCATGTGGGTCAGCTCCCTGGCCGAGAATCGAACTCAAACTGCAGTGGCTGCGGACAGCTTCGTAGTGCTAAGACTAAACCGCTTGCACCACCAGGGAGGCCCCTAATTGTGGTTTTTGATCTGCATTTTTCTAATAATTAGAGATGATGAATATCTTTCCATGTACCTAAGGTCAGTATGTCTTCGTTGGAGAAGCATTTATTCAGATCTCTGCCCGTTTTTTCAATGGAGATGTTTGGGGTTTTGTTGTTGAGCTTTATGAGTTCTTTGTATATTTTGACTATTAACCCTGGTTGAACATAAGATATAATATATAAATATCTTCTCCCATTGAGGAGTTTGTCTTCTTGTTTTGGTAAAAGATTCTTAAGCTGTGATTTATTCCAATTTGTTTATTTTGCTTTTGTTTCCCTTGTCATTAGTGTCAAGTATCCAAACACATCCCTAAGGCAAATGTCAGGGAGCATATTACCCATGTTTTCTTCTACATATTTTATGGCTTCAGGTCTTCCATCCATCTCTCTAATCCATTTTCAATTATATTTTGTGTATGTTGTTAAATAGTGGCTTCATTTTATTCTTTTTGTGTCCATTCATTTTTTTTCCAACACCACTTATTGAAGAGACTTTCTCTTTTTTTAAGCTCTTTTAAAAATTTTATTTGAAATGATATACAAGAATAGAATGTGCAAAACTTAGGAGCAACATCATAAAGTGTAACGAACTGAAATCAGATTTACAGTTGTTATTCCTAACCAAAATACTACTTCCTAAGTAACATGAAAAGCCACAATTGTAGTTCAGAGCAAAAGCAGCTGCATTGCCAATGTCTTAGAGGAAAAGGAAAGCACAAGTGTTGCACTGCAGTAAGTGCATAGTCTGCCCCTGCCAGAAAGATATAATGACAAAATAAGATAATAATAAGATATGTGGCTGAGAAGGTATCGCACAGGAAGTCAAAAATTGCAATGGCGTCATCTGTTACTCTGCACTGTTACAGTGACCATATCCCAATGCTGTAAACTAACTTTACCTTGACCTGGGCTGGGTCTCCATGGAAATAATGGATGGGTGCTGCCATCTGGTGCATAGATGCAGCACACTCGTGGGAACTATGGTGTGCGGTTTTGAAAAGTCTGACACACTGTAAACTTTTGGTTCTTTTATTGTAAATTAGCTGTCTATATGTGCGTGGTTTCATTTCTTGACTCTCAATTCTGCTCCAGTGATCTGTGTGTCTGCTTTTACTCCAATACTAGTGTTTTAGCAGAAACTCACTTTCAACCTAGAGAATCAGTTTCCTTAACTGCGGACAATAAATGCCTCTTTATTTAAAAAAAAAAAAAGAGTGAACAAAACTCTCTGAAAGATGGTTCTGGAAGTTAGTGGAAAACTCCCTAGTGGGGTGGACACATAGTGTAAGGATATATGCTGATTTATGTGCACGGTTAATGCTTTGGCTAGGTGGACAGATTTGGATGGAACAAAACCAGAAGACTGGGTAACAAGGTTTGGGAAGAAGGCTTGGGAATGGCCCTCAGAGAAGGTCCCAGAACACAAGCATATCTTGTGTGGCCACTCACCATCATGAGGCCCCCACCCTGAAAGGTGTTCTGGTGATCAGGTGGGTGAGGGGGGACTTGCTTTGTGGATGCTGACCTGCTTCCCCCCCTCGACAGTCGACGAACAAAGTGACCAAGGTGGCAAGAACACAGGCTGCACGTGGCTGGGTGGCCCCAGGTCAGCTCTAGTAGGGACTCTTACTGAAGGTCCACTTGACCCACAAAAGCTACCCACCCAGCCCACTCCCTGGAGAGAGCGCTTAGGGTCCATCACTTCCAACAAGGAGAGGCAGAAATGTCTTCTCTATAAAAACCAATCGCGTATTTTTAAGTTTGGATTTATTTTCCCTAATCCCATACCTCTACTGTCACCACCCTCTGTGGCCTCATGCCCTATCGTGTGCCCACCCAACATGGCTTCTGGCCAAGGTTGTCTATGCAGTGAATGTCTAGTGTGTGAATTGCTCTGTAGCTATTAACTCATCTAATCTTCACAAGTATTATATTGAGCTACATGTGACTATTATGTCTATTTTACAGATAAGGAAACTTACCTGTCTGCTTCCTCTGTAAGAAATAGAGAAGTTTCATTTGCTCAAAGTCAAGCATAAGGAAGTAGTTGGTGAGTCCCGGCCCTTGGATTCAGACACTTTGGCTCCAGAGCCCATGCTCCTACCCACCCGTGGACCTTATCGTGGACCATCCCTCAGAAGCACTTGACCTTAGAACACTCATTTATGGCAGAAACTTCTGAGGTTGGACTGCTGACCACGCAGTGTAGTTTATGCTCTGAACCAGCACATTCTATGGTACCATTTCTCAGCCAGAATACAACAGAGAGGTGGTGGCGGGAGTGGGAACGGCCACTCTTCTACCTGCTAACCCGCTCACAACAGTTCTGCTCGCAGTTTCTGGCTCTAGGCTCTGCTAGTTAGAGGTTTAGTATCCCAAGGCGATTTGCCTCCATCCACAAAGAGGAGATCCCAAAGCTCCAGTGAAGTGGAACCTCAGGTATCTCCCTGGTTATTAAGAGTTTTTCATATTATCCAGTGAATAAGCAGAAAAGAGGGGTAATATTTTAGCTGGGGTAACTGGGCCTGAGGATTTAGAGAAAACAGGATTCTGGGACCAACAGGGTAGGGGAGGAGGACAGGCAAAGTGTAGGGGGAGGGAGCCCCCCTCCCGGGATATTTTGCATCATTGGTTACAATTAACAGAAGGCTAAAGCAATAGGGCAAAACCAGGAGTTCAGAAGAGAGGTTTAAGTCACTCCACAAGGAATGACCCCAACCATCTGAATGACTCGTAGCTGCAGAAGATACTGTCCTAGAGGGTGAGCCTGGCACCAGATTGCCTGGGTTCAAATGTGAGCACAAACACATTCTGGCTATGCACTTCTTCCTACCAAAGTTTTCACATCTGTAGATGAGAATAGTAATGGTGCAAACCTCAAATGTGTATTAGAAGAACTAAATAGGGGCCTCCCTGGTGGCACAGTGGGTTAAGCAACACACTATGAAGCAAACCACAGCCACTGCAGCACGAGTTCGATCCCTGCTGCCAGCCAGGGCGGGGGACCCACATGGTGCAGCAGACCTCTCCTGCTGTGCCCACTGCTCCCCTCAGCAGTGTACTTCCATTCATCTGCCTGTTCTACTCCCTGCTCTCTGTGGTGAATCCTCTCACCCCCTGCACCTCTGGCCTGTACCCCAGTGCTTGTATGCATAAATAAATAAATCTTTAAAAAAAAAGAACTAAATAAGCAATAATTGTAAAGCACTTAGAATAGAATGCAGCATGTAGCAAATATTCTATAAATGTTACCTATTATTAAGGCAAATAAATGAGGTCACAGTGGAAAGTCATAAATGCCAGTGACGACCTCAGGATCAGTTGCAAAATGAAAACAGCACACACAAAAATCTGTAAAGTAATGCTTACACCAGTTCCATTCATCATCACCCCAAAGTGGAAAGAAATAACCCCATTGGAGATGGTTAAGCAAACTGTGGTACATCCAAACTGTGGTATTATCTACTCAGCAATAAAAAGGCATGAACTACAGCAAAGGAAACCATCAACAAAATGAAAAGGCAACCTACCTAATGGAAGAAAATATTTGTAAGTCATATATCTGATAAATTTAATATCAAAATATATAAAGGACTCATACAAATCAGTAGCCAAAAACATCAAACAATCCATTTAAGAATGGGCAGCAGATCTGGACAGATATTTTTCCAAAGACAACAAACAGAAGACAAACAGGGGAATGGAAAGATGTGTGTCATCACTAATCATCAGGGAAATCAAAATCGGGGAATAAAATCAAAATCAGAATGAGCAATCAGTTCACACTTGCTAGAATGGTTATTATAAAAAAGACAAGCATAAGTGTTGGTGAGGATGAGGAGAAAAGGAAATCTTTATGCACTACTGGCGTGGCCACTATGGAAAATAGCATGGAGATTCCTCAAAAAACTTAAAATAGCACTATCATATTAGCCAGTTTTAAGTATTTTAGCTAAAGAAAATGAAACATTAACTCAAAAATGTATATGCACCATCATGTTCACTGCAGCACTCTTTACAAAAGCCAAGAACTGGAAAACTATCCATTGATGGGTGAAAAAGAAATGTTGAAGCAGGAAGTTGCTAAGTCTGCTGCTTGGAATCTGCTGCTTAGATTCTTCTGCTTGCTGGAGACGAAAAGTTGCTGTGTATACTGCTCCCCACAGTAATAGCCCTGGCTACCCTTCCCAAACAATAAAGAATGCCTATTCTATGATGGATGGGGTGACAAGTTTCTGCATACAACTTACATAAAACCCTGCCATTTCTGCTGTTCAGGACTCAAACTTTGGAGAGCGATTCCACTGAGCCTGCCAGTGTGACAATTAATTTTTTTGATGATTAGATTTATTTAATTATATTTGACATCATTTGTAGTCCCCAGGGAATTCCCACCACCATTTCTCACCCATGCACTGTCCAGTGTAACAATTAAATCTCTCTTCTCGCCACCTCTCTGAGTGCCGCCTGATTTCTCTGGGAAATTGCCATAACAATATTACATACACACACACACACACACACACAGGAATACTATTCACCCATTGAAAAGGAGGAAATCTTGCCATTTGTGACAACATGAATAGACCTTGAGCATGTTTAGTGAAATGAGAAAAACATATGCCACACCATATTACTCATGTGTGGATCTATAAAAATAAAAAACAAACCAAGCTCATAAATATAAAAACATATTTGTGGTTGTCAGAGGTGGGGGGGGTGAGTGAAATGGGTGAAATGTATCAAAAGATATAAACTTCCGGTTATAAAGTAAATGCCATGGGATATAATGTATAGCAAAAGGACTATAGTGCCAGAGTCCAGCTCCAGCTGAAGCCAGGTTCCCACAGGAGGAGATGGCCTTGGCGAATGATAAATTTGAGAAGACAAATTGACACTTGATCTGGGTGCAAATGTCATCCTACTGAGAGCTTCAGCGGGTGTTCAGACATCACAAGCAGGCAGTGGGATTACATCAGCATTTGCATAGAGCGGAAAAGTAACAATCATTACATTTTTCTTAAGAACAGCTGGGGTCTTATGACCTTTAGCCAAGATTTATGACCTATACAATTTCAAAGTAAAGCCCATGTATAAAACAATTATGTTCCTATTAGTATCCTAGTTTCTATGGTTATTCAGTTTATTCATCAATGTCAAGGTAGGCGTAGCAACTTTGCGTAATCACAACTAATGATTTTACTTTTACTTTGAGTATAAGATGAAGTACTAGTCATAAGGGTTAAGGTCAAACTAAAGTCAGTACCTAAAGAACTACAGGTCCCCAGTCAAAGGGAAAAACTGAAGTTAAAACTCTAATCATATCTTAAGTCCTATTTTAATCTTAAAGGAATCACTAACTTCATTATATCCTGAACCTAAAACTGATTAGTAATGTTTTCTGTTACTAGGGAGTTTTCCTATATACAATTATGTTTTCAGTAAAACAATAGCAAGGAAAAAGGGGAGAAGGGTAAGAAGGGCTTACGCGACTCATTCATCGCCAAGGAAATGCAGAGTCTTTCACATTGGACCAAACCACAGAGGTCACTCCTCGGTTCCCAGGACTAGTCTCCCTTAATAGATGTTTAGGTCTGGGAAACTGTTTAATAATTAACTTTTGGGGCCTCCCCGGTTGCGCAGTGGGTTAAGCAACACACTGTGAAGCAAACCCCAGCCACTGCAGCACGAGTTTGATCCCTGCCTCCTCTGGCCAGGGAGGGGACCCACATGGCGCAGCAGACCTCTCCTGCCTTGCCTGCTGCTGCCCTCAGCAGTGTGTTTCAGTCAGTCTGCCTGTTCTGCTCCCCACTCTGTCTCTGGTGGATCCTCTCACCGCCCTGGACTCCGGCCTGTACCCCAGCTCTTGTATGCATAAATAAAATAAATCTTTAAAAAAATTAACTTTTGCGTTATTAATATTAAACAACCATATTTACATTATAACTCTTACTATTTAGGTTTTTGGTATCGGTGGTCTTACAGTATTGACTTTAGAGAATTTTGTGTTACATTATTTGCCAGTCAGTAATTCATCATCAAAATGCATAGCAACCAGTTATTTGGTTTAGCAGGACAGCCAATTTTACAACCACCCCCCGCAGGTGAATTGCCAGTTAGCCCTTAATCCTGCCTTTACAGAATGGTAACTGTAATGTCAGCCAAAACAACGGAGATCCGGCAGGGGCCAGCCTGTGGAGCCTCCCAGCATCTCAGGAGTGTCCCTCGGACCGGACCATCATCAGACGATATGAGTAGCATGGCTCGCACCACTATAATTAATAATACAGGATTGCACATTCGAAAATTGCTAAAAGCAAATATCACAAGTTCTCATCACAAGAAAAAAATCTTTAACTATGGTAACAAATATTGACTAGACTTGTTGGTGATCATTTTGCAGAACATACAAATATTGAACCATTATGCTTATACCTGATACTAAGGTAATATATGTATGTCAATTATACTTCAATACCAAAGCAGTACTATTGTTGGGCCTCCCTGGTGGCACAAGGGGTTGAGCACCTCACTGTGGGGCTTCTACAGCCACTGCAGCATGTGTTTGATCCCCGGCCAGGGAAGGGACACACGTGGCCCAGCAGACCTCTCCTGCCTCGCCAGCTGCTCCCCTCAGCAGTGTGTTTCAGTCCATCTGCCTGTTCTGCAACCTGCTCTGTCTCTGGTGAATCCACTTACCCACCCCACCCTTGCCTCTGGCCTGTACCCCAGCTCTTGTATGCATAAGTAAATTTTTTTTTTAAAAAATGACTATTGTTAGACACAACAATCTGGATCAAAATCTAGAGAGTCATGCTAAGTGAAGAAAAAAATACAACACAAACAGTTACATACTTGGTGTTCAATTAGGTATTGAAAAGACAAAATTATAGAAATGGAGAACAGATTCGTGGTTGCCTAGGGTTGAGGTCAGGATGGGAGTGGGAGGCAGGTGAGTGCAGCTGCACCAGGCTGGGTTTAGGGATCCTGTGGGAATGGAAACATTTGTTTCTGGACTGCATCATGTCAGTGTTCTGTTGTGATACCATACTACTGTTTTGCAAGATGTACTATTGGGGAAAAGTGGGCAAAGAGTCCAGAGAATCTCTCTATTATTTCTGCAAGCAAATTATAATTATCCCAAAATGTGAAATTTAATTAAAAACGAGAACAGTAGTTTCTATTCAGCTGCCCCTCCTTAATTTGGTTGTGTGGGCACGGGCGTGCTCATTTTTAAACTTGCAGCATTTTCTAGTTTCGTGGTGTAAATACTTAATGATTTCAAACTACGAACTTACCATCCCTAAATACAGAATTGGGAAGACCGCACAATCTGCTTTCACAAGCCAGCGCAGACCAACAATGCTTTTTTGGCCTGCTAGTTTGGCAAAGTTAGAAATGCTAGTTAGAGCCCATGTTGGAGAGGTGCTAGAGAACCACTCGCTCAATGGAAGTGCGCACTGAAATGCTATTTTTTGGATGCCTTTGTTAGATCTACAACTTTTGGACCCCAAATTCACTTTTATAGAAATACTGGGGCAGAGGCCTCCCTGCTGGTGCAGTAGGTTCAGCAACGCACTATGAAGCAAACCGCAGCCACTGCAGCACGAGTTCACTCCCTGCTGCCGGTTGGGGAGGGGCCCCACATGGCGCAGCAGACTTCTCCTGCTGTGCCCGCTGCTGCCCTCAGCAGTGTATTTCAGTAGATCTGCGTGTTCTGCTCCCCACTTTGTCTCTCCTCTCACTGCCCCTGCACCTCTGGTCTGTACCCCAGTGCTTGTATGCATAAATAAGTAAATCTTTTTTTTTTTAAAGATTTATTTATTTATGCATACAAGCACTGGGGTACAGGCCAGAGGTGTGGGGGTGGTGGTGAGAGGATTCACCACAGACAGAGCA
>JAGFMF010011569.1:80321-116717 GCA_019455555.1 Galemys pyrenaicus
TCCCGCCCCCGGCCGGCAGCAGGGATCGAACTCATGCTGCAGTGGCTGCGGTCTGCTTCATAGTGCGTTGCTTAACCCACTGCGCCACCAGGGAGGCCCAATAAGTAAATCTTTTTAATAGAAAAAAGAAACACTAGGACAAGTGTGTAAAGGTTTAAAAAAAAAATCCCTGCCCACTGCAGCGTTACTCGGTATGATGAAAACAGGCGGTTCATGAACAAGGCCTGCATAATCCGACTGACCAAAGTACCCTAGGGAAGGAGGGGAGTGGGGAGCCCAGAGGCAACGAAAAGGCAACGTGACTTGGAGAAGGGAAAATGGCTTTTGCTGCCATAGGGGCGTCCCTACCCGCAGGGACTGGGAGATCCTGCAATGGGAGGAAAAGGCAACGGAGAGAAAGGAAACTGGCAGCGGTGACTCCTCTTGCCCTTTGGGCGTCGCAGCCAGACCCACAACCGAGTGCGTCACGTCCCGGGTCCCAGCACCCAGGGCTTGGAAGTTGGCGGATCCCTCACGTGCTTCTTTCCCTTCCAGTGACATCTTTCTCACTGGGTGGTTCCTGAGGGAGTTTCCTCTTCCCAGTGTTTTGTTTTGTTTCATGCCTATGGGTTCACCCCAACCAAGTATTAGAAGCAGCTTTGTAATTCCAAAAACAAGCCAAACAAATCCAAGAGAATGGTTGACTCATTGACGCTATGTCTATGTTGTGGAAGCCTATGAATTCATTACAGCAAAGAAGGTAGATCCCGTGTGCTCGCCTGGAGGACAGTCCAGGTGTTTGAATGTCAAGGGCATACAGCTGTGAAGCTGTATGCACACCCTGATTCCATTAAAAACAATAAGCAACTCTTGCTGCATGTGGATAAGAACAGTCCAGAAAGAGACAACAAAATACAAATTTTCTTTTGGAAAAGAGTGAAATCGGTGAGTTTTTACTTTGTATATTTATGTATTTTTTTTTTACTGCAAGATTATTGCAAATATATTTCTAAAAAAAAATTGTAGAACTAATTTTTGGACCCAAACAGGTCCGAACAGGGAATATTTCACAAAGTTCATGGAGAATTATCTCAGGTGAGGGACCCATTAGCCTATAAATATATACCTAGTGTTCTGTGCATTTAAATGAAGTGAATGATGCTTGAATATCAGTATCATTCTGTGGAGTTGTCCTTTTCATTCAACATTCAATACTTCGTGGCATGCCTATACCTTTGTAATAATATGTTCTTTTATATACTCACTCCCAGCTTCCAAGGGCATTTAGGCATTCCAGGTTTTTGCTCTTACAGTCAGTGCTCTGATGAGCATCCTTCAATCTGCATCCTCCCACCTGCGTCCTCCCGTGTATGTGTGTGTCCAGGTCATGAGTGTTTTGAGCCACTCAGCATATATATTTTTCAGTCGTATTAGGTATTACCAAGCTGTTTTCAGCATGCCTGCATCGGTAACATTGCCATCAGCAGTCTATAATTTTTCCCCATTTTCTTCTCCAACGTGATATTGCCAAATGTTTTCACTTTTTATAATCTTACTGGTAAAAAAGACTCATGTTTTTTGCATTTTGTGCTTGTTAGTGAAGTGAGTTTCTTTTGTACGTTTGTTGGTCATTTGTATTTTTTTCTGTATTGTTATTTGTCAGTTTTATTTATTATTAAATGTTATTAAATAAAATATTTATTATTATATTGTTTATATGCAATGTTTTTCTTCTTCTTCCTCATTTTCTATGTCACATTTATTTTTATTTTCTTCCCTTCCCTCCCCACTGCTTTCTTGTCTTCAGTCTTATTTATGGGCTGAGTTTGCCACTTCATCAGACAGTGATGATGCTTTTTCTTATTTTGCTCTCTTAGGAGATTATAGGACTACATCTAAAATTTTGTCATTAATTAATGTTATGGTAGGATTTTGATGGTTAATCTTTATCAGGTTAAAGAAATTCCCCTCTATTCTTATTTTATTAAAAGACTTCTATTCTTTTCATTATACATCCTCTCTTCTTTAATCTGATGAATTACACTGATGAATTTCCTAATGATGAGTTAACTTTGAAGTCCTGAGATAAACCCTACTTGGTCGTGAGATAATATTTTAATACACTGTTAAATATTATAATACTTATGTATTTGAAACAGTATATACCTAGTATCATTTCTCTTTCCCCATCATCTCATATACCTTCCTTCTCCTTAAATTCAGAAGTCACACTTTGCTTATTTGGTTATTAGTTTTTATAAGTATTTTGCTTGGTCAAATAATCTGCTATGTAAATCTCAAATATTGTTGGAGCATTTTGACATGTATTACACGATTCCCTCAAAATCCTTCTGTTTTGGGCCTCCCTGGTGGCGCAGTGGGTTAAGCAACGCACTGTGAAGCAAGCCGCAGCCACTGCAGCACGAGTTCGATCCCTGCTGCCGGCCAGGGAGGGGACCCACATGGTGCGGCAGACCTCTCCTGCTGTGCCCGCTGCTCCCCTCAGCAGTGTACTTCCGTTGATCTGCCCGTTCTGCTCCCTGCTCTCTGTGGTGAATCCTCCCCCGCCCCTCACACCTCTGGCCTGTACCCCAGTGCTCGTATGCATAAATAAATAAAAATCTTAAAAAAAAAAAATCCTTCTGTTTTGCTGTAAATGGCAACATTTCATCTTTCCTTATGGCTGAATATTCCATTGAATGGCTAGACCAGGTCTTCTAATCCACTCCTGTATCATCAGTGGGCACTTAGGTTGCTTTCATGCTATTGTAGATAATGCTGCAATAAACATTCTAGAGAATATTATTCTTTCAGTTGATGATTTCATGTTCTTCAAATAGATGCCCAGTAGTAGGATTGCTAGGTTATTGGTATTTCCGTTTTTAGGTTTTTTTAAGTAAATCCAGATCACGTTCCATGACTATACCAGTTTACATTCCCACCAGCAGTGTAATAGAATTCCTTTCTCCACACCCTCTCAAGCATTTATTATTGGTGTCTTTTTAATGTGTGCCATTCTCACATGTGTACATGTGTGAGATGATATCTCATTGTGGTTTTGACCTGCATCTCCCTTATTAAAAGTGATGATGAACATTTTTCCATTGGCCTTCTGTGCCGGGGCCATGCTACTCATGCTGAGTGACAAAAGTCTGGCATGAGGGACACCCCTGAAAAATCAGGAGATCCAAAGCTGGCCCCTGCCCGATCTCCACTGTTTTGGCTGATATACTGTCACCATCTTGTAAAGGCATATTAAGTGCTAATTGGAAATTTCCCACAGGAGGTGGGGGGGCTAGTTTTAAGATTGGCTATTTTACTAAACAAACAAAATAACTGGTTGCTGAGCAATTTTGATGACGAGCTATTGGGTTCAGGATATGTTGGAGTTAGTGGCTGCTTTTGGGGATGGAATGGTAAAGAATAGATATAGTTTGGGGTTTAATTTTAATATTTCCTTTTTGCTTGGGGCCTGTGGTGGAAAGCTGAGTTCATTGTGATGGAACTGGCTGGGTTATTACATCTGCCTCAAAAGTTTAGTATACAGATGGATACATGTTGTTTTGCACCAGTTCTAAGAAAATGTAACGAATATTGTTCTGTTCTCAAAAACATGTTTTTGCAGAGGGCTGGGGCCTGAAGGTCCCCTGTTTTTCCCAAAAAATGTTACAAATGATGTTTCCCTGCTTTCTTGCTTCTTGTGTGTAGAGTATAAATGAAGAACTGCTGAGCCTCTCAGTGGAAGATGTAAGATGTTGGTACCCTAGGAGTGTCTGTTTTCTCCTTCCTCTCCCCTTTCCCCTTTCCCTATACTGCGTCTCCCCTTTCCCTATACTGCATCTCCCCTTTCCCTATACACTCATCACTGACGCTGTCTCATCCTGTGGGGACCCTGGTTCATTTTCGCAGCTGGCCTGCGGCACTTCTGGATATTTTCTTTGGTAAATTGTCTGTTCAGATTTGCTACCTACTTAGTAATTGGATTGTTTGGTATTTTTTATTGTTTAATTGGATTTTTTTAATATCTTGATCTTAACTTGGCTGTTAATTTCTTGTCAGTTATTGTGTAATATGTGAATATTTTGTCCCATTGTGTAGGATGTCTTTTTTAATATATTTATGTTTTTTTTTTTTTTGCTGTGTACACTTCCTTACACTCTCCCTGCTTCTGTGAACTTTGCCTAGAGATATAAAATTTGATTCTAATTTGCCCTCCTCACTCCAATGAACAAGACTCTGGAGCATACCTTTAGCAGAAATCACTTTATAATTGCCCTTCTCATGTCCAAACACTGAATGATAGAAATAGGAGGGACTCAGGAAAATCCAAATACCTGTAACCAGATAGGGTTCACTGATTTAGGAGTAGTGTGGAGGCTGAGCATGGAATTGGAATCAGAAACAAAAACATCACTTTGTGACAATAAAAGTATAAAGTATAAAACTTTGTAAAGTATATAAACTTTTACTGTAAAAAATGAAATAATTTCAAAAAGAAAAATCTTGAATAAATTACATTATATTCCTACTAAGTAATATGATATAGCTATGAAGACAATAAACATGGAGCGATATTATTTCATCAGAAAACCACTGCTGAGAAGTGTGTATAAAATGTTTTTGTAAAAACGAAAATCCTTCCAAATTTCTATATTAATATGAGTACAGAGAAAATTGTAGAAAAAGGTCCACCAAACTTGCAGTTTTTTAATCTCACTGAATTCTCTCATAAAAACACAAAACTAGGCAGCAAAACCAAAATATGTCAACAGCATTTCCAACAATCACAAATTAAGTGATACAGTATCCTCCATGACACCAAAAACAAGTGGGTGAGAGCAGACCACAATGGCTAAGAGGCCTATGGGGTGTCAACATTTGTGTGGCAGGGAGCAGAGGCATCTGATATGCTTGAGGCCAACAGGTAGCCACTGAAAATACAACAGGTTAATTTCAAAATAGCAATTAATACAGAGAAGATCTTTTCCAATCCAGTACAGTAAGTCCTCACTTAACACAGTAGTTTAGTTCTCAGAAAGTACAACTTTAAGTTAAATGACATGCAATGGAACCAATTTGACCATAGATGAATTGATATAAACAAGGGTTAAATTACTATGGCATGTCTTTGCTCACAAAAAAACTCCAACCTTCTAAATAAAACCCCAAGTCACTGCTAATATTCAAAAATCATTCTTATCATTCATTCAAAAAATCCACCCCAGTTCAGGTGATGGGTGGCCAGAGGCTATCCTGGCATCTGAGGGCACAAAGTGTGACCCAACCCTGGACAGGAGGCCTTTCCATTTCAGACACACCCCCTCCCCCCACTCACTGGGACATGGAGATAGGCCAATGCACTTTATCTGCATATCTTTGGGATGCAGGAGCAAGCCAGAGTCCATGAAGAAAATCCATGCGGACATAGGGGGTTGTGCAAACTCCACCTAGACACAGGAATCCATTTTCTCTTCAACTTTCTAACAAAACAACGTTTTTTAAAACAATGGTATTTAAGGACCTTCTGTAGCTGACAAGTGGACGGAAGTAAGACCTAAAGGAGCTGCGATAGTGTAGACCTCAGGGTCTCTTGAACTGAGTCTCAAGGCTCTCTTCTAGAGCAGCACCACACTAAGGAAAAAGTACTTGAAGTAAGATAAAAATGTATCAGGGCAGGAGCAATAGAGACAAAGTTAGAGGTTATCTAGATAAAACGGAGAAGGGAACCAACGCTAGGAAATCAGTTACAAAACAGCTAAAGCTCTCCTGAAGGATGCCTTCTCTAAACTAAGGAAAATATTTTCCAGAAGAAATGAGGATTGAAAGGTGGGGTGGGGAGAACAAAGTGGCGTGAGGGACCAATGGGCTGTGGTGGAAGAATAATGGGGTTCTGTTGTGTTCCTGGTGTGATAACATACATTTGAAGAGGTGTGCGCCTATACCCCTAAAACAACGTGTTGTAAAAATAACTGAATTTTTAAAAAGAGGATCAAGGAAAATGATTAAGGGCACCAATAATAGGAAGAAGGGGTGGAGGATTTTTTTTTGAGACTGAAACGTTTCCCATCATAGTGGACTTTTAAGCACATTCTCCACCTATGCAACGCGCTAGCTGGATGTCTTCTGGCTAACTTACTTCTTTACAAGAACAGCACACAGGTTGGTGTCTTCAAAAAGGCCAACCAAGTAGACCTCCCTTGCAAAGCACTAACAGCTGTGCTCTGCAAGGGTAGATCTGTTTTTGAAACCCTGAGCAATCTCTTGCACCAGATGCTGGGAGTTTGTGAATCAGAAGTTCAGTGGACTTCTGACAACAAAACATCTGATTGCACACCCAGTGCCACCGAACCAGTCCTGCAACGATGTGGTTTCTTCACCGTCCAGTAGAGGGCGCGCGCTATCACCGACTTTTGCAGCCAATTGCTTCCTCGGTCCATTTGCGGACAGTCGGCTTTGTAAGAGCCATGGTGTGGGTGCCTCTTACCTCCGTTCTTACCTGCTCGACAGGGCAGGGGCGGCATTGGAGTCAAAGAGTAACGGCGACTGCGAACACCAAGGCTTGGTTTTTACAAGTCTGGTCGAAGAACACCTGCCACATAGGGCTGCTGTGAGAAGCACAGGCGTAAGAGGGACTGGATTTATTGTTCGTTTCAGTTGGGGATTTTTGATAATGACACAAAACGAACTCGAAAATTTCCGCCTCCTTCCTCTGGGTCAGTCTTGAAGTTCCGCCTCCACCCAAACATCCCCTTCCATCCCGCTCTCCCCTTTCTCTGTCTTTGAATCTGTGCATCAGAACTCGCTGATGCAATCCTGATTACCGAGACGTGAAGTTGGATAATTCCCGTCTCTGAGGCTGGGTCTAGGATGACGTTACAACCGGCTATGACCTTACCAACATGGCTGCGGGAAGTGGCTTGCAGGAAGAAGGAAGGCATGGCACTTAGGATCACTTCCGCTTCCGCTGGCGCAAGCGCTTTCGTTTCTTCTTCTACCGTGACTAAGATGGAACCGTTTTTCGAGTCGCGGTCCGGACACTGGGCCGGGGGTCCCGCCCCCGGGCAGTTTTACCGCATTCCGCCCACTCCCGGCTCCTTTGCTGACCCAGCATCCTCGCCCTTCGGGGGTCCGATCACGCGCACACAGTAAGCTCGCGACGCCTTAGCCTGCTCTGGGGAGGGACCCAGGGCCCCGGTGCTGCCGGCTGGTTCTAAGAGCCGGGAAAACGAGGCAGGGACCCGGGGCGCGCGCGCGGCGAGGTTGCTCTGGCGCAGAATCCTGGAGAATAATGCCAAGTCATTTGATAGGAGACTCTGAAAATCAGAAATGCAACCCTGTGCAGGAAGAGGGCTCAGGCTCTTGCCCGCGCCACTCCACGCCTGACCCCTCTCTCTTCTTCCAGGAACCCCATGGTGACCGGGACCTCGGTCCTCGGTGTTAAGTTTGAGGGCGGAGTGGTGATTGCAGCAGACATGCTGGGCTCCTACGGCTCGTTGGCTCGTTTCCGCAACATCTCCCGCATTATGCGAGTCAACAACAGCACCATGCTGGGTGCTTCCGGAGACTATGCTGATTTCCAGTATTTGAAGCAAGTTCTCGGCCAGATGGTGTAAGTCACCTAGAGAATACGGAGTAGTTGTCCCAAGTGAGAAGGGCCGTCCACTGCTGTTGTTTTTAATCTCCTTAGGAGTGGAGGAACTTGAGGCTGCAGTAGGGGACAGGGAGAGGGAATGGAAGATGTGTCTGGATTAAGTGGTTTTGGCCATTAGGACGCGTAAATTTGGGCAAGTTTGTGGTTACTTTTCGGAGTGGACAGAAATCTCGATTTTCTTTCTCACAATCAATTACTAGGATTGATGAGGAGCTTTTGGGAGATGGACACAGCTATAGTCCTAGAGCTATTCATTCGTGGCTGACTAGAGCTATGTACAGCCGTCGCTCCAAAATGAACCCCCTGTGGAACACCATGGTCATCGGAGGCTATGCTGATGGAGAGAGGTTGGTTTGAATACAAGTAACATTACTTTGACCACCCAAACCACCAGTGCCTGTGTAGTGTCTCACACACATCCACTGAATCCCACTTCTAACTCAGATGCCATGGTCTCATCCTTTGGCTAAGGTAGAGAAACCTAAAATGAAATGATTTCTCCCATTGATTATTTTGCCCTCTTAGCTTCCTCGGTTATGTGGACATGCTTGGTGTAGCCTATGAAGCTCCTTCCTTGGCCACTGGTTATGGTGCATACTTGGCTCAGGTAAAGTACATGAGGGGTAAGGAAGGTTCTAGCAAAAGACAAAAGGAGGGGTAGTGGTTGTCTGCTTGTCCTTCCCTTGAAATTACAACACGAAGTTAGGATCTCTACTTCTGGGCAGATTATAATCCAGAGGCTGTTAGTGTCAAATTCACATTCTAATGACAAAATGGTATACCTTAAGATGTATACCTGCAGAGGTCAGTAAGACCTCTGCAGAGGGGACATCCTAGAACTTTCCCTTCAAGTGGGTCTTAGCACAGATAGGCAGAGTTCATTCTGGTGATAATAGGTGAAATGTTCTTTTTTTTAACTCATTCATGTTTTACATTGATTTGAGACAGATGTCTTGGTGTGTATTTCATGATTATCTCCTATGTCTCTCCACCCCTCCAATCTCCCTAGCCTCTGCTGAGAGAAGTTCTGGAGAAGCAGCCAGTGCTGAGCCAGGCTGAGGCCCGAGAGCTAGTAGAACGTTGCATGCGAGTGCTGTACTATCGAGATGCCCGTTCTTACAACCGGGTGAGGAGGGGTGTGAATAATGGGACCCTAACTGGCAGGCTCTGGAAACTTGTCTCTGGGTCTGTGATTTGAAGAATAGATACCCTATTTCTGTCTCCTTTTTTCAGGAGCATCTCCTTGACCTGCCCCAAGGATTTCCCTGTGCAATTCTCATTACAATCTTTCTTTCAGTTTCAAATTGCCACTGTAACCGAAAAAGGTGTTGAAATAGAGGGACCACTGTCTGCAGAGACCAGCTGGGATATTGCCCACATGATCAGGTTACTTAAATTGAAATTACAGTAAAAACATAAAATACAGAATTGGGAGGCCTGCCCTTTGACTGGTATCAAACTGGGTTTTGACTGGCGGGTAGTTGCTGTTAGAAATTGATTCCTCCCCTGTGGCTTCATGATTTTATTATGCTCTCTTCCTTTCTAGTGGCTTTGAATGAAATACAGATGCATTCTCCAGAACTGAAGTTTTACCCTTCTTCCTTTGAAATGTCGCTGGTTCAAAGGTAGACCTACCTTTTGTAAAATAAAAAATTCTTTAAAGTACTTGCTGAGTAGGTGTATTACATCTGATTACGTCAAACCAAAAAGACAGTACTAAGTACTACCACATACCTTCTCCCTCCCTGGCCACAGAACCCTTTGGCATTTCATTCATTAGACTAATGTAGAATCCTCTGCATGACACTGCAAAAGACCCACAACGGTCTTCATTAGAGCCTGTATTAAAGGCAGGCTTAATCCCTGTGTGGTAACATAACTGGCCTTGTGTTTAACGTTTTTTCCAACATTTCCATTTACGTGCTAAATTCTAAAATAAAAGGGTTTTGGTTAACATTGACTGCAAATGTGATTAGTTAAAGCACAATTTCAAAGAGAAAGGTAATAGACCTCCCTAGTAGGTTAACCTACTAGGGTATCTCAATACCTCACCTATCCAACCTCACCCCCTTCTTAAAATATTGTGATTTCAACTTTAAATCTACTAATTCCTAGCACTAACACAATACTTCTTAAATACTTTTGTGTTCATTAAAAAAAAAAAAAAACCCTTTAAGTGTAGTTATGCATCAAATTAGTTAGGGTACTGGCTGAACTTCATTCCCCAAATGGTATTAAGCCCACCTTTGAAAACTAAATAGCATGGTGAGTCAGATGCTCTCTAAAACTTTGAAAAACTAGAAACCAGCTCAAAAACTGTTCTAGAAATTCAATAAGGCAAGAGAGTTAAGGGAATTATCAACCCTCCCCCCTTTGTATTTATGGTTACAACAAAATAGTTTATGAAAAGAAAACCATGAACTTTCGATTTATCTTCCACACACTCAGTCTCAACACAAAGTAGTCAATAAATACTTGTTTATTGATTAAACTGAATTATAAAAAACAACAAAAAAAGTCCTTCTACTACTAAGCCATGCAGGCGGAATCCACAAGGATAACTTCCTGGCCAACACCCAGCCGATCGACTGTTGTTAACTGTGGTCTTTAAAAAATTTACCCATCAAGAAAGTCATACAGTGTGCAGAGGCCAGGAACTCAGCTCTGCTAACTCTGGGGCTGCTGCAGAGACTACCAAAGAGAAGAATTAGGTCACTGTGGACAGAGCTGACCCTTAGTTCTTGAACTTTCTCAGAGGCATTGGGCTGACTTGAAAGTCTGTAATTTGTCAAAGTAGCATCAAGCAAAAAGCTGGGGAAGAGAAGCCCAACTGGATCCTCAGTTCAGTTTCAGATGCCATGGCTTCACAAAGCTGGCCAAGCTGTTTCTGGAAGGGATCACTCCAGTTCACTATATTATAGTGTGCTGGGGGTTAAAGACAAAAACAAAAAAAAACCCAGGAGTGAGGAGAAACAGGTAGTAACAAATGTTACTCCTGTACACCTGACCCATCACATCTTGAGCATTTCCCACTCTGTGAAAGCCTATTAAAATAGGGTGACCTAGAAAATAACCACATTGTTTATAAACCCATTTCCCCTTATTTTATTAAATGTTCCATTTATGTACAGTTTAAAGATGAACCATTTACAAGCCTGTGCAGGTTGCCTCCTTGACTCACAGGAGGGAAACATTGCTGGAAAAGCCTCAGGATGGACAGAAGAGTGGTGTAGCTGTGGGCAAGGTGAACTTGGGTTTTTGTTTCTTTTCTCTTATAGTACACTTCAGTTTACAATTGTGAGTACATACAATTAAAAAAAAGATCCCTCATGCAAATTGTAGAAAAAAATTTCTTTCCTTGAAGCTGGCAGTGAAAAATAAAAGATTTCGTGTCTTTCTTTGTGCACACCCCGTGTTTCTTCTTTAGGTCAGATTCTTTTCTGATCATTAAGAGACAGGGGAAAGCCACAGGATTTCAACAGTGGTCTGTCTTCTTTTAAAAGTTCAACACTTCTTGCACAATTAGCTTCTGTAGGACATGTGGTCTCCTGAATAGGCATGCTGTCCACATAACAGGATGAAGTTCAACCAAGAAAGGACAGCCCCAGGGACTGCGGGATGAAGTCCCATATACTGAAAATGGCCTCCACCCTATAGCTGTGTGATCCCCTCAGTACCTCCAGGTTGTAATAGAACATGTATGGTCCTTTGTCCAAGAGTGATGGTGTGAGAATGGGGCAAAGGGCCAAGGGCAACAAGTGCAAAGAATAGTGGTTTTGTCATGTTTTTGTCAGCGGGAGGATGGTAAGGAGTAACAATCTATTCATTCTGGATGGTTAAAGGTGGTTTCATGCATTTTTAAAGCCACAATTTTATGTCTAGAGTTGTAGAAACATCTCTGGAGAGGGAAGGAAAGTAAGGAGAAGGAAGAGAGTTCAGTGGGATTTTTTTTTCCATTTTCGCTTTTATATAAAAGTGTTAAGACCACATGAAAAAAGTTTTTATCCATATATATAATAAATCAGTTTGTGAGCTACATATTTTTATCTTTCCCATCTTCAGAAATGTTCTCACAATGACAATGGTTGGATAGCATCATGCCCAAAGACATTGGCCGCACAGTCAAACAAAAAACCCAGATGTACTATGACACAAGTGAGGTAAAGGGGGAAACAAAAAACATTTGTCCACAAGGAATTTTTTCTTTTTCTTGATTTTGTCAGAAAAATACCAAACACAGTGATTTAAAAAAAAAAGTCACAAAAACCTGTTTTTTAAGAAGTGAATGACCAACAGGCCAGCTCCTCGGCTCAGACGTGATCACTATTGGTTTTCCTAATAACCCACAAATCCACAGGGAAGTATAAATCAACATCAAGGGGGGAGGGGGGTGGCATAAAATTTAAAAATATAAACCAAATACTCCACCTGGTGTACCCCTTTTCCCTAAATCCCTGTACCCTCCCCCTCACACTTTCCCACCCCCACTCCACACCCCTTCATGACCCCAACACTCAAATCTCCATCAGATCTAGATCAGCTTCTTCAAAGCCATAGAAGGACTCAGTCTCACTTTCACCTTCAAAGAGCTGGTGAAGGCTTTCAGGCTCAATTGTCTCTTCAGGAGATGATCTGGGTCGGGGAGTGGAAGCTGAGGGCTCCTCAGACTGTTCCTCACTCAGCTTCAGCTGCTCCTCTAGGGAGGCAATTAGCTCCTCCTGCATGTCAGCATTTTTTGAAGGTGAGTTAATGTTGCCATCAGGGCCAGGTAGAACACTAGCCACAAGGAAGGACCGCTGAACTAACTCTGGACAGTCCCCAATGACACCCAACACTTCAGCCAGCCAGACCAGTACCAGCTGAAGCAGAACATCAGAATCACATCCAGTATCTGCCATTTCTCGAGCCTGTTCCTTCCACTTTTTGTGCAGGAAGTTCTTGACAGTTCGTTTGATGCATACATCTAATGGTTGGATTTTGGAGCTACAGCCTGCTGGGACCACTGCAGGCAAAGTGCTAGAGGCACTGAGCATAGCCAGCACCTCTTCTGACAAGTGAGTGCGGTGACAGTCCATCACAAGCATGCCTTTGCTGCGCTGGCAAGCCGTGTGCTTCTGCCACACTCGGGTTGACCACAGCTCCATGATCTCGTCATCGCTGTAGCCACTCTCCTTCATCTCTAGCAATATGGAGTCTGGCACATTAGCAGGCTGATCCATCTGTCCTCGGTAGAAAACCAGGGTAGGGAGGACAGTGCCATCTGCCAGAATGGCCAGCACCACATCACACCAAGGCTCCCCTGTGCCCACTGTCTGCAGGGCATTCTCCTTTCGGTCATCACTGCTCAGCACTTCTGTATCCAGAAACAAGGAGATCTCGTCAATAGCCACAATCATAGACAATGGTAAGTTCTGGTTGTGAATCTGCCGTTGCACAAATTCAATGAAGAGTCCCGCATTGTCTGCCACATCCTTGGGTAGAGTGTGGGCCACTGCGCGCCGGGCATGGGGAGTCAGGTGGTGCCGCAGCATGAAACGCACAGCCCATTCATAAGAGATCTTAAACCCCCCCTCCAAAGAACGTCCTATTTTGGTGGCCTTCTGGAACAAGGTCTCCTCATTTACAGGGAGCTGCTGTTCTCGCTGGGTCAGTACCCACTCCGCCAGTTTCTCTTCTGCCTCTAAGCTCAGATATTTGCCCTCCAGATTCTCCTCCTGGGAGGCCTGGAAGCGCCGAAGCCAACGCCGAATGCGTCGCTGGGGGTTTCGGAAGTGTTCAGCTGCCTGTTCTGTATTGCAACATAAAGCAAACAGTACCACTCGAAGCTTCTTCACAGACAACTGCTCCTTCTTGCCAACCCCACTGCTACTACCGGCCCCTGATGCTGGCTCTGGTTCCTGGATGATTGGGCTCCCTTCATCCTGGTCATCAACATTCAGACATTCTGCCCCCTCCGTAGCCAAGGGTGGAGCGGCTAAAGGCTGGGAGTGAGTTGGGGTTGGTGGTGGGGTTGCAGTTGAGGCTGGTGATGGGAGTGCCTGAGCCATGGGAGTTGGTAGTTCTTCAGGCTCAGCTGGGGTGGCCCCCACAGATTTCACAGTGGCAGCTTTATTACAAGGGAAGGAAGGAGGAGGGTACATATTCTTCAAGTTCCGGTCATGTATTCGGTCACGAGTCTGGCCATGTCTAAAGGAATAGCAAAATGAGAAGAGAAAGCTGTATTAAACAAGCAAAACCAAATAAAGTTAGCAGTCACTACAACAGAGACCAAACACACAGCAAAACGGAAATTAAACCATAAAGTGAGCTTCTGTTACCTTGAGTGAGATATCCAAGTGAGTCCTATGGAAAATGAGACAAAAAGAAATTGTTAACTCAGTGAAGAAAGAAATCCATGCAAAAACTGTATTGTTATTTCAACCAAAAAGCAAAACTGCTATCTTCCCAGTCTTAAATAAACTTCAGATTAGAATGCTTCCAATTTGGTTAAGTCCGAGTAGGAATACTCCTGACTCACAGAATATGACTCATATCCTTATTTTTCCCTTGGCCTACTACCCCCTTCTCTTCTACTTACCCCGGGGCAGGATGCTACTTGATCTGTGAGAGGGGTTGAATACCAAATGCTTGGCCATGGCATCTCCCACAGAGGTAACGAAGGTACATGAAGTGCAGACCAGATTGCTTCCACTAAGAAAGCGAGTCAAGAATACGTAAGATTAGTTCAGCAGGGATACTAGAGTGAAGCTTTGAGGCTTAACAGAGAAAAGGAGTATCCCCTGTCTTTCCCCTTCCAAATAAAGTCATATCCCCCAAAATAATGAAAGGATTTAATATAAATTTGAAAGCTTAAGAGCCAATAAGTTTTTTCTTACCTCACAGAATTTTTAAACAAAGCCAAATACTTGGGGCTCTTCCGTGGAACATGATTGCTGCAAAAGACAAAGTGGGTGAGGAACAGTGCTCAGCATTCAGAGGTCACTCAGCATTCAGTGGCAATGAGACACTGGATGCTTCATCTGGCTTAATGCAACCCAAACTAGCCTTCCTATCCTATCAATACTTCCTATTAATATGCATATGCGTCACCTGGGGACCTATTCAAGTGCACACTCTGATTCAGTAGGTCTGAGGGAGGTCTAGAGTCTGCATACCTAGGGAACTTTCCCACCTAGTAAGTTCCCATCTAGTGCCGCTGGTCCTTGGACCACACTTCGAGTAGCCAAGTCCTAAAACTTTAGAACACAACTCATAAGTCAAATGAACATGTGTTTGGCCTCTTACCCTGCTAGGAGAGATGGACACACCTTTCTAGGAGATGACAGAGGAAACATACTAGAAGTAGGACAGGGAATAAAGTCTTCTGGAGAATCTGAACTCAGAAAAAAACACCTGGTAACTGTCACCTACTTGATCATGTGGTTGGCATACGCTCGAGAGCAGCAGGTGCTATAACGACACAGAGAGCAGTGCACGTAAGTAGGGAAGTGATTAGGGAAATCTGGGATCTCAAAGCTGCATTCTAGACAAGTTTGCCGGCCCATGACACTCCTGTCAAGAAACAAGAAAAATTCTCATTACTCCTTCAAAGCTCGACAAATTGCAGCGGATTTAGACAACAAATCCTGCTAAAGGCTACCAGATTACACTGGCTATCAGGAATAATCCTTCCCAGTCAGCCCCAGCCTCTAGAAGAAGGCACTGACATTTTTCTAACAGCTCTCTTCTGGATGTTGCGCTGAACAGGGGGATAAAGGAAGACAGGCAGAGGGTCTGTTGAGGAGGTCAGTGGTGCTGCCTCCTGCAAGGTGCTTGGAGGTGCATCATTGGAAGATACAGGAACTGTTCGTGGCTGCCCGCGAGAAGCCCGGATTGTCACCTGTGATCAAGGGAAGGGATAATTAGATAATACCCATGCTAACCTTGGAGTCTGAAAATCTCTGTTCTTCTCCTGGAAGAAAATGCAAACAAACCCTTTACCTTGGTGCCTGGTTTCAAGCCTTCTAGCTGCTTGGGTTTACGGAAGGTTTTATGGTGTTGAAGCTTGTGTTCAATTTTATCCTTGGCAAACAGAAACTGCAGTCGGCATTTGTTGCAGTGATACACATTCCTCTTCTGAAGAGGGAGAAAAAGAAACAGAGCTCCTTAAAGGTTCCCAGAAAATTCTCTTCCCTGAGGAGAAGGTAGATCAATACCAAGCATATCATTCTCCTCACCATTCTATTAGTAATTCAAGAGTAAAAAACAAAACATGACATGAGAACCTACCATCAACAAGCATCACCTCCTATGCGCCCAAAGGTGGACTCAAAAGCCAGATGACTCTGTCCTTATATCATCTCTTCCTAACTGGCCAAAGCCATTTGGATGAGTGGCTTAACTTTACTTGCCACCACTTTCTCCTTACATTTCAGACAACACTACCCAATTCTAGATATTCTTCCTTCCTAGTTGTTAACTGCATCAAAATATGTACGATTTTTTTAAAAAAGACACACACTTTTTATTCTGTACCTCTTCACGTTGTTAAGAGGCCTCCACCTTTGACCTTCAGTCTCTCCACGGAAACAACTCGCTACCAGTTTCTTGGGTATTCTTTTATGGACAGTCTACACATATTACCAGAGAACACGAGCATCTCCAATCATCACTTCCCCGTTACTTTCTTTTGCTTTTTTCTACACCTTGTCGCTTTTTCATTTAACATTTCGATATAGAGCTATGCCTCCCAGTGAGACTATTTTGAGGATTCAGTATGCCTAGTGCTGAAGTCCTTCAAAAATAGAACCCGTATCTATGATTTTCTTCCCTAAAATAACAAGGTTCTATAACCTCGGCTAAGTTACAAGTCACAACATCTATGCTGCTATTTGGAAACACATGTACAGCAGATAATCAGCAGTCACTACCATGCAAACGAGCACATGAGCCTAAGAGGGTACTTGAAAGTAAGAGTTCATGGTGTTTGTGTGCACACTAAGACAAGTACACCCATCTTGTTCTCCACTTTGTGCTCTCTCTTAAGTACCTTTACTCTCCTCTTCTAAGTAGCTCCTTTCTTGTAGCATTTTAAACAAGATTATATTTACTCCATCTTAAAAACAAAACCAACAATAAATACTCCCTTGGATTTACCATCCTTGGTCCTCTCCTTCCAAAACAAACTTCTTTGGATGAGCTGTCTCTGTTTCCTTAATTCTCATTCATTCATCACTGAAATTTGATTTCTAACCCCTAACCAACAAGTCAGCCCTGTCAATGTGATGACTGCAGGCCCACCTCCACCTTTCCATCTGACTGGGCACCTTCCTTCGATAATCTGGATCACAGCCTCTTCTTCACAATACTTTCCTTCCCCTTAGCTTCTCTGACACTAACATTCTCCTGGTTTTTCTCCTAGGACTATGGTCCTGGTTTTGTGGAGAGATACTTTTAAGGGTCCTACACCTTTATCTTGTTTTTAATTGGGGGAAGAGAGGAGAGGCCACACGACACTTAAAAGATTCAAATTCAGTGGACTTATTATATATTATGATTCCTCAGCCTCTTTTCCTGCCAGGTTTCAGACCTTTATATCCAACTATTTGCTTAGTAGACAACTACACCTGCTATCCAGAGACTGCTAATCCAAAATATCCAAGCTTATAATCTTTCCCACCCAAAATTTACTTTCTCTAGTGTTCCTCTCTCCATAAATAGTTTATCATTTGTCCAACTGCCCAGGAAGAAATCTTAGGTACTATTTTCAACTACTCCCTCACAACTTTTGCCTAATCCATCTCTAAATATAAACCTCACTTATCTTCCCAGTATCTCTCAATTCTATCCTCTTTTTCTTCATTTCAAAAGTCAGTAGTCACTATTGCCTCTCACCTAAACTATTAAAAAGAGTTTGGCTAGTCTCCCTAACTCTAAATTAATCTTCAACCCATTATCTTAGTGCAGCCAGTGTAATCAAAACTAAAAGCATTAAATACACCACCCCAGAACTAAAAGCCCTTCATGAGAGTCTCTGATGGCCCAAGGGTTAAGAATCAGCACTATCACTGCAACGGCCTAGCAGTGGCCTGAGTCCGCTCTGGCCAAGGAGCTGATCCACATGGCACAGCAGACCTGTTTCCCTCGCTGGTCCCCTTAGCAATGTATTTCAGTAAATCCACCTGCTCAGCTCCCTACTCTGTCTCTGATGAATCCTCTCACCACCCCACACAACTCTGGCCTACAATCCAGTTTTTCTATGCAAAAATAAATAAAATCTTTTTTTAAAAAAAAGAGTCCTTTCAAAGGGTTCCCAATGACTCACTATAAAACTGAAATGCTTTCTCATGGCTTGTTGAGATTGTGAATTGTTGAATCCCACCCCCACTATATTTCTTTTAATGCTTTGTGACCCCTAAACTTCACCCACACTATTTCTTTTAATGCCTTGAATCTACAAACCTGTGCCTTCAAGCACACTACTGTTTTATCCCACTTTACTGTGTTCATCCTCACTCATCCCTCAGGTCTTTTTTTTTTTTTTTTAAAGATTTATTTATTTATGCATACAAGCACTGGGGCACAGGCCAGAGGTGTGGAGGGTGAGAGGATTCACCACAGAGAGCGGGCAGCAGAACAGGCAGATCAACAGAAGTACACTGCTGAGGGGAGCAGCGGGCACAGCAGGAGAGGTCTGCCGCACCATGTGGGTCCCCCCCCTGGCCGGCAGCAGGGATCGAACTCGTGCTGCAGTGGCTGCGATTTGCTTCGTAGTGCGTTGCTTAACCCACTGCGCCACCAGGGGAGGCCCTCATCCCTCAGGTCTTGAACACCCTCCTTCTGGGAAGCCACAGCAGTCTCCCAGCAAGTACATACTTTTCCACATCTTCTATTTCCCCTAACATGGCACTCCTCATGCTTTGTTGTATGGTCTGTCTTGTTTGCCATCAAATACCTAGCACCTAGCCAAGTGCATGGCACACAACTCAGATTCACTAAGTTTTAACAAACACCTGTTTATTATCTTCTCTACTAATTATCTGCTTAGCTCACTCCTGGCCTCAACATCTGTAAATTTTAAAAGTGAGAATATGGGAATTGCTTGGTGCCTAGTACCTGGTGCCTCATGTAATGCTGCTGGAATGCATTGCCATTTTTGAAGACCTTCAGGCAATAAGGGCAGAGCAGATGCCGAGTATCCTCATGGATCATCCGAAAATGGACATCTACCTCAGAGTAGAGTGAGGAGCGATACTGACACACCTGAGTCACATAAGAAGTGAAATAAGCTAAGACTGAAGTAAACAACTGAGATTATCAGAAAAGGAAGCAACAAAATGTTAAAATATGAAAAAGAATTTTTTACTAAATGTACAGAAATCAAATTATTTGACTTAGTAATGCAGGGCTATATTTATGATAAATTCAGCTAAATTAAGATAAAAAAGGGATAAGACAGGACAGTCTGAGAACCATCTGTATTCTATGACCAAGAGAGTAAGGTTTCCTCTGTCCCTTCCAAAGGGCAAGTTCCAGACATAGATACTCCCTCAGTACGTGCAATGTTTCTTGACTGGGTCGGTGTATATCCATTATGTTTTTCTCCTGCGTGGAAAATCCTGAACACAGAAACTGTATTTACGATTTCTTCTGAATCTCCCGAGTGTTCCTAAAACTATGTGTGTGTAGTAGGTATTCGTCAGAGTTCATTAGTGAATTCTTCATATTCATTCTCAGAGCAAAACAGCTAAAGCTCCCTGAAGAAAAAGGCAATACCTGGCAAACATAAGGCATCTCTCCAGGCTTATGAGTATCCTTCATATGCTGGAGAAATAGTGGTTCACTCTCAAACGCCCACTCACAGATCTTGCACTTGGCTGTAAGAAAAAAATAATCAATAAATTCACCTGTAATTAAGATCAAAGTCCTGCTGACTCGTGCTCTTTATTTATTCTGACTCTTAATTTTTCACTTTCAATATTCAGTATATCCCTAAAGCCACTTCCATCCTTTAAATGGTCCTGTCCTTTCATCTGTGCTATGATAACAACTAATTTGATGTCTCTATCTCAGACTTCTTATCAAAACTCC
The DNA here is from genome assembly GCA_019455555.1 of Galemys pyrenaicus. Taxonomy (NCBI): domain Eukaryota; kingdom Metazoa; phylum Chordata; class Mammalia; order Eulipotyphla; family Talpidae; genus Galemys; species Galemys pyrenaicus. Next base: position 100,021 of record JAGFMF010011569.1, read on the forward strand.
ATCCTACCTTTTGAACTACCTAAACAACATGTCAGATTGGACATTCTACCATCGACTTTAACTTAATCCCTATTGTTTCCTTTCTCAGTTCCCCACCTTTTTCAGAGCTGAGAGTCTGGCCACTGTCTCTGACTCCAACCCCCTGGGGTTCTGTCACTATTATTTCAAAATGCATCTAGAAAATATCACTTCTCCATTCTCACAGGCAAAAGCTTGGCAGACAGCCATATGATTTCCTACCACTAATCACAGCTGGCTTCCAGTACCTAACTCTCTGATAAACACTGCATCAATTCCTTAAATACCATCGGAGGTGAATTCTAAACACACTACATTATTTCATTCCTCTGCTCAAAGAGAGACAATTATTTTCTCCTATGAATAATTCAACAAATATTTATTGGACATCTAGTAAAAACACAAATAAGAACCTCTCTCTAAAGACTGATAATCATGAACAGCAGTGCTTGCCTTATTTTATATTATTGTATTACTTTGGTATTAACAGGTTTCAGACAAATTTTGAAACTGTTCATTTTGTCAATTTGGGTACAATTCTGAATTTTCAATAAAAATCTTAACTACTACATGTTTTAGCAAAATATGAAATCAAAATAAAAATAGTTATTTGTATTCTTGTTACTATCACTGAAGGTATTTTTAAGCTTTCAGAAATATGGAAATTGTAAATTTGAAACTCTAAACATACTAGAATATTAATTCTTGCTCCCCCAAAAAATGAGAAGTAAGGTTTATATAATTCTTTAACATTTGAAACAAATAAAAACCAGGGATTCTTAACTGGGGGTACATGGAAGAGGCCTCAGGAAGCTCATGTATCTCTGAAATTACACACAAAAAAAATATAAAATGTTTATTTTTCTAGGAAAAGGGCTCTCAAGTTTCGTATTTATTCTCAAAGGGGTCTGTGAGCCACTTAGAACCACTGCTTAGAGGTACATTAGGTACAACCAGGATACAGATATTTTTTTAAAATTCTACATAGAGGAATGAGGAAAAATTATAAGATAATGAGATGAGCCTTGAAAAAAAGAGTAGGGGTTTGCCAGACAGAGGAGACAAGAGAACAGGAACAAAGGCATGGAGGTATGAAAATGAGAAACAGTAACTAGTACATGACAATATTTTCTCTTTTTCTCTCTTACCTCTCAATTCAATTTGCTTATCTCCTTCAATTCTTTTTCTTTCTTTCTTTCTTTTTCTAAAATACCTTTAAAAGCATTGGGGTTTTCCAATCTTCTGTCCAAGCCTTCCTATTCTATGTTACCCTGGTCAATCTCAGGCAACCCTGAAGACTTCCTACATCCCAAATGCCAATTGTACTGGTACTGCTGTCACATAACATCAATAGTAGTTAAGCAATTTATTTAAGCATTTAGTTAAGCATTCATTAAGCAATTTCTAATGCACAAACACCATAGTAAAATTTGTATGTATTATTTATCTCATAGCAAGAAAACAAGTAAAACAAGCACCTAAGATACCAATAAATTTAAGAGAGCTCATAACCTTTCAAACTTCTATAGGGGAAGGAACTGGAAAAGATTCAAAAGAACTGATTTTCCAAAGTGATGATCTCAACACTGTCCCTCCCAGCACTATCACTTTCATCTCCTGAAAATCTAACAGCCTCTTACTTTGAGAAAACAGGTGTGAACTAACACAGCTTCTGCTTCCTGTTTCCAAGTTTTGAAAGAACAAATGCCCTTCTAAGGTTCATTAAACCTCATCAGTTCATGTATACCAAGACTTTGTCAAGCAATTAGTTCTCCCTTGAGTCTTATTCCACACAGGATCCTCCCCAACACCCAAACACAGCTACGCCCCCTGAAGCATCCTTTTTTCTCAATACTACCTTCTCAGTCTATTATCTTCACACAGTGTAAAGAAAAACATGCTATTAAGATTGTACTGTTACCGTAATTAAATGTAAGTATCCACATAATCATTCATTTAAATAAAAACATCTAATTTTGGGGGTAATTCAGGAAACCTGAAAATGGATTAAGTATTAGATGCTATTAAATATTCATGATTAATTCTGTTAGGTCTTGACAAAGGCACAATGGCTATATATAGAAAAATGTGCTTTTTTTTTTTAGCGAAATATCATAAAATAATTACTGAAAAAATGCCATTCTGTCATAAATGATTTTGAAAAACACTTCAGAAAAATGAGTTATTTTTCCTTTTTCCTCAAAATTAAAAAGAAAGCAATGGATTCCAAAATATTGATATTAAAAATAAGCTACCTTTCATGCAGGATCTACCACAGGTGCCCAAAAAACAAAGTGAAAAGAACTTAAGTATATAAAAGGTTTCTTTTTCTATTTGGGACAATTTTTTCTGATCAGCGTGAATTTTAAATCAAAAAATTAAAAGTCAGGGAGCATAAGCTAATAAAGTCAGATGAAGTTCTCACTATTTTGTTTTCCACAGGAAAAACTTATCATTCTATGACTATATAAATAGAATAACAAAAACCCATAAAATAGCTTCTATATAAAGCGAGTTAGGTGTTTTCACTAGGAGAGGGGTGGGGGTGGAGGGGAAGGATGTATGTTGTTTGGGCTTTCCATCACTGAAAGTGAGAAATGTGAGTTTTAATCTAACAATGTTGGCTACTCTGAATTAGTCCAAAGTTCCATTGTTCAAAATGGTAACCACTAGCTACAGTGGTGGTAATCATTTGAAATCTGACAGGCCCAAACTGAGATTTGCTTTAAGTATGATACGCTCATCAAATTTCAAAAAAAAAATTTTTTTTAATGGGAAAGATAAAGAATGATAAATACAGCTAATTAATTTAAAATTTTTGATCGCATGCTAAAATGAGTATACTTCAAATATACTGAGTTGAATAAAACAGACTTAATTCCAACCTTTTTTTAGGTTTGCTTAAAATAGTAAAATTTCACATACAGCTCATACTCTATTTCTATGGACCAGGACTAGCCTAAGTCACTAACCACATCACTATGCTAATAAGACAAAGGCCAGGGAGCTACAAAATATAGCAATTTTGCTTCGTATGAAAGGTTCAGGAAAGACAGAGAAAGATCTGGTCTCTTTTATCTGTAACGTGTCTAAATGTAATGCTGAGATTAACAAAGCCAGCCAGTCACCTTGTTGGAGCTAAAGACAAGAGAACTGTTGAAAAGCAGAACATTTAAGTTCTTGGCTTGAAGATCACTCTATCTCAAGTTCTCTCAGTTAAACAACATAAATGTCTTTATTGTTTAATAATTCATGTTTAGTCAAGGTTTTTGAACTGTATAGCAAAGGCATTCAGATAATAACTGTATTTCTGCCCTTAATTGTTTGCTTATGCTTTCCCATCACTTAGAAGTTTTTCTGACAACTTTCCACTGATCTAAATCCTTTTGTATTTAAAGACCCTAAAAATTTAAGCATTACTTTCTAAGAAACCTGGCCACAAGGATCTTTTCCCTACTCTGAAGTACTGCAACTATCACTTGTTATACAATGCATATATTTATAATAAATATACAGACATGTTCTCACATTTTCCTATATTTATATAACGTTGGTCTCTTCAACCACACTAGAAATCTTTTAGAAGAACACAAAAAATATTCTAGATTTTTACTCTGAAGGTGTATACTCAAGCAAATGATTTAATTTTTCTGAGCTCATGTTCAGCTTATATTCCCTCATATCTGTAAAATGTACAGTGGAGATAACACTCCAACTCATATTTCAACGAGAGGACAGAAGCATCTAGGTAATAATTCCATTATGTCGATCTCTCTCTATAGTGGTCCTAAACCAAAGTCCCTGATAATTCAGGAGCTAGCACTGAACTCAATTTATGTTTGAACAGTATAGAAGTGAGGTTTGTAAGAAAATAAAGTGAAGTAAGGAATTGACTACAAATATGCAAAGAACTTCATCTACGTTGTTACACACGTTTAGGTAAGTATAATGGGCTCCCTTTAATGCTGTTCAATGAATGAAGAGCAAAGTATACCCCTAGAGTTTAAGAGTTTCCAAACTTACTAGTCGATTCATAGGGACTATGAACATTTTCCAAGTGGCACTGGAGCTGGAAGGGAGTGGAAAACTGACGATAACAGTGTTGGCAGATAGTATGACCATCCACCTCACCATTCTGCTGATCGAGTTCTACGTGATGTTTCATATGGTTCATGAATCTGTAAGCACAGCACAAAGGGAAAGTACAGAAAACATAAAAAAAACCCAGTAGCCTTGGATAAAATAACAGCAGAATCACAGAACAGATATTACCTGCTCCTCTAATTTCCTCACTTGGGAAAATGCTTTTCTGAGCCCAGAAAGGGGTTCTTAAAACTAAGTAGAGTTTCTGTGAAACTGGTCTCCCTTACTCTACTCAAGATAACTTTTATTACCATAATACCTGTACTAGTTATCGATTTAATGGTAATCCTTAGCAAGACTAGAAAACAGGACCATCTCAAAGAGAAAGACTTACACATGTAAGAAATTTCAGTCTTCTCTTATCCAAGGTGACCTCTAAGATTCCTCAACACTTACCGAATATTGTTTTTTAGCCTTTTGGTACAATGTGGGCATCGGAAAGATGTGGCGACCTTTGGGAAGCTTGTGAGCTGGGCTACTTTGCCACCATCCCGTCCATAGTAGAAGTCATCTACTAGCATAATGAGCTTGGTCTGGACAGCATCACCCATATTCTCATTTGGCTCTTGTACTTTGGTAGGTGGTGACAGAGCAGGAATAGGTGTAGAAGAGGGTGTGGAAGCAACAGGAGCTGTTCTCTCAGGAGATGGTGGCTTTGCTGTTGATGGGATGCTGGGCTCTGAATCCAGAGACTTTCCTTTCTTCTGGTATTCAACCATTTCTGGGCAACAGTACTATAAAGAAAGAAGACACCAATCATTCTGGTTATCCTGGGGCCCAGGATATAATCCCAAAACTTTACTAACTTCTCTCTTACAGCAGAAAGAAATGCCAACCTTTGCATTTAGGCTAATAACAAAAAATGAAAAGGCTGGAAATGGGAACTGGTTAATAGCACCTGATACAATGACACAATAAATAGGAAATGACCTGAAACCAACTTGGGTTGAGTGAATTATCTAACAAACCTGTCCCCCCTATGTAGTGTCAAAATCTAGGACAACTAATAGATAAATTTTAATTATTCTGTTTTTTAGATAATAGCATCCTAATGGGTGTGAACTAGTATGCATATTGTTTCAATATACTTAAGTGTTTTTAAATGTATCCTATCATATTCTGAAGTACCTAACTCTTCTAAAAAAGGCCAAAATAAAGAGCAACCCTTTTAAAAAGCAACCAAGTTATTTTAGAGGCGTCCCTGGTTTCACAAACTCCCAATTCTACACGAGGTATACAGTGGTAGAGTTAAGCTAGAGTCCCATCACAGGTGCTATCACTTACACACATGTGCCCTCTCAAAGCTTCAGTAATACGGAATTGAGCGTTACACCGTGGACATACTTTCCGCCCACCATCCTGAAGATCAAACACTGGGATGGAAGAGGTCACTGAAAGAAGTGAGAAGCATTGATAAGACTGACAAGATGATAGTGGAAAAAGAATACTGACCTTTTGGAAATAAACTTTCCCTGAATAGCTTATCAAGGTTGGTAAGCAAGTATGAGCGATCACTATTAGGCACATGCCTTTTACCATTTTTGTCACTCTAGGCCAGGGGTCAGCAAATCACACCTTGTGAACCAAATCCAGCCAGCTGCCAGTTTCCATTTAGCCCTCAGACTAAGAATGGCACTTACTTATTTTATTGTTGGTGTGTTTTTTCCCTTTGTGTGTATTTACCCTCTTAACTGTTCTTAAGTGAAGTTTTGCTAAGTACACTTACACTGATGTGCATGCAATCTCCAGAACTCTTACTCCTGGTGGCTAACATCTATTTTCTGTACAAATGTGACTGCTATAGTAGAAGAAAGTGGAATCGTATAATATGTGTTCTTTTGTAATTGGATTATTTTATTGTCCTTAAAATTCATGAATGTTGTAGCATGAGTCAGAATTTCCCTCCTTTTTAAAAGGCTTAAAAATAAACTACTATATGCATACATTTTGTTTACCCATTTACTATTTAATGAACATCTAGAATGCTTCTACCTTCTGGCTTTTGTGAGTAATAATGCCATGAATACAGAAGTACAAATATCTGTGCAGGTCCCTATTTTCAACACCTCTGGGTATATACCCAGAAGTAGAATTGCTGAGTCATATATAACCTTATGTTTCATTTTTTGAAACCATCATACCATTTTACATTCCACCAGCAATCCACAAAGGTTCCTGTTTTTCCACATCCTCACTAACACTTGTATAGCCATCCTAATGGGTGTGAAGTGGTATCTTATTATGATTTTGATTTGCATTTCCCTAATCACTACTGATGTTTGCCCCTTTCCTCCTGTGCTTAATAGTCATCTGCATATATTCTTTGGAGAAATGTTTCTTTAATTCCTTTGCACATTTTTAGGGTCTTTTTTTCATTGTTGTTGTTATTTACATTCTTCATATACTCTGGATAGTAACCCTTTACTAAATATGATTTGCAAATATTTTCTACCATTTGATATCACTCTATTTATAGTGTCTCTTGCTGCACTCAAATTTTAAATTTCAATGTACTCCCATATATCTATTTTTCTTTTGCTGCCCATGCTTTTGGTGTCACACGCAAGATGGCACCGCAAAATCCAATGGCATAAAGCTTTCCCCTATGCTTTCATCTAAGAATTGTATAGTTTTAACTCTTATGTTTAGGTCTTTGAATTCAATGAGTTAATTCTCATAAATAGTGTTTGATAAGAGTCCAACTTCATTTTCTTGTTGTGGATAGTCAATTTTCTGAATACTGTGTCAAAATTTATATAGTTAAATGGTTGCAATAAAAATAAAAAATAGTAAGATTTTTCTGCCACAGGAAAACTATATGAAATTAAAACCTCCAAGTCTCTAAAATAGTTTTAGTGGCACAGTCATGAGCTAACACACCATCTGAAGCTACCTATACCACAAGGGCAGAGTTGGCAAGTTGTGACAGAGACTATATTGTGCAGAAAGCCTAAGATACTTACCACTGGCTCATTACAGAAAGTTTGCTGACCCCTGCTCTAGACTGTTTATAATCCTTACATGCTTATATTCTACCCCTGAAAAACTCTACCACATCCTAACTTTAAAACTTTATTCAGAAATCCTCCATGAAGCCATCTTTTGATTATCCCACCCATCTCTGATCAATCCATTTCACGATCTCCAAAGCACAATTACACACAGAATTCCTTGAAGCTGATACAGTAACATTTCAAAAGCAGCTATCCCATTTACTACACTAAAGTTCCTTTAAAAACAGGTTACAGTAACTATATCCTATTTCACCGCATAGAATTCTGATACAACAAATATTTTACTAGGGATTTTAAATGATTAGCTCCTCATTTAAAGCTTTTGTACCTTTCATTGAAGACTCAGGTCCGCTGGATCTTTGAGAGCCATGGGCAGAGTTGTTGTTGGATATCACCATTGGCCCAGGACTCTGGCCCAGGGAAGGGATGGTGTTAAGGGTATTCACCAGTTTGGCCACTTCATTACTATTTTCACCTGTAACCCCAGGTCGCTTCACAGTGACAAAGCTGGCAATGCTCACTGCAGGTGGAGAGGGGAAGGAGGGAGCTATGTTTGCCAAGTGATAATCATCTGCTCTCCACCCACCACCCCCCAGTTCTGCCATCAACTCTTCCCAAGGCTCACCTAACTTGGGATTTGGGGTCTGGTTGGATTGGCCTGGAGGTGGAACAGCTAGTTGCCCCAATGAGGTCGGTTGTGTGGCGGTGGGAGTGGTGGAAGTGCTGGGAGTGGACTTGGTCTGCTGGGACTGGGACTGTGGGACGGTGCTTCGAATGGTCAGAGTGGCTGGGATGACGGTGGTGAAGGTGTTGGTGGTGGGTCGCACAGGCATTGTGGAGCCTGGCCTCACTGGGGTCATCTGAGAGAACACCTGTGGGACTCCAACTGTTGGTTTAACAAACTGGGTACCTGGGGCTTCAAAAGAGAGACAAAGAAAAGTACCAAATCTTGGTCAATGAGCTCACCTACAATACATTTCTCTTGCCTCTACTGCAAATTCTGGAACAGGAAAAGATTATTTCCCCAAACTGGCTGGTGGCCATCCCGGGTTACCAAGAGTAATACAGATCATAATATCTAAAAAAAACAATAGGTCTCCAAGCTGATAAAAGAAATTAACCTAGGTAACCAACCCTAAAGACACTAAATTGAAGAAAAGAACACTCCCATAACTCCTCCCAAAACACCTTACCATACTGCCTTTTCTGTCCCAAGAATATAATCATAGCAGCCTGACCTCAGTATCAGAAGAAAAAGGATGGGTCTACAGTGGGAGGCAGTAGGTCTGTACAGTCACAGTGAGCAGACCTGGTCCTGAAAAAAGTGATCTTTCCCTTCCACTACTAATCAAGTCTTCCATTCTCATATAGACACAAACAGAAGACTGTCTATCATTCTACTCAGAAATCCCAAAGGAAAGAATCTCCTGGCTCAGCTATAGACAATTCCACTGAAAAAATTGAAGAAATGTCAGAATTAGACACCATAAGCTCATCAGACTGGAGGCCAAAAAATACTCGGTGGGCTCTGAGAACAACAACAAAAACTTAAGACAAGTTAGAGAAATAACCTTACAACTAAATTAAGATACTCCTTTTTTGGCCTGAATAATAGTAAACTTATAGACAGTAAATAAAGAACTGGGGGAAAATAGATTTTAATTATTTTTCAATTCAGTTTCTTAATAAGAAAAAAACTAATCATTGGTAATTTGGTAATATTTATCTTCAAAGGGTTATGTCATTTGTTTCACTTATATCCAAAATCTATGCTATGAAATTAAAGCAAAATAAAGCTTATAATTCTACGATGTAAGTGAGTAGGCTTAAAAGGAATATGTAATTTGGAAATCTGAATTAATAATATCCCTTCAGGACAACAAATAGCTAACTAAACACCAGAAATAGAAAAATGACTACATAAACCTTATTTTACTACTTCATGAAGGGTGGTAAAAGTTAATAATAAATAAAACTACCACCCTGGCCAAAGGTTAGAAACAGTTTTGTTTTGTTTTTTTAAATTGGACTTAAATTAATATGATTTTTACGGTTTTTTTAATGACCTAAACTTTAAAAGTGACCTAGCATATTTTGAGACAATAAAAACAAATCTTCTGGATGCCAGTTTATTCCAAATGGATAGACATTTTCCTTACCTGGGACTAGTGTAATTGGTCTAACCGTTTGGCCTTGCTGTACGTTCAGCACAATCCCAACCTGATTCATTGCATTTTGTACAGGCCGGACATTTCTTACAGGAAATCCCTGCATTAAAAAGCAAAATGATCTTTAATATGGAGATCAGCTAACACTAGCAGAGACTGCAGTGAGACAGACCTACGTCCAAAAAAGTTCCCACGTTCTTAACTAGTATTTCTGTCTCTAGAGTTACAGCTTTTAAATGACTGAGATGGAAATTTTAGAAATTGTGGCAAACTTTTGAGTGACAAAATATCGAAACTGGAGAGTAAGCTCTGGTACATGTGAGCAAAAATGAAAACCTCCTTCTTGTCTTAAGAGAACCCTGGCTTAAAAACCTTGTCCACAGGCTGGCTCCTAAACTGCTAAAAGCATAGAAGGAAAAAAATGACACTTAACAGTATTCACCAAAGTGATTCAACACACAAACAATTGTAAGCAATTGTTCCCAAAGTCCACTTCAAAGGCCATAAACCTCTGACAAATTTGTAGGAGAGGAGTTTGTAACTCAGGAAGCCACAGGCAAAGAAAAGCATTTGCCTTTCTATTTCACATTAGGTTTTCAACATCAATTCACGTTACATATCAAATAAACACCTTCTTTCTCTTCTAAAGAACTTCCCGAACTTTACTAATTTCACACAATGATTTCAGAAGTCAACTAATTCACCCATTTTAAGAAAAATAACCCAAAGCCAAGGCCTTAAGGCCTTCATAGTAATTTCTACCCAGATCCCAATCAAGTCACTTAATAGCCCTCTATTGGTATATGAAGAGGAAATTAGCCAGCTGGATGCTGGATTGGGCTTTCTAGACAATCATCATATCAAATTACAAAAGAGTAAATGAGAAAGTCAGGTTCTCTTTTCACAGGACTCCATTTCTAATGATGCTAAAGACTATTCAGAAGCTCCAAAGATTGACACAGCCATTCTTTCCTTCTCTATCAAGTACCAGAACTCAAAGTCCTACTCACCTGTGTAGTGATGAATATTGGTTGTGAGGCCACAGGGGAACTAGTCACATGATTGGCATTCTGCATGACCTGGACAGGTCTCAATACTGGTTGGGTAACCATTGTGCCCAGACCTGGAGTTGGATTCTGGGTTAAGATAAGCGGCTGTCCACCTTGTTGGACCAAAGAATTGCCAGCTAAAAGGTAAAAGGGAAGGAGGAAAAAAGGAATGTAAGAGAAAACAAACCCACGTTTTATAAGAAACATTGTTTTAGATAAAAATGATGTTCCATATATCAAAATATACAAGAGTCACTCACCTCAGGTATAATGTCACCAAACTCACCCAAAATTTAAGCTTCACCCAAATCTACAACTAACAGAAAAACAGGTAGGTAGGGGAGGTTCACTAACATCTCCCACAAACATTTTTACTAGGGATGTCTTAATACATAAAGACTTTTATATGGCCATCACTTTGACTTTAATGGTTTAAGTGACCACACATAACCATGACAGTAAGTCAAAATAACATTGTTTTTACCCTTATTTTAGCTACCTATTTTGCCAGAATGAAATTTGTTAGCTAACCCCCCTTAATTTTTAAAAATCAATATTCTTCAACAAATATTAATTCAACAAGTACACAGAACCTAAAAAAAGACATCTCATCCTAGTGAGTAAAATCTCAGAAATGCAACATTTACAGACAATATAAGCACTGTCATTCATAGGTATGGGAAAACAGAGATTGACAGACTATCTTCTCAATCTTTATGTATTCAAGAATTGATAAAGGAAAAACCTGGTCAAAAACTAACCAACACCAAGGGAAAATGGTATGACTTAAAAATATAATAACTTAATTATAAATATTAGTAAATATCAATAAATGGAGCTAATCATTGCAATATTAAAAATTATTTTTCATTTACGAGGAAAATAATTTTGCAAATTTTTTGTCACCTATTTACTACAAGCAGCCCCAAAATAAAAATCATTAATACTAAGTTTCCTGGTTTACAAAGAATGCTCCATAACCAGAAAGAAAAGTTCATAGCCAATATACCTAAACAGAAAGATTCAAGCAATATACTGTCTGTTTTTTAACTCAAAATCATCAGAATGGGATGAACTCTTATGAACTTCATGTTCCATTTGACAGTCACTGAAATTAGCCACAATCCTAGATTGCCAGAATGAGTTGGCTATTAAGAGGCTAACTATAGTTTATCCCATATTCTCCCAGAAATCAAGAGTCCATCAAGTGGATTAGAACTTCAGTTACTCAATCAGTGATTACAGAGGTTGACAGATGATTGAGTCCTCCATCCTTCTGTCTACATCTAAACCACAATAATGAAGCCCCAAAGTACCTATAATCTAGTTGCAACAACTATAAATTTACAGCCAACCTTGTTTCACCCATTATCTCCCAACCACTTATCGTTCCTATGTTATTCTAAGTACCAGATCTTATCAATACCATTTCATCTATATGTATATTTCAACATATCTCTAAAAGATAAGAACTTTTTAAATAGACTATCAATATTATCACTCCTAAAAATTAGAATAATTCTGTGATTATAGCTGATAATTCAAATTTCCTAGTAAAGTAGAACTCAAATGTTCTCACTCAGCCTAGGCCCCCTACAAAAGTAAGATATGTGAGGTGATGGATGTTAATTAATGAGATGGTGGGAATTCTTTCACAATGCATATGTATATCAATCCACCACAATGTACACTCAAATATTTTATAATTTCATTGTCAATTATACTTCAATAAAGTAAATATATGTAATAATTCTGTAGACTATCAAATATCCAACCAGAAATCAAATTGACAATTACATGTATTTTTAAAAAATTTTTTCCGTTATATATATTTTACATCAACTGTAATCCCCATGTATTCCCATCACCATTTCACCAGTGCACCATCACCTCAGTCCCTTGTGCTCTAACCTGCCCTCAACCCTCTCCGTCCACCCCCCCCACCAAGTGTCCCCAATTTGTCCTTGCCTTTTTTTGTTGTTGTTTTTAAAATTTTTTTAAACCAGTTACAAAAGAGCTAACAAACTGCAAGTGATGTATATAACACCAATCTCTCTTAATCTATAAGCTCCCCATCTATCTCTTTTTACCCCTTTGCAATTTATGGTTGGAAAATATTAAGTGAATATATATGTATTTCCTATTCATTATTTTAACTGCTAAGGTAAAAGAAAATAAATTATGTTATTAACCTAAGGCTAAAATTTCCAAAGGTAATCACTGATTCAACATCACAAACTAAATGTAGGAAGGTAAGGGTGGAAATTTTTTTGCATGTGTGTGAAATCAACCAGCATTGGCTAGTCTGGAAAGACAGGCAAGTCCCCATGAAATATGTAGATTCTGAATGTAAACTTAAATTATGGTACAAAGGGTTAAGTCTCAGCACTATGAAGCTATCACCAGCCACTAGAACATGAGTTTGACCACTGGCCAGGGAGCTGATACACATGGTGAGCAGATCTCTCCTGCCTCGCCTGCTGTTCCCCTCAGCAGTGTATTTCAGTAGATCCTCCTGTTCAGCTCCCCACTCCGTCTCTGGTGAATCCTCTCACCCCTGCACCTCTGGCTCTTGTATGCATAAGCAAAATAAATCTTAAAAAAGAATGTAAACATAAACATTTCCTGGAAATATTTTGACTACAGGGTCATATATGAATTTTGGTGAATTGCTTAGGACTTTTGTTAGTGCAAACAAAAAGATGGGTTTCTAAGTCTTATGTTTACAATTCAACTAAAAGCAGATGCCAGCATAAGTCACACTGGGTTATACTTGTTTACTATTTTTATTCATAACGAGTAATTTGAATGACTTCCTAGAATAATTCCAAGAAAGTCTAGTAATTCTAATGAATATTTTTTTAAAGATTTATTTATTTATGCATACAAGAGTTGGGGTACAGGTCAGAGTCACGGGAGGTGAGAGGATTCACCAGATACCGAGCAGGGAGCAAAACAGGCAGATCAACTGAAATACACTGCTGAGGGGAGCAGCAGGCGAAGCAGAAGAGGTCTGCTGCACCATATGGGTCTCCTCCCTGGCGGGGGATTGAACTTGCACTGCTGTGCAGGGGATGCTTCACAGTTCAGTGCTCAAGCTGCTGCACCACCAGGGAGGCCCTAATGAGTGATTTTTAATGATTTTTTTTCATTCCTAGGTCTTTCCTCAAAGAAATTATGACAATTCAAGGGTCTTACAAAGTACTTCCAGAGGATGAAAGAGGCAATCTGAATCCTAAAGCTTTAAAGGGCTTTAGGGTTTTAAAAGAATTATCCAACCAATCCCATCTTTGTTTACTCTCAGTTTATGCCACAGCGATAAACTGATTGATTAAAGGAAGGAGATTCAACAGCTTCTCTCACAACATATTCTATTTGTTTTACAAATCTAAAGGTTATGACTTTTTTTCTCCTTCTTTTACATTTACTTGCATAGCATTAAAACCCAAAGAGTGCTGAAAAAACTTGATATGAGGTAAACAAGAGTTGAAAACCAGTAAGTTATACACCAAGAAATTTGTAACATTAAATCCACTATATTCACTGCTCAGAATTAAGCACTGCTTTATTTTACTTCACAATGTCTCTTTCCAATACAAACATTTGATCAGTCAAAACTAAAGGTTAATTTTCAAATGATGAATGCTAAGGAACAGCAAAAAGAATAAACATGTTCCAAAACTTTCCTCCTGAAACTTTCTTAAAAAGAAAAAAATTATTAAAATATTATCCACATACCATGCCTATCATCCATTCAAAAGTGTACAATTCAGTTTTTGGTATATTCACAATGTCTGTGCAACCATCCTCACTAATTACAAAATATTTTTATCATCCCCAAAAGAAGCCTTGTTAACCCGTTAACATTTATTCCCGGATCTCTTTCCCAGATCTGGCAACCACAAATCTATCTTCTATCTCTATAGATCAGCCTATGCTGGACATTTCATATCATGGATATCATATATTACATGGCCTTTGTGTCTAATTTACTTCACTTAGCATTAAGTTTTCAAAGTTAGGGCCTCCCTGGTAGAAGTTTGATCCCTGGCCAGGTGTGACCCACATGGAGCAGCAGACCTCTCCTGTCTTCCCTGCTGCTCCCCTCAGCAGTGTATTCCAGTAGCTATGCCTGGTCTGCTCCCCACTCTGTCTCCTGTGAATCCTCTCACCCCCTGCACCTCTGGCCTGCACCCCAGCTTTTGCATGCATAAACAAATCTTTAAAAAACAAAGTTTTCAAATTTCATTCTTTTTATATCACTTATTTCATTCCTTTTTATGGCCTAGTCATATTCCATTGTACGGATACAAAAAAAAACTGTTTATCCAGTCAACAACTTAACTTCTGGTTTGTTTTTCTTGGTGGTTTTTGTTGGTTTTTTGGGGGGTTTTTTGCTACAATGAAAAATGTTGCTGTGAACATTTGTGCACAAGATTTTGAATTGAGGGGCCTCCCTGGTGGTGCAGCAGGTTGAGCACAGCACTGTGCAGCATCCACAGCACAGCAGTGCAGGTTCAATCCCCAGCCAGGGAGGGGACCCACATGGCACAGTAAACCTCTCCTACCTTGCCCGCTGCTCCCCTCAGCAGTGTACTTCAGTGGATCTCCTGTTCTGCCCCCCACTCTGTCTCTGGTGAACTCTCATCTCCCACGCCTCTGGCCTGTACCCCAGCTCTTGTATGCATAAATTAATAAATCTTTTTTTTAAAGATTTTGAATCATATGTTTTCAATTCTCTTGAGTATATAACTAAGAATAGAATTGCTGGATTACAGAATTCTGTTTAATTTTTGGAGAAACTACCAAATTAGTTTCCAAAGTGAAAACACCATTTTATATTCTCACAGTAATATGTAAGAGCTCCAGTTTATCCACATTCTTACTCTTATCTGTCATTTTTTTATAACCATCCTAGTGGATGTGAAGTGGTTTGTAATTACTGTGTTTTATTATTATTATAATACAGTACTTCTTTATATACATGTCCCTTATAAGATAAGATCTCCTTCAACTTATGATAAGATTACCTACTGATAAACCCATCATAAACTGAAAATACCATTAAGTTGAAACGTATTTAAGACCCTTAACCTACTGATCATACTTTAGCCTAACCAATCTAAAACATGCTCAAAACACTTATATTAGCCTACAGTTTTGCAAAATCACCTAATACAAAGTTTAATTTTATAGCAATTTTACTCTCATGTTACTTATTGAATACTGTACACTATAGAGTATAAGTTATTTGGGATCATCTAGCTAGCTCAGGAACAGATAAAAATTCAAAATTGGAAGTACAGTCATTACTGAATACATAATACCACTTTTGTACTATCAGAAAATTGAAAAATCTTAAATGGCACCATTGTAAGCTCAGGGCCGTTATGTATGTATTTGCAAACTTTTTCTACCATTCCATGGGTTCTGTTTTCACTTCCTTGATTGTGCCCTTTGAAGTATAAAAGGTTTTCATTTTTTGTCAAGTCCAATTAATCCATTTTTTCCTGTGGCTACTTATGCTTCTGGGATCTTATCTTAAAAATCATAACCTAAATTAAGGTTATAAGAATTTATGCATCATCTGAAAGGGTATGAACCTATTCCCCACAGGACTGTAAACCAATGCTACCCTCACCAGAAAAAGAGAAAAAGACTTACACCTGTATTTGCATCTAAGAATTTCACAGTTTTGGCTTTAACTATTGTTTCTGACTGTTCGTGCTTGTATATAGTAAGAGGGAGGGGTACCATATCATCTCCTTTCATGTGCAAAAAGTATATAGCTGTGTCTCTCTGACACACCTTTTTTTAACCAACTACTACTCTCCATGGAACAACAGGAACTTTACAGTACAGGACAAAATTACATCTACTCCTCTCCCCATAATCCACTGACTCTTTTAAGATATTTCTATCTTAATTAACATTTGATTCATATAACATGCTACATAAATTTAAGTGATAGAGTATAATCATAAAACAAACACTCAAAACCAACACCCACTTTAGGTCTGGGCCAATATAATATTATCAATGTACTCCAACTCTTTCCATTCTCTTGCTTCCCTCCCACATATATAAAAATGTTTCTTAAAATCAAGACTTTTTATGTAGAGAGGGACAAAGAAAATAGAAAAAATAAATTATAAATGCCAAATAAATGTCCCCAAAAGGACCTCCTTTAAAATATAACTATTGGGTGGGCCTCCCCTGGTGGCGCAGTGGGTTAAGCAATGCACTACGAAGCAAATCGCAGCCACTGCAGCACGAGTTCGATCCCTGCTGCCGGCCGGGGTGGG
>JAGFMF010011569.1:116855-142067 GCA_019455555.1 Galemys pyrenaicus
TGTTCTGCTCCCTGCTCTCTGTGGTGAATCCTCTCACCCCCCACACCTCTGGCCTGTACCCCAGTGCTTGTATGCATAAATAAATCTTTAAAAAAAATATATAACTATTGGAAGAGATAGCTATTGGTAATCAAGAGCAAGGCTCTTTTTAAAAAATGGCTTAAAAGAAGGATGACGATTAGGGAAAAAGGGTAACTTTTTAACTTTCTAAAATATCTAGTACACTAAATGAAATAAAACTGAAATGCTTGAAAGTTAATTCTTCTTTGCTATGTTATTCATGTAATAAGTAGAATATATATCCATACAATTAAACTGAAGACCTATAAAGGCCTGGGTTATAAAAGGTAACATATTTTACTCATTCTATTGTGAAGTCTCCTCCTATAGGTAAGCTAGCATTTCAATAATATAGTCATACTCAAGGTTAAAACTTTGCAGAACTGTATTTACTGTACAAAACAAAAAACAACAACAAAACAGGTTAGACAAATTGGACCTATTAATGCATGCATGGAAATTTTTTTGGAAGAACAGCAAAACATACGTAACTATGGTCACCAGTCTACAACCATTATTTTTACATCAACAGGGGTTAACATTTTAATTTGAATATTAGAGACTTTTGAAAGAAATAAGATCAATTTGTATATTAAGAAGTTTATACACTGGCCTTAGGAAGGCTCTGGAATCAAGGCCTCAGCACTCAAGGGGTCAAGGAGACTAGGTCATGTCAACGTGTCATAAGAGGCTCAGGAGGGTCTTGGAACCTTGAGATCAAAGGAAAACTTAGCTTTTTTTGCACATAAGAAAATAAAATACAGCAGAAAGGCCATGAGTTCTGAAGTCCAGAACATTCAAACCTAGTTTAGTCACTTATTAACTAATTAACCTTAAGATTATTTATACTAAGGTCTAAGAAGTTACCACATCTGTAAAAGGAGAGAATTCTCTAGTGTTTCCTCATCTTCATATATATAATGTTCTTTATAAGTTTTTAAAAATTGTAAGGATTTTTCATGTATTAAAATTCATGTTTATATATAGTACTCAAAAAGTGAAAAATTACATACAGAAATTATAAAAATTTGTTTGATGATACTTAAAGTTGGAAACAATACGTGGAAAGAGCTACTGGTAAACACTTATTTAGCGCAATCTATGAGGGCAATTTTACACTGTCTAGCAAATTTTAAGTTCCTAACTCAGCTACCACGCTTTATAAGGCAGATAGCTTATATAGTGAGCATAAATATAATGCCTAAGAATGTTCACAACACGGTTCATAACCACAAAAAAAATTTAAAGATTATAATAAACATGTAATAGGGTAATAAAAGCTTATAATCCAAAATAAGAACACCATAAAGTGCTACAGATATTTATTAAAATGAGAAAATATTCACTATATATAAAGGATAAAAAGCAGAGTAATTTATATGATCCAGTTTTGTAAAAAATCAGTCACTACATATAGCATAAAGAAGTATATAGAAGTACATATATGTGTAGAGTAAGAGTCACAAATAGTTATCAGGTAGTGGGATTACAGTTAAACTTTATTCTTCCTTTTACTTTTTACTATTTTTTTCTACAATGCACATATTATTCTTATATTAATAAAGCCATATTAAAGGAAATACAATAATTAAAAATAGTCCTTTTTTCTTCCTTTATTTTTTACTATTTTTCCTACAATGCACATGTTATTCTTGCAGTAATAAAGCTATTTTAAAAGGAAATAATTTAAAATGGTCCTTTGAAGCAACGCAATCACTCTATGAAGGTGCTAATTGTAGTTACGAATCTTGAAACGTAATTTGCCAATCATCTTCAGGGAATAGAAACAGTCATCAGATATGACATAGAAATCATTCCTACATAGCCTCTCTAGCCAATAAATACACTGAAACCCCTATTCTTTCACCATTTCCATCAGGTAGACAACATCTCTATATCCAACTTTCCATACCCACGAACTAATAACCAAATGAGAACTAGAACTGCCAGAAAAAATATAGAACAAAGCTGCCTTAGGAGAATTCTTACCAAACTAGTGGGGCCCTTCCAATTGAAAAACAAAAACAAAAGACCCAGATCTCTTTAATAATTAGGAATTTTGAGTTTACATTTGCTCTCCTGGGAATTAGCAGCAGCAAAAATCAGTCAAGTTACCCTGACTTTAAACACCAACATAAATTCAGCACTACCTCAGACAGAACATCACCACCTACTAAATCATTTTCATGTCCGATAAACATTACTAAAGTCACTTATCAACTAGCAGAACCACTCCAGTTCCTAAAACGAAACATGTACATCTACTCCTAAGAACCTTTTTATTCTCTTACCCCTCTAGCCCAGGAAAAATTCCCCAATAATCCCACTTACCATTGTTGTTGGCAATTAGTGTGACAAGAGTCTTCTTTGTACTGTCGCTGTTCTGTGCCCCGCTGCTACTAACGGAGGTGGATGTAGAGAGGTGCCCAGCCACAGAAGCATGGGCAGCGATGGGCACTGGAGCCGAGACTGGCTGCTGGCTCACAGAAACTGTGGGGAAGGGGAGGCACAGTCACTTGGAGTCAGGGACAGATGACACTAACGGATACTGTTCTAATCTTTCCTTTTCAACTTCTTGTGAGTCTGTACAGCCAAAACGTTTCCTACTTCATTACTAAATCCAACTGTTCATCTGATTCCTCCTCCTACTTGCCCCTTACTCCACCAATTAGACACATGCCTTCTTCTTTGTCTCACATTTTCTGGTTGATTAAGTTAGATCATGAGCTCACTCCACCAGGATTTTAATGTTTTGTTTATATAACACAAGCAAACCTCTAAGACTCAAAAGTTTATTCTCACCACTACTGATATTCATTACCATGCATAGTAAGCCATCCACAAGACCCTGAACTGTATCCTGTTTCAGCCCAAATCATGCCATCTTCAGGTCTCAAAGCAGCGAATATTTTAATAAAAAAGAGAGGAAAACAACAGGTAGGAAACAACACACTTTCTGAATTCAGGGCAATTGAAAATATGACCCTGCAACATCACCTTTTAAAAGAGAAGCTAGTAATCTGTCCATGAAGGCAAACACAAAGCAAATTCTGCTCAGCTCACAAAAGAAACCAAGTTCAAATAAAACAAACAAAACAAGACTATGGGAACCTGTTTTTGACTGGGTTCTAAATGAGCACTGACACATAGCACCACTTTGCACTCTCTGGTTCATACACCATTTGGTAGGAGATCTGATGGCTATATGATAAACACTGGTTAATCCAACAACTCTCATGTTTTTAATGAGTTAAAAGTAGTGTTCCTAGATTTCTGGAAGAAAACATAGAGGCATTACTAAAGCATGATTGAAAAAGGTAGCACCAGTGCTGTAAGAAAGCATTGCTGGATTCTTGAAGTCCTTCTTCACCACACTTGAACAAAAAAGCCATTCAATTGAATCAATTTAAACAAGCTAAGATCAAGCGTTTGTTACCTGTATTAGTTTTATCCACTGAATTATAATCTTCAACTACAGAATCCTCAATGACATCACTGATTTTCTGCCATGGTTCCAGCTCCTCCTCCTCACATTCCATAAACAGGTCGGTGTCCGCCATGCTACACAGGGGAAAAAAGATTAAGTAAAGTACTGACCTCAGGAGAAAGTTTACTACAAACTACACAATCATATTCTTGAATTCACTGATAACCTACCCTGAGGTAACTAACCACAAGGTGCTCCCTTTACCATTTCCTCTAATCTACCCCCTCACCCCCCACCCCCACAATCATATCTAAGGTCCAGAATTCAAACTTCTATTCCTGAAGAAAAAAAAATTGAGGGGCCCTCCCTGGTAGCACAAGGGGTTGGGTGCAGCACTATGAGGCTATCTGCAGCCACTTCAGCACAAGATCTATCCCCCACCGGGGAGGGGACCCACATGGCGCAGCAGACCTCTCCTATCTTGCCCACTGCTCCCCTTAGGAGTGTATTTCAGTAGATCTGCCTGTTCTGCTCCCCCCTCTATCTCTTGTGACTCCTCTCACACCCTGCACCTCTGTCCTGTACCCCAGTTCTTGTATGCATAATAAATCTTTTTTTAAAAATTGAGTCTGGAAGGACATCAGTGTTAAGGATAATTAGTATGGCTTCCAGTGTTTTGATGAAACCTTAAATGTGCAGCCTTTTGGCCAAGTGTCTGCAATTTCATATTGTTACAACATTCATTATATCCTGGAGGGTTGCAGATTTCTACACAAATTATGGTCCCATGAGAGATTCTGAGGTGATGAGGAAAGTTTGTATCTTTCAGAATACAAAATGATTTTTGAATATAAAAAATTTCTTTGGGTTGACTTCCCATATTTATCATTGCCTGTGTTGCTGACCTATGAAACATAAATATTTGGACTAAAGAATGGTTTTTCTTGATAAAAAATTAACAAATAGAAAAAAATCACTAGAGCAAACGACAGCAGTCTTTATTAGAACTGTAACAGTTTATAATACCCAGAGCTGGGGTTAAGGTGAGTAGTCATGCAAATGGAGGGGAAGATTTTGTTCTTACATTTTTTTATTAATACTAATCTTTTTTAAATGATACATTAAACTATTACTTAATACTGCGACATTTTTACAAAACCTTAAATGTGCACCCAAGATGAAAATCTAATTTATCAGACTCTAGTCCTAGCCCTATTACTACTTTGTACGGTATCATTAATTTTGGAATCAGTCTTTTATTTGAAAACAATGCCTAAGTTACATGTTGTTTTAAAAATAATGCCTAAATCTTTACAATGCAAACAAAGAGTTATTGCTATTCTTCCCCCCAATATTAGTTGACTAAATGTCAATTTCTTTATCTTGCAATGGGAGAAGCATAACTGCTCAATATTCAAGCAAAGCTTTAAATGCAAAAGTTCTCAGTGAACTTAGTATCCCAGTAATTCTCTTGACCCCTACAAAGCCCCCTTGCCAAAACAAAGCAACCAACCAACAACCTAGCTTTCTAGGTAGTTAGGCCCATTCAGTTTGACAGTATTAGTTTGTGAGATGCCCAACAGATGGCGTTGTTCCCTTAGAAATTTAAAATATCCCAGCAATGCCCCAGTGAGTTAGCAACAAGCAAATGCCCACAGTTTTAAGGATAAAGTGTTTAGTTTGAGTCTAGATGGTCTCTAATATCCTACTTCAATTATTTGTCATCCCAAACCAAACCACAAAGGCAAAAAGGAATGAGTAATAAGATTTAAGGTAGCAACTTAATTTTTCTTACTTTCATATTTAATTTACATTCAAAAAGACAAAGCGATCCAGAAATTGAACTAAGATAAACCCAAATCGTGGCATCCTCTGAGTCAACACACAACACATCTATATTTTTCAGTCTAGTACCACTGGTGGAAAAAAACATTCTGAACAACTTTTTCTAACTATTTCATTTTATACCATTGTTCTTTGCTATATGACTTTCTAGGAGCCCACAGCCAACAGATAATGCATAAACATCAAACACCCAGAAAAATGACAATAAGCTACAGCTGATAACCTCCACACAGATGGTTTTCAAGGACCTTCTTTCAGCTCTGACCAGCTGCAAGCAAGCTCTCCATATATGCTGAGCAATCTGTGAAAAACTTTCTTTTGGAAAAAACTAGTTAGATGAATGCAAATTTTGCTTTACAAATGCCCTGCCTGTAGATATTATAATAACATCCAAAAAGCTGATCTTTTATCTCAAAATTTTTTAATTATAAGAGCTTAAAATCTTAAGAAATTGAATTCATGCTTTTTGTTTTTGTGAAACAATGGATTGTACCAAGACTATTCAAAGTTTCATCCATGCCTCTGACAAAGTCAAACAATACTATTCCACTCATGAAAAAGATGTTCTATGAGACAGTGGAAAAGGTGCATCAAAAAGATGCCAGGGCCTCCCTGGTGGCGCAGTGGGTTAAGCAACGCATTATGAAAACCGCAGCCACTGCAGCATGAGTTCCATCTCTGCTGCCTGCCAGGGAGGGGACCCACATGGCTTAGCAGACCTCTCCTGCTGTGCCCACTGCTCCCCTCAACAGTGTATTTCCCTTGATCTTCCTATTCTGCTCCCCACTATGTCTGTGGTGAATCCTCTCACCCCCCACACCTCTGGCCTGTACCCCAGTGTTTGTATGCATTAATAAACAAATCTTTAAATAAATAAATGAATAAAAATAAATAAAAAGATGCCAAAGAATGATGTTTGTGTCTTCTTTTTATTGCTTGAGAAAAATTAATTCCTTGTCTTTACTAAGACATTCAAAGTAAACAGATTTAAAATGTAAAGAAAATTGAACTTAAACAAGTTTTCAAAAAAATTTTTTAAAGAATTTATTTATGCGTACAAGAACTGGGTGTAGACCAGAGGTGCAGGGGGTGGGGGGTGTGAAAGTATTCAGCAGAAACAGAGTGGGGAGCAGATCTATTGAGATACACTGCTGAGGGGAGCAGTAGGTGAGACAGCAGAATTCGGCTGCCCTGTGTGGGTTAGCACCCTGCCGGGGATTGAACTCATGCTGTAGTGGTTGGTGATACCTTGATAGTATTGAGACTTTAACCAGGGAAGCCCTCAAGATTTTTAAAGTATAGTAAATATAGATAACTAATAAAACTTGTCAGCCCAGTAAATCTGCTGACTGAGCATATTTTAATACACATCCACAAACATGTCTAAAAGACAACGAAATGTATTCACGGGTTTGGATACTTTTTATATTAAAATTTTTTTTTAAAATTGTATTGAAATTCAATTCAAATTAAGGACAATTTCATCTCTTCTGAAAAGCCACCAGATAAAAATGAATTTTAGAAATGAAAAGTCAACACAGAGGGAGTCAGAGTAGATCAAGAGAAGTGGATGGGCAATAAATTTGAGAACCATTGTAACTTGGTGAATGGGCAAATTTTCATCATACTACAACTATGAGTGTCTCAATCAGGACCATGGTGATTCTTTTTCCCCAAAGATTTCTAAGATTTATTTATGTATGCATATAAGAGCTGAGGTACAGGCCAGAGGCACGAGAGGTGAGAGGATTCACCAGAGACAGAGCGGGGAGCAGAACAGGCAGATCAACTGAAATACACTGCTGAGGGGAGCAGCGGGCAAGGTAGGAGAGGTCTGCTGCGCCATATGGGTCACCTCCAGGGACCGAACTTGCGCGCTGCTGTGCCTTGGACGCTTCACAGTGCCGCACTCAACCCTCTGCACCACCAGAGAGGCCCACTTTCCCCACCATTTTTAAAATAAGAGGTAAATTTTAATTAAGCATAAACATAGCCAGACATATTCATTACCCATTGTCCAGCTTTAAAAATTATAAGCTCAAAACCTAATCTTGTTTCATCAATTCTCCTCCTCACAGATTTTGAAGTTCCTAATATAAATATCTTGGTATATAAGAACTTGAAAAGATCATGTATGTTTTAAAAAGCACCATAACATACCTTAAAAATTGACAGTCCCTTAATATCAAACACCTAGTCAACATTTATACTTCAAATTCTCTCAGATTTTCACATTTTTGTTAAGTTTGTTTGAATTTGGGTCCAATTAACATTATTGTGATTGAAAAGACATGTTACTGACCTCCTACGGTTCCTACAGCCTGGATATTGTCAATGACCGCACATGCCTCTGTCCTCTGTATATCCTGAAATAGTTAGATCTTAGAGGCATGACTAAATTTAACTTCCGTTTTCCCCCTCCAAGACTACACACCAGAATAGTGTTTTCTCCTTCACACATGGATAGTGTTTTCTCCCATAAGAAAAGGCACGTTCAATACCTGAATGCAATCATTCTAAATCATTCCATATTCATTAAAAGGAACAGTTCTAGGTCTCCCTGGTGGCACAAGGAGTTAAGTCACAGCACCATGAAGCTATGGGCAGCCACTGAAGCATGAATTCAATCCTCAGCCAGGTAGGGGACCCACATGGCACAGCAGACCTCTGCTGCCTCGCTGCTCCCCTCAGCAGTTTCAGTCAAAATGCCTGTTCTGTTCCCTACTCTGTCTCTGATGAATCCTGTCACCCCCACACCCTCATGCCTCTGCCTTACACTCCAGCTCTTGTATGCATCAATAAATAAAATCTTTTTTTAAAAAAAAGGAACAGTTCTATTAAAAAAATTTTTTCTATTTTCTATTTGATTACCTAGTGATGGTTTATACAGTATGTCTTTCCCCCCCCATTCTTGCTTTCTCTTTATTTACTTGATTTCAAAACAATGTTGGTTCAGTACCATTTCCCCAAAGTGATCAAATGAGCTTGTTCTTATAGATACTCTGTTATCACATATTTAAACATATTTGATGTGCTTTGATGCCCTGCAGTTAACTTTACTGATACCTGACATGTCCTACTTTCACCAGTGGATATAGTCTTCAGTAGGCTCCTGAAGTCCTATTGACCAACCCTTTAGAAGTATTTAATAAAAGCCTTGCCACCTGATAGATAAGATGTTCTAGGTTTATTTCATATATTTCCTGCCCCAGATGTAGGATATATATGCAGTCATTTCTCCAGGATCTAATTCCTTTTGGTGGGGGATGACATTCAAAACCACAGTCAAAATGGATCTCCTTGCTCATTTTAAAATATAAAATTATCCCCATATCAGCCCTATTACTTAGCTATCTTCAATTGTGTTCCTACATTACTAGGAAAAAAAGGCCACACTCAATAATATTTGTTTCAGAAACTTAAAAACTCTTTCTCCTGAAATTCTTGAGATATTGTAGTCTTGCAGCTTATATTTATTAAACAATTCTCTAACTTCCACTTTTACCCTATCCCAACTGCATGTATTCCTCTTTCTTTTCCCTTCCCCTAACAAATGCAAAGATCATTTTCCTGACTGGCATAATTTACATTAAAAAATTTCAAGAGCAATTAAAGGTTAACAAAGAGAACATATTTTATTTATTATTTATTTATGCCTTTAGCAAGCAGTTTTTTTAAAGAACTGTGCTTGAATGTCAAGTGATAAGATCATTTCAAAGATATCAAACAAAATTCTCTACTGCTGCTAATAAAAACTTTATCCATAGGACATAGCTATTAAGATTATTTTCCGGGGCCTTCCTGGTGACACAGCGGGTTGAGCACCGCACTGTGAAGCATCCACGGCACAGCAGCGTGGGTTCGATCCCCGGCCAGGAAGGAAACCCATATGGTGAGGCAGCCCTCTCCTGCCTCGCCCGCTGCTCCCCTCAGCAGTGTACTTTGGTCGATCTGCCTGTTCTGTTCCCCACCTCTGGTGAATCCTCTCACCTCCTGCAACTCTGACCTGTATCCCAGCTCTTGTATACATAAATAAATAAATCTTTAAAAAAAAAAGATTATTTTCCAAGCAATTTGGGTATGTTGAAGGGGCAGAGGGGAGAATAGATAAAGCAAAAGGACAACATCTTGACTTCCAAGTGAAGAATCATACCTATCTTCAATAAAACTGAATAGAGTTAACATTTCTCTAATTCATATTCCTATCTTCTCAACCCATACCAGGCATCATTCAATTGTGTAGCATATTTACATGAGGGACTTGCATTCAAGAGCTAAACACAGTTTATGTAGAGGGACTTCATAAAGAACTTCACTAAGAAACTGTCAGGTATGCCACTGGAGTTTATCCAACTTAGTGATACTCAAACACAGGGCCAATTTCACCCCCTGAGGACATGTGGCAAGATCTGGAGACATTTTTGGTAGTCAAATGGGGGGATTAGGAAGGGTTCTACTGATACTTACCTAAAGGGCAGTGACCAAGATGCTACTAAATACTAAGCATCTTACAATGCAATGACCGCCAGGGAAATAAATGTTTATAATGCTAAGACCTGTGGCCTCCATAGTGATGAAAGGGGTTATACAGTCTCTCAAGCTATCACCAGCCACTGCAGCATGAGTTTGAATTTGATCCCCAACCAGGGAGGTGACCCACATGGTGAAACAGACCTCCTGTCTCGCCCACTGCTCCCCTCAGCAGTATATTTCAGTAGATCCCCCTGTTCTGCTCCCCATTCCATCTATGGTAAATCCTTTTACTCCCTTCCTCCCGTATCTCTGGCGTACACTCCAGTTCTTGTATGCACAAATAAATTAAAATAAAATAATGCTAACACTGAGAAACCCTGACTGAACTGGTATTTATTTTAAAAATATTTATCCTCTCTGCCAAGATTCCTGAGTTATTCAAATGGTTATATAACTTAGTCATTTTTATAAAATTCATATACAACAAGGTTTCACCCTATATCACTGTATCTTCATATTTATCTGACAACTTTTGTGCCATTTGTATTCTTGCCCAAGTATATAATTTCTCCTCACAGAACTGGAACATTATATTAACACTCTAAAATTATGTTTATTATCAGTATTATTTTTGATTAACAGTATTTAATATAGATATTGACTGGTGCATAATTTTTGTGAAAATAATTTTCCAAAATCCATTAATTCCCATTTCTAAAATATCTGGAAAAAATAAAATATCTGGATGTTATGCTCTACAATTTCTCATAAATCTATCTTTTGCTAAATGTAGAAGCTCTTCTTGCCCTGTCAACTTCTGAATCATTTTATCAGAGTAAATCAAAATGACTTGATGGAGGCGCCTCCTGGGTTAAGGGGTTAAGTGGCTCATGGCAGCAAGAGTTCAATTCCCAGTCAGGGAGCTGACCCACAGGCACAGCAGACCTCTCCTGCCTTGCCCGCTGCTCCCCTCAGCAGTGTATTTCAGTAATCTATTGGTTCTTTTTCTTTTAAGATTTATTTATTCATGCATACAAGAGCTGGAGTACAGGCGAGAGTCGCTGGAGGTGAGAGAATTAACCAAAGACAGAGTGGGGGGCAAAAGAGGCAGATGGTTACTGAAATACACTGCTGAGGGGAGCAGCAGGCAAGGCAGGAGAGTTCTGCTGTGCCATGTGGGTCCCCTCCCTGACTGGGTATTGAACTCATGCTGCTGTATGGCAAATGTTGAGGGGGGGGAGGCTAGATCTGCTTGTTCTGCTCCCCAGTCTGTCTCTGGTGAATCCTCTCACCCCTCGCACCTCTGGCCTGCACCCCAGCTCTTGTATGCAGTAATAAATCTTAAAAAAAAAAAAAAAAAAAGACATGCTACTAAAAATGGAGCTACCATATGACCCAGCAATCCCACTTGTAAGGATCTACAAAGGACACAAAAACATTAATTCAAAAGAATACCTCATCCCTATGTTTATCACAGCATTATTTATAATAGGTAAGACTTGTAATTAACCCAGATGCCCAAAAATAGATGACTGGATCAAGAAAATGTGGTATATATACACAATGGAATATTTTAAACTAGTGCCATTCACAGAAACATGGATGGAGCCTAAAGGGATTATGCTCAGTGAAATAAGTCAGAAGAAAAAGAAAAATACCTGATAGTCTCACTTATAGGAGGAATATAGGAAATCAAGAAAAAAATTATAACAACAACAAATCTAGACAACTACAAATCAGAGACATTCTGCAGGGAAGAGGGAGGGACTGGCATCAAGGCAGGGATGGGAAGAGCACAAGGGACTGTGGTGATGGTGCACAGGTGAATTGGTGGCAGAAATTCTATGAGGACTACACCTAGAAAAGAAAGCAAACATTGTAAGAAAAAATAAATTAAAATTTTTAATACGACATGATGGAAACTTTGTGTTATCAGTCTTTTTGCTATATTTGAACTTAAAAGTTAGAAAAGTAGTGCTGCACCGCTGCTGCCCTCAGCAGTGTGCTTCCGTTGATCTGCCTGTTCTGCTCCCCGCTCTCTGTGGTGAATCCTCTCACCCCCCACACCTCTGGCCTGTACCCCAGTGCTTGTATGCATAAATAAATACATCTTTAAAAAAAAAAAAAAGAAAAGTAGTGCTGCAAATCAAAAAGCCAAAGATCATGGTATTAATAAATTTAAACATAGAAGTTAGCCAATAATCCAAACTCTACTTGTCATCGGTGGTTTGATCTGTGGATTACACTTTTATAAAAAGCCAAAACCAAAAAACAATAAAAACCACTGACAATAATACTGAACCTGAATCAAAACAAGCATTTATACTTCCACTTTGTAGGAAATAAAATAGAGGAATAAGGAGCACCACAAGGAAAAAGTGAGGTAAAGTTTCTATAAAACCACTAACAAGATCTTTTTAAAAATGTCTATGTCCCTTCCCCTTGAGCAATCTTCCATTTGGGGTAGCAGAAAGTTAATTTCCCCTAAGAGCACAGCCTGCAGAACAAAGGAAACCTGTGTTCTCTGACTTGCCCACCTACCCTCAAAGCCATTTCTAGAACTTCCCTACTACTGCCAGAGTGTGCAGGCCTCCCAGGTAGGTCACAATTGGTGAGCACAGTGCTCCTGCACTAGCTTTGGTGATGGACTAGCTTAGGGGACTTAGCTTACTCACCTCTCTCTCTCTCTGTGCAACCTCCAGCTGGAGTACCAATTTATGTAGCTAGAAAGAACAAGTCTCCAAGAGCACAGCCTACTGAAAAAAGGGCATCCCAGTTGCTTATAGATAGTGTGGGAAGTTAGGAGAGGTACCCACATCTCCCCAATTTGCTCTCATGCTTCCTTGAAGCTCTCAATTCACTACTACTGGACAGTGTAGGTCTCCCAAGGAGATCACAGTCTGCTGTGCAAGGGGCACCAGAGCTGGCTTCACTGACCAAGAGACACTTACCCCTTCCCTGCATGACCTTGCAGGAGGCTAGACCAGTGGGCCAAGTAGCAGCAGCTAAGCCCCTGTTTGATTCTGGCATGCCCCTGGACTCTGAATATTATAGTCCAAAGCTCTCCAGTGCCTGCTTATGGCTGGAACCAGCGCAACTTGCTCCACCCACCTAACTCCCAAACTGCCCACCAAACCAGCAGAATTCAGATCTAGGCTATGGCCAAAGGGAGAGCTGCAATCTGGGGCTCCTGGGAAAGATGGAGGAATCTGTCCTGATCCACCTTGACCAGACAGTGACTGCAGATTACTCCATCAAGCAGCTACTTATACCTTTGATATCTGCAACCTCACACTACTTATATTCAACATCATATTGGAAGTTCTAGCTAGAACTATTAGGCAAGAGAAAGAGACAAAATATAAATCAGAAAAAAGTCAATCTACCATTATATCCAGACAATGATAGTACACATAGAAAATCCTAAAGACAACACTGAAAAACTACTAGTAACAATGAATCAGTATAGCTAAACAGCAGGCTACAAAGTCAATATACAAAAGTCTGTATACACAAACAGCAAACTAAAAGAGAAAGAAAGGAAACAATCCCATATACAACTATCAAAAAGAATTAAATACCTAGGAATAAACTCAATGAAAGACCTGTACAATAAAAATACGAGACACCATTAAAATATAGAAGACACAAAGAAATGGATAGCCCTTGCTCATGGATTGAACACTGTCAAATGGCCATCTTAACCACAGCAGTATACATACTCAATGCAATACCTATATAAAGTTCAGCGGCACTTTTCAAAGAAATAGAACAAAAATTACTGAAATTCAGTAGAACCACAAAGACCCTTAAGCAATTCTGAGAAAAAACAATGGAGTTACCACACTCCCAGACTTCAAATTATACTACACAAAGCTACAAAACTGGAATTAAAACAGGCACAATTAACAATAGACTAAAATGTAGAATTCAAAAAAAAAATTTCACACTTGCAGGGACAGCTAATTTATGACTAAGGAGTCAAGAACCTAAAATGGAGGAAGGAAAGTCTCTTCGATAAATGGTGTTGGGAAAACTGGATTAGCCACTTGCGAATGAAAGTAAGCCATTATCTCACATGTACAAAAATAACTCAAAATGGACTAAAGACTTGGATGTAAGGCCTGAAACCATAAAATACGTAGTAGAAAACATGGGCAAAATACTCCATGACATTGACTTCAATGATGTCCTTTGGGGACTCTACTCCAACAGCATGAAACAAAAGCAAAATAAATGGAATGGTATCAAACTAAAAGGTTTCTACACAGTGAAAGAAACTATCACTAAAGGGCCTCACTGGTGGCGCAAGAGATTAAGTCTCAGCACAATCAAGCTATCACAACCAGTCACTGCAGCAGAGTTCCATTCCTGGCCAGGGAGCTGACCCACATGGTATTGCATACCTCTCTTGTCTCACCTGCTGCTCCCTCTGCAGTTGTATTTCAGTCAGTCAGCCGGTTCTCCTTCCCTCTCTGTCTCTCATGAATCCTTTTAACCCCCCACATCTCTGGTCTATACCCCAGTTCTTATATGCATAAATAAGTCTTTTACAAAAAAAAAAAAAGAAGAAAGAAAGACACTACCACTAAAACAAAGACTCTACAGAGTGGGAGAAAGTATTTTCATATCACATGTCTGACAAAGGGCTAATATCTAAGATCTACCAAAAAACTCAGAGGACAAACAGCTCAATTAAAAAACTGAGAGATCTAAATAGACATTTCTCTAAAGACATACCATAAATCAACAGGCAACATTAAAAAAAAAAAGTCCCCCATTCGTATCAGGGAAACAAATCAAAATCACAAGTGGGTACCTCCTTCTTCTTTTGAGAATGGCCCATGTCAAAAAAACTAACAACTCATATATCAAAGAGGTAACATGGGGACCCTTCCTTGTACACTGCTGATAGGAATGTAGACTGGTTCAGTCCCCATGGAACATAGTATGGAGGGTTCTCAAAAGATTAACATCAACCTTAAGATTCAGCAATCCCATTCCTACAAGACACAAAATTAGAAGGGATATGTGCACTCCATTGTTCATTGCAGCATTACATACAGTATAGACAAATTATAGAAACAACCTAAACTCCCAATGACTGATGAGTGATGAAAAGATGTGGTATACTATTCAATGAATTACTACTCAGCTATAAAAAAAAAAAAGATAAACTTGTCATTTGTGACAACATGGATGGAACTAAAAGGGGTTAAAGCTAAGTGAAACAGGAGAAAGACAAACACTAAACAATTTCACACATGTGGAATACAGAGAAACTCAACCCAAAGCCAAAACAAACCCTCTAAATCTGAGTGCCAAACTGAAGTTATCAGGGAGAGGTGATGGAGAGGGACCCAATGTAATATGATGCAGGATTATGGGTGGTGTTGTCACATACACCAATTTGTATACAGTGTTTTAATCCATTCTTACCTCAATAAAAATAAGACATTTTAAAATGTCAATGTCACTCACATACTGAGATCTTACTAGATTAAAAAAACTGTATGTCAACCATCTCTTTAAATGTAATGTGCAGGGCCTCCCCTGGTGGCGCAGTGGGTTAAGCAAAGCAAATCGCAGCCACTGCAGCATGAGTTCAATCCCTGGCCAGAGAGGGGACACACATGGCGCAGAAGACCTCTCCTGCCTCGCCCGCTGCTCCCCTCAGCAGTGTATTTCGGTGGATCTGCCTGTTCTGTTCCCCACTCTGTCTCTGGTGAATCCTCTCACCTCCGGTGACTCTAGCCAGAGCTCATGGATGCCTAAATAAATAAATCTTTTTAAAATAAATAAATGTAATGTATAAAAAATGTAATGTGTGAGCCTTCACTGAACTCTGGTGAAATTTTTCATTTAAAAAGCTATAAATGAGGACAATTGGAATATATGAATATATACTAGATACTAGATATTGGGAATTTTATTTTCTTAGAAAAGATAATGGTATAGTAGTTATAGAAGACGATGTATTTATTTTTATCAAATACATGAAATATTTAACCTAAGTGTTACAATATTCAAGTGGTTCAGCAAAATATAGGTATTTTAACTTCTTTCATAGATACCAAATATATCAAGTTAAAAATCATGTCTAGGTGGTGGATTCATTATAAATGCTTCTTACAGCATTCTGCGTTTTTACATTCATGAAATTTTCTTTAAAAGTTGTGGGGGAGGGCCTCTGGCACGGTGAGTTAAGCAATGCACTATGAAGCAAATTGCAGCCACTGCAGCACAAGTTTGATCCCTGCTGCCAGCCAGGGAGGGGACCCACATGGCACAGCAGACCCCTCCTGCCTCTCCTGCTGCTGCCCTCAGCAGTATGTTTCAGTCAGTCTGTCTGTTCTACTCCCCACTCTGTCTCTGGTGAATCCACTCACCTCCCTGGACTCTGGCCTGTACCCCACCTCTTGTATGCATAAATAAATAAATCTTTAAAAAAAAAAAGTTGTGGGGGAGTGGTTGAAGGTAATCAACTATAAGGTCTGAGGATCTAATGTAAAAAACATGGTACTGCTGTTAATAACATTATCATATAATTGAAATTTTTAACAAGGGAGCATAACCAAAAGTTCTCACCAAAAGAAAAACACATATATGAGCACGAAAGTGCTAATTAACTAGATGGATAACCGCTAGCACAATGTATACATGTCAAATCACCAAATGTTTTACAATTTTATGTGTTATATCTCAAAAATAATGACTTTTTTTAAAGGTTCAGATAAAAAACTACCTAAGTAGTCTCCCCCTTACCCATGTACTTTAGTACTGCCTGAAAATATTTTGAGAGATCACACTCATTTTACCATCTGTAACAGTATGCTGTCATAATCGTGTGGTTTTTTAAAAAAGATTTATTTATTTATTTATGCATACAGGAACTGGGTATGGCCAGAGATGTAGGGAGGTGGGGGGTGGGGAGGGTGAGAGGATTCACCAGAGACAGAGTGGGGGAACAGAACAGGCAGATCCACCGAAATACACTGCTGAGGGGAGCAGCGGGCACAGCAGGAGAGGTCTGCTGCACCATGTGGATCACTTCCCTGGCTGGGAATCGAACTTGTGCAGCAGTGGCTACGGACAGCTTGTGGCTCCTAACTGTTGTATTTTATTGCTGGTGTTACATGTCTTACTGTGCCTCATTTATAAATTAAACTTTATCACATATGTAGAAAAAAACCTCAGTACATACAGGATCTTGGTAATAGCCTCAGTTTCAGGCATCCACTGAGGAAGCCCTAGAATATATCCCCTAAGGTTAAGCAGAGACTACTGGACTATATAGTCTGCCATTACCTTAATGACATTTAATGTAAGTCAAATTGGTAGCCTTGGTTGAATTTTCTGTTCACTTATTCTTATTTCTAGGAGCAATTTTCACATAAGTTTTATGCATACATTTATTAAAATGCAGCACAATAACAGCAGGAAAAAATGAAGCAAAGATGGGTTATACCGGCTACCAAGAAGATATGGTAAAATGAGATGAATAATGCCTTCTTCCATTAATTCAATCCATTATTTGACATCTTGGTAAACAATTTGACTCATATTTTAACTCAGTGGACGTAGAGACCTCAACACTGCAGGTCTCACAGGGCTATTAGGAATTCCCACAGACATCTAAGTCTCTGACGTTCATTTTTCCATCCATAATACAGGTGTACCAGATACACAGTTTTCTAGGAAAAACAGGATTATATGCTATACACCAGCAAATATGGTAGTCTACACTCAGGCTCTATATAATTAGCTAATCAGAAAAAGCCTGCATAATTGAAAATGCCAGATACAAAGAGTCCTTTACAAACAACCTGTTATTTAAAAGCAGCAAAAAAGTACTCCACAGATATACCTGTCAGTATACTTTTTTATTATCTTTTTTATATCTTTTACATCATTGTATATTCCATGATGTCAGTACACTTTTGAGGTATTTAACTTGTAATAAATGTTCACCTATTTTCACTTCAAATGAGATTAAGGAAGTATCTGTTTTCTAACTCTATAGACAGATTTGATTCTTGAACCTTTGAACTCCTTTAATTTTCCTGCTTCTTTCAAAGCTATAAATTCCAAAAATGAAAGATTCAGAATCTAACATTTTTAATTCACTGCTAATACACACCCTCGGTCAAGATAAAAAGAACTCTAGTACAGGATAAATGTTTTTAGAAAGTTAAGAATGCCACTCTGTCCTGGTCCAGTATGAGAAATAAACACTCATAATCCTAGAAACAACTGGAGATTTGTTTTCAAGTTACCTCAATTTTTGAGTTAAAAAAGAATACAGAAAACCTGTAGGGGTGAACGCTTAATACAGCAATAAAATTATAATTAAATCTGCAACAAGAAACGTTTATCTGTCTCTTGCATGGCCCATTCTGTCCCTCACAGGATCTAACTGTTGTAGCAGCTCACATACAATGGGCACAATGGGTTCTTAAGTAGTCTTAATAACCTAATATTCGCCAACACAAAATACGTTCTATTTGTTTGGCAACAAAACTTATATCAAGAAGCACCCAACTATTAGTTATGTGTTCATTCCTAAAACAATTAAAGCAACAAAATTATTTTTAAAGGGTTCAGGAGAACCAAGAAAAGTTTTTCTTCACTGACAACTGTATGTTATTTCTACTCCCTCGATTTAACTCAGTTAAATGCTAGCAATAGTCTATTTCCCTCTCTATTTTCCTTAGTTATACATAAAATAATGTTCTTCTAGATATGGCTTCATATCACAAACCAGAATACCAAAGAACCTATCAAAGTGTTGTATTGATAGTATAACAAAGCTAACAATCAGTTCTAGCATTTATTTAAATCAGAAAATCTCACCTACAATAAAAAGAACACAGATGGAGAATAGACTGAAATATCAGGAAATAAGTGTATTTTACTGTAATATGGTCAGGTATTATTATGCACTTTACATCTGTTATCACAATGAATTCTCACAATTATGTCCCAAATACCACATATTAGAGATGAGATCAAAATAGAGATTTAGTGAAAGTGCCCAAGGTTACAGTTAGTAAATATTCAAGACGCCTGTCAAACCAAAGAGTCAAGCCAAGCTTTTCTGCTTTAGACCTCTTTCCCAGCTCACTGCCGCTTCCATTATTAATTCCAACTAACATTTGTAAGTTCTCCAGAAATTCCTATATAGAGACAGATTTAGATCTCAAGAGCAGCAGCACTGAATGATGTCAAATATGTTGGTCTCGGGACCCCTTTACAACTCTTAAAATTATCCAGGACACTAAAGAGTTTCAATTTATGTGGATTATATCTGCTGATCTTTACCATATTAGAAATTAAAACAGAAAGTCAAATACTTATTAATACATTTAAAACAGCAAACCCATTATATGTCAATAAAAATAACATTTCCAATTTAAAAACTACTACTTTCCCTCCAAATAGTAACACTGCTTTTCATTTTTCCAAATATTTAATGTCAAACAATAGAAACGGGCTGGATACTCACAGCTACTTCTGTGTTTATTCACTCTATAAGCTGTTTGCATTAAGTATGTAAAGATAATCAGGCTTCACACATTAGGAAAAGGGAGCAGCATTCTAAAAGTCTTTTCAGGTAACTATGTCGATACAATACTAAAAACCAACAAATAGTCGTTTCTGTCTCCCGTTTTTGAAAGAATTTTTACCTATGGTGGTCTTTAAATATCATGCATTGGGGGTCTCCCTAGTGTCGCAATATGCTAAGCAACACACTGAAGCAAACCACAGCCACTGCAGCAGGAGTTGGATCCCTGCCTCAGGCCAGGGAGGTGACCCACATGGCGAGGCATAACCTCTTCTGCCTGGCTCGCTGCTCCCCTCAGCATCGTGTTTCAGTCCATCTGCCTGTTCTGCGCCCCACTCTGTCTCTGGTGAATCCTCTCACCTCCCGCAACTCTCGCCTGTACCCCAGCTCTTGTATGCAAAAATAAATAAATCTTAAAAAAAAAACCTATCAAGCTCAACGTGTTAACTTTTTAAAAATTCTAATTTTCATTCAAATTTTTATCATTGGCAGCAATCACCACCAATCGCTTTCCTCAAAGTGACAAGTTCAAGTCAGTCATTTTCAAGAAAACATTCGCTAACCATTCAAGACAATCATTCTTCCAAGTAAAAATGGTGTTCTCTGAAATAGACAATACAACTCAATCTTCTAAGTATTTTCGTTATGACAATGACCAGGTCTTGTTAAGCAGCGTAAGAGCTTTACACATACTTCCCATTTGGTCACACATGTCTTAAAAGCTGTACTCAAAGACAGAGAGTTAGTAAAATTATTTCGATTGCTTTATCAAGGGCATGCTCAAGTAACTATAGCAGAATATCCTGCAACTGCCTTGCATTGTGTTAAGGCGCCACAGTAGTTTTACCCAGCGTTGCTTTTGGACAATCAACTCGAGTGCCAGCGGGAGGGAGAGAAAAAAAACCAGGGTATTGGTATTATTTTGATAATAGTTATGACAGTCCCAACTTTCTTTATAGGATCTCAAGGGATTCCTCGGGGTCAGGGATTAAACTTTGAGAACTGCTTTCCTAAATGTTATCACTGGCTCAGGGCGGTGGTGGGAACTAACCTGTACATCTTCCTTCTGCCTTTAGTTTGCGATAAACCACCAACGTAGCTGGTCTGTTACAATTAATATTGGAAAGGGTAAGGAAGGAAATCAAGGGTATTGATCGCTACTTCATTCTGTTTCAAGAACATATTTGAGCACCTTTAGCTAGAACAATAATTCTCAATATTGGTAGGTACCTTAACTGGTCTCATCAGCTGAGGACTGTAGTGAAGTGCCCGTCCTATAGCAAAGTTATTTGAGAAAGACCCCACAACTGCACTTTAAGCAAAGTCCAAGGTACATAAATTCCAATGCACCCCTAAATCAAGCACGGTTGTGCAAGGTGGTGGTTCAAATTGACAGTCCAATTCCAAGTCACAAGAGCAATGGGTCTTGAAATGCAATGCCACTCGCCAAGATACAACCCCTCGCCCCCCATCCCCGTCATTTCCCCCTTCATTTAGATGAGAAAATTATTTTTTAAAGTAAAACTCCATTCCTATAGGGTTTTGACCTAAGGTAGTAGGTGTCTCTGAAAGAGGGTCATGGGCTTGTCTAGCCTGCAACGAGCAGACTGCCGTTTCGAGATGGCACAACTGTATCTCAATCTCCATCTCGAAAATGAGACGGGGCTAAACGACATAGAAGACTCTCTCTAGAGCGCTACCTTTTTTTGAGCTAAGAATGTCCAAAACAAGAGAGCAGAGAAACGTCCAGCACCATTAAGAGTTCAAGGAATTCCCGCGTTGACGGGAGAGGAAATCAGAGTAACTCAGAGAAAGGCGACAGAGTAGTAGGTGAGTCAACGACATCACTCCTTGTCCATAGGTGCTAGGAACGTAGAGGAAATAGTCCCTGGGATAAACATGGCGCCCACCGCGGCAGGATATAGTCACTAGAATATAAAGATTTTCCGCCCCGTCCCATTTTACAAATCACGGCGCCACCTAAAATGTTAGAGCCGAGGGAGGAGACTTTGCAAACTAACTGCAGTGCACCGAGGCTTGGGATGTAGTACTGGACCCAGTGGAGATTACATAACGCCAGGCAGCAGCTAAGCCATCACTCATTTCCCTGCCCGCGCTCAAAAAGAGCGCCCCGCTCCTTCCCGGGCGGGGTGGGGCGGGGAGGGCCGGCACTACCCCCAGTCCCCGGGGGACGTCACCCCGCCCGCCCTCCTCCCGGCGCAGCCTCGCCCCCTCGCCCGCCGCGCCCCGCCGTCTCGCCGCCGCCCGCGCCCCCGCCCCTTCCCAGCGGGCCGCCGCCGCCCGCGCCCGCCCACTCCTCCGAGACGCCTCGCGCCGGCCGTGCGTGTGAACGTCGGGTGTGTGCGGGGCCGTGGGGCGCGAGTGCGCGCGCGCGCGCCGCGGCGGGCGCCAGGGGGCGGGGGCGGCGGCAGCAGGCAGGGGCCTCCCAGGCCCGGCCAGGCCCGCCGCTCAACTCCCCCGGCTCCGGGGCGCACGCACACATTATCGCGCGCGCACACACACACACGCACGCGCGCCACTACCCACGCCCGCTACCGCGGACCGCGCCGCCACTCGCGGGGGGCGGGGGCGCGCGCCACCGGGCCCCCGCCCCCACCCCGCGCTACCCACCCCATCCCCCTCTCATTGTCTGGCCCGGAACGCCTCGCCGAGCGAAAAGATAACGGAACCCCCGGGAGAAGGGGGTGGGGAGAGAGAAGGTTCGCTCGCTCACTCACCTCCCGTGGTCGTCGCCGCCGGTAGTCTGACCCGAGGAAGGCGCCGTCGCCTTAAAGGGACCTTGCACCCGGCGCCGGTAGAAGGGGGTGGGAGCAGGGGAGGGGACGGGGGCTTGGGGGGAGACGGAGGAGAGGGAACCGTTTGAAAGCTCGTCTCCCCGAGGGTGAAAGGAAACCTCCCTCGGGTTCGAGTGATTTGAGGTGGATTTTTTCCCGAGGGGGGCGGGGGGGCCCCGAGGGAGGGGGGTGGGGGGGCCAAGGAATGCGGCTCCGTGTACGGGAGCTGGCGCGGGGGAGAGAGACGCCGACTCCCCCCACCGACCCTCTCGCCCCGCGGAGGGATACGGCTCGTCATTTCCGCCCTCCCCCTTTCGTAGCCTTTCAATTGGTTAGAGCGAGTGCTACGTCACGGGCTCATCCTAACCCCTGCCCGGGCTTCTTTTCTAGTCAAGTTTGTCCGGGCCTGCAAATAAATAAATAAAGGAAAATATTTTTTTAATGAAAAAAAGAACAATTAGCTTAAGAAGCAATATCTAAATTTTGATGAGAAAAATGGGATTGCCAAAGGCTATTTCCCAATTCCTTTGCCTGGCCTTGCCAGGGAGATTTGGGGAATCTCTCCACTTTGCACTCAAGATTGAGTATCTTAATCAACAGGGGAACCTCATGCCACAGGCCAGATGGTGAGGCCCAATGGCACCAACAACTGTCACTGGAACAAAGGCAGCAAAATGACACGCACTCTTCCTCAAGAGAAACTGAGCCAAGTAGCCTTATGGTAGTAGTCTTTAGAACTTTAAAAAGGCCACTTTGACCCTGAACCCTTTTGGATTCTGGAAAGAAGTCATACTTTATTGATTGTCAAAGTGATCCATGTATAGAAACTGCTTTAAAAATCGTGAGTAGACTCAATAGAGATCTTCAATGGTAAAAAACCATAGACTCCACATCCATCCTTTTTTGCTCCAAGGCTGAGCTGGGTTGACCCAAAGAAATGGATCCATCCATTCAAGACCACTCACCTGTTATGAACCACTTTTCCAGGTAGCTGAGAAAAATTGTCCTTCGTTGCTTTCTGAATTGATGATAAAATCTTAATGTTTTCCTTGGGTATTTGAGAAATTGTTTTTCTCTAATGAACAAAATACAAACATTTGGAGCAATACACAACCATTTGTTCCAAATCAAATGCTGAATGAAAGTACTTTGTACAAGATTGGGGTGATCATGACCATACTTATTCCTTCTTTTTATGTACATATGCCATCCAAACCACCAAACTATGAAAAGACACAGAGGAAGTAGGCGTTCCAAATTATGCACATACATACATTCACGGCCATCACCCATTCTCATTCCCCATCATCCCATTCCATACTCAAAATGTGAGTGATTTCGATTAGGTTTTCTAAGGAAGAATTCCATTATTTAAACTGAAAGAATAACTAATCCTTCTGAAAATACTTCTGAAGCCTTTCTAGACCTTATCTGGAATAGTCCATGATAGAATTATGGCATCAGTCACCAAAAGATAAACTCTACGTAAAGGTCTAATCCTATTTTATGCTTTCCTAACATAATTATTATAATTCAATATAATGTATTTGACTCTGAAATGCTCTTGTCGAAATACAATTTTCTATTCCCTGGGCCTGCACCCCAGTTCTTGTATGCATTAATAAATAAATCTTCTTTTAAAAAAATGAAATCATTGAGAGATTTTAAGCTGAAGAATGACATGATTTGATGTATTTTTTAAAGGATCACTCTAGGGCCTCCCTGGTGGCGCAGAGGGTTGAGTGCGGCACTGTGAAGCACCTGCGGCACAGCAGCGCTAGTTAGATCCCTGGCCAGGGAGGAGACCCACATGGCACAGCAGACCTCTCCTTCCTGGCCCGCTGCTGCCCTCAGCAGTGTACTTCTGTTGATCTGCCTGTTCTGCTCCCCACTCTGTCTCTGGTGAATCCTCTCACTTCCTGTGACTCTAGCCTGTACCCCAGCTCTTATATGCATAAATAAATAAATCTTTAAAAAAAAAAAGATAAAGGATCACTCTAGCTGCTTGTGGAGAATAACTGGTGAGGGCAATGGCAGACACTAGGAGACCAGTAGGAAGCTATTGCAGTAATTCTGCTGATAGATGCTGGTGGCCTGAACCAGGATGGGAGTTGTGGAGCTTACTACTTCAGCTGAGTAAGCTCTGTAGGCTTACTTCTCTGTGGCCTATAATTTAGTTTGTTCTCTGGGAGACAGTTTGAACACCTAGTGGCTAACAAAAGTGTGTAACTGCTGGTGCTATGCCTGCTGCAAAGAAAGAAAGAATACAGTGCTGAATGTTAAACTGGGAGTTTCTAAAAGGCTGGAGGCACCTTTAAGGAAAGAGTTCAGGAAACAAGAATAAAGACCAACAAAGGATCAGGGGATGGAGTAAGTTCTTTAACATTATAAAAGTGTCCCATCTATGCCACAGCCTGGGAGGATTCCTCAACAGCTGAATGATAGTTGGGAGAGGTCAGGGGTGGGGCCATTTATATAAAATCTTCCTCCAGAGGTTTTGAAGAAAACTCAATCACCTTGGGACACTGGAACAGCATCTCAAGTAAAACTATAGAATTAGCACTCCAGTTTCCAGAAGCATACTCATGCTTAGGAGGAAATGCCCATGATAATTTGGACAGCATTGAAACATTATGCTGTCATCAGCCAACACACAGGTTCCTGCTATGAAGTAGTAATAACTGCAGTCTCTTTATGTGAGCCATCTTAATAATGATGGGAATCAAAGCAGCAGAACAGATAACCTGAATCAGATTCATAGAAATCAAGTCACATGTGCCTCTGTAACAGGTTGAAGAGGAATCTGAAAGTCAATCCAATTGGTTATTTTGAAGAAATTGGACCCTAATGTTGTTGCTGAAAAGTAGTCTTCAATAACTAATTTAGAAAAATGGAATCCTCTCCATATGGGTTTCCAAAAGGAAAAAAGGTCAAAAGTTAATGGAATGAGGATCAAGGAAAGGAATAAGAACAATATTAATAATAACAATAACAGCAATAAAGACACAGAAACCAAAAATGAGGAGTCAAGGACAGACTGGGGACAC
>JAGFMF010011569.1:150721-161263 GCA_019455555.1 Galemys pyrenaicus
TTGATCTGCCTGTTGATCTGCTCCCCGCTCTGTCTGTGGTGAATCCTCTCACCCCCCACACCTCTGGCCTGTACCCCAGTGCTTGTATGCATAAATAAATAAATAAAAATTAAAAAAAAAAAAACATTGAACAGCCCTCACCCACGATGAACACGGAACGGAAATGAAACCGGTCAGGAAGTTGTAGTAATTGTGTTTCCTCTCTCCCAAGGCACATGACTTTCCCAACACTGCACCCAGGCGCTCCCCTCCTGCCTGTAAGTAGGCAGACCTGGGGAGTGTGCCTGGTGCTCTTCAGTTAACAAGGCGTGACATCAGGGAACATGCACAATCTCACTGATACTACAACTGCCTTTTGGCAGAAGGATTTTGGGGGGAATGGTCAGCCCCAAAATTAAGGCAGTCAATGAAAAGAAAGCCAGAGGCAGGGGAAGAGGGTGCAGGGAAAGAGTTCTCCATGCCTGAAGACAGACAGCAGGGGACCAGTATTCCACTTCTGAGCTCTGACAGCAGACTACCTAGGTTCATCCTGCCTAGACCGATGAGTAGCACATTATTCAACCTCCTCTAAGCCCTGTTTCAACTGGGAAACGGGGATGTTAGAAGAATTTACTAGCTTAAGATGCTTATCACAGAAAAGTGTTGAGTAAATGTTAGCTATTACTGTAAATGGATAGTAATAATAATTATAATAATATGGTATTATAGAGAATAAACTACATATATTACATATTATAACATAATTATTATAATTACTTTGTTGTTGCTGGGCCAGAGGCCCACTACTGACAATGAGAAGTGTTTTCCCTACTATCAGTAACCTCACCCACTTGTACATATAGGCCTTTGGATCCAAATGCTGAATTAATGCAAATGGCAGGAATGAAGTGAGAGTGTGCAGTGCAGCCACGGGGTAGTAAAGAGAAAATGTAAAGCAGCCCTAATTAGCACAAAAGAGAACTTACCCTATGGAGAAGGACTAAGTCAAATCCAAGTGCTTCCTTCACATTAACTATACAGGAGAATAAAAAATTTTGAAACAAGAGAAAAGAGAAAAAAAAATTTTTTTTGCATGGAAGAACTAGGATGTAGGGGGATAGGAGGAAGCGTGAGAGGATTCACCAAATTCACCAGCAACTGAGTGGGGAGCAGAGCAGGTGGACTTACTGAAATACACTGCTGAGTGGAGCAGTGGGTTAAGACAGGAGAGGTCTGCTGTGCCATGTGGTTAGACCTGTGGTTGGATGGAACTGAGGCCTTAATGGTGACAGCACTGAGACTTAACCCCTGACCCCAGGGAGGCCCCAAAATATCTATTTTTAAATGAATAAAAATAAAATAGGTCTGAGAGAATACTTGATTCCATGCTAGTCCAGAAACCCAGACTTCCTGGCACTGCACTGGAGAGAAAGATTTTGGACACATTCCAATTGGAGGAGAGGAAGCTGTCCCAGGTGGGAGAGGGAGCCACAGGAAAAAGGGAGCCAGGCGAAATTGCCTTCCTATTTTAAATTATAACTTTCCTTACTGAGATACTAGCTTTGAAGACACAAATTATTTACAAGTCACTAAGAGGAGAGATTGAAATGGGAGGACAATAAGAAAAATAATTCAAGTCTGCATTATTCTTTAAATGAAGTACTGTCTAAGTACAGAAGAGTAAGTAAGATGATTTTTCAAACCCTTCCAATCCAACCATCCTAAAATAATTCCACCATCTAGTGCAATGGTTTTCAAGCATTTTTTTTTTTTACAGCAGTCCAAAGGAAGAAATACATTCTGCATCTCCATTTGGCACAGCTACACTCTTAGAATTGTCTCATGATACAGGTTTCATGAAAGAATATTGCTCCTTACAAGGTAGTATTTTTCTATTTTATTCTGGCTCCTTCCTCACTCCTTCATAATCGTTGTCAAACTGATTTTGCCACTCACAATTTGAAAAATACAGATCTAGTGGGTTTTCCTAACCTGCAGGTTAGTTTGCGTGGATAGAATGCAGAAACTGCTCAAAAGAGCGATTTCCAGGTTTGACTTTTGTCTCTAGGATTTAAGAAATCCTTCCCAGGGAACCTACCTTTCTCTATAGCCCACCAGATGCGTTTGGAAGTAAGGGGGCGGGAGGGCCAGACAACGAGAGAATCCATGGGACCAACAACAAGGCCTGATGGAACCACTGGAATCTATTTTACATTAATTTTTCAAAAATCTCCATCTTAAATTTAGCATCACCATGCACCTCTGATAACTAACCTAACAAACACAACTCTGGCTTGTGCTGAAGTAACCCTGCTCACGCAGGGGAGACCTCTTGCTGCCAGCCCGGCTCCCGTGGGTGCCCCCAGCGCCCCAGCCCTCCTCCGACCTCGGGTAACTTTTCCCTCCAGTTTGGTGGAAGGTTACATTAGAAGAAAATAGTCCCTACGAGCTAGAAAGTTTTCCGGGGAAAAGAGGGCGCTGGACTTATGGGTGGGAGGGCAGCCCGGGCCGGGGTAGCTAGAGCCCTTAACGCCTCGGGAGTGGTAGCAAGAGCGCGCGAAGGCGCGGGGCGGAAGGGCGAGGAAGGAGAAGGGAGAGCACGGGAGGGGAGAGTAGGGAGGGGAGAGTAGGGAGGGGACAGTAGGGGAGGGGACAGCAGGGGAGGGGAACGTGAGTGGGAGAAGAAAATCCCGATGTCCGGGAAGGGGCTGTATCGGCTGGAATCCTACGCTGTGTTCCCGCAGCCCGGGAGGGGGCGCTGGCTGCCGGGTAGGCTGAGGTCCCCTGAACCCTGGGGGTCGCCTTGGGTGGTCAAGAGCGGGCGAGGTCAAGAGCAGGAATTTTTTTTTTTTTTTGGTTATTGATCATTTCTTTTTGTCATGATCCCTTGGCTTCAGACTGCGTTGAAGGAGCCATATTAAGAGTTCAGAAAAAGAGAGAGAACGTAAGATGCGATTTTAAGAACAGTTTTTCCTACTTCCTTTTTCTCTCTCAAATTAAGTTTAGATGTAAATAAACATTTTCAAAGGCCTCCAAGATCTGGCTTTGTCTT
Organism: Galemys pyrenaicus; assembly: GCA_019455555.1. Taxonomy (NCBI): domain Eukaryota; kingdom Metazoa; phylum Chordata; class Mammalia; order Eulipotyphla; family Talpidae; genus Galemys; species Galemys pyrenaicus. The sequence goes on from JAGFMF010011569.1 coordinate 153,753, forward strand.
CTGCCTCTTAGTGGATACTAATTTTACCAAATGGAGGTCGACTCCCTGACACTTCACCCTGTAAGCAATGGCCATTTCCAGGGGTGATGACTTCGAGTTAATTTTTACTTGATTCTAATTTATGGCATAGCTTCAACTGGATAAGATTATGCCTAACACAGCCCAGGTTTAAGTCAGATCTATTTTTAAAAACTTAGAGGTAGGTAATATACTAATTTCTTCTACGGATTTAGGAAATTTTGCTTTATTTGCTACAAGCATTTAAAGTGTTTTTTTGCTGTGTAAATAGAAAACAGCTTTTCCTTTTCTTGGTTGTCATTGTCAACAAGCATTTGGGGAGTGCTTAGTAAACACTTCTGGATACTACAGTTTATTTATTTTTAAGATTTATTTATTTATGCATACAAGACCTGGGGTAAAGGCCAGAGTCACAGGAGGTGAGAGGATTCACAGGAGACTGAGTGGGGAGCAGAACAGGCGGATTGACTGAAACACACTGCTGAGGGGAGCAGTGGGTGAAGCAGGAGAGGTCTGCTGGGCCATGTGGGTCCCCTCCCTGGCCAGGGATCAAACTTGCTGTGCCACTGCACTCAACCCGCTGCACCACCAGGGAGGCCCTGGATACTACACTTTAAACAGTCGGATGTACTGTTAATTTCTTTAGATTTAGGATTTCGCATACATGTAATACCATGCTTTATACCAGAAATTTCTATGAAAGGGACCCTGTCTTGCTCTTCAGTGAAATGGGGTTAATCTCCTGGCATTGGCATGCATTTGAAAGGGTTTTCACTAGGTGATGGCTATTAGTATACTGATCTTGACAACCTCCAAAGTGCTTTGTATGGGACAAACACAATAAATACTCACCAAATGAATAAATATACCACACCCCATACTATATACATAGGGAAAATGCCAGAATGGGCCCCCACTAGCATTTCATCAATGAGGTGCAATGCAGAGGTATCTATCCTACAGCCTTTTACCACATGCATGCTTTTCGTGACCTTGGAATGTGAACGATTTTAAATTTTCAGGGGAAAAAAGTGTGCCTAGGGCGGTGGCGCAGTGGGTTAAGCAACGCACTGTGAAGCAAACCGCAGCCGCTGCAGCATGAGTTCGATCCCTGCCTCCAGCCAGGGAGGGGACCCACATGGTGCTTCAGACCTCTCCTTCCTCGTTCACTGCTCCCCTCAGCAGTGTGTTTAAGTCCATCTGCCTCTTTTGCTCCCCACTCTGTCTCCTGTGAATCCTCTCACCTCCTGTGACTCTGGCCTGTACCCAGATCTTGTATGCATAAATAAATAAATTTTTGAAAAAAAGTGTGCCTAATTAACTAGTAGGCCCTAACCTCTTGTCGGTATGGAACTTGAGAAGTTTGTCTAAATATGGAAAATCTAAGCTCCCTTGACACACAGATGGGAGGGGGGAGGTTTCTACATGTTATTCCAGTTATTTAAGTCAAAAGCGATTAACGGGCCACTGCTTCCATTACATCAGTCATTGAAAGCATGTGGGCCAGGAACTCCACGAGTCACATGATGCGATGGAGGAATTAGACTGAATTTTCTGTTCATGCCCTTAGCCTTAGTCAGTTTTCAGTATGTTTGGAAAAGGTTAAAGTAGAACGTGGAGATCCAGTTTATTTTAATACTGTCAGACTGCTAAGCAGTGGAAACTTGTTGAAGCGATTTACTGAGCTGTTTCCTTAGATTAAAGACTTTAGTGAATTAATTAAAAGGGTTTTGAGATACAACATGCCAGACTCCTACTGGCTCATAAAATCGTTCTTTCTGATTGCTGTGGTGTGACAGCTGAGCACAGTGCATGTAAAGCTTCAGGAGACTAACACAAGAGCAGTGCTGATGAGTTTAAAGACGTGTGAGTGTTCAGAAGGGCCTTGACTACACAGTCAGCTGGGTCTGTGGCTCATTTCCTTTCACTCAAGCACCTGGGCTCTCGAAGCTCTCGGGCAAGATGCTGAACTACTTGGTAAAAATAAAGTCACAACTTCAGAAGAGTTTCGCAGATTTTTATGTGGACATTTTATGTTTTAGCCATTGCTTTTAGGATGCACACCTTAAGATGGTCTCATTTATTGAGTCAGATCTGTGCCATTCATTTCCCAGAGCAATCAAATGAACTGAAAGTGAACCATATCCTTAAGAAGACAAATAGCCCTGAAATTTTACAGACAAGTAGGTGAACTACAGAAGTATTCTAAAACTTTTGGCCAACTTCTGTGCTATATTGGAGTACTATTGGTTTAGAAACTACACACTTTCACGGCCTAGAGCAAAGCCAGCATTGTCAACAACACCTGCCAACACTGAAACTGAAACTCATGTACCTGTAGTCAGAAATTAAATGTGCCCCAGTTGAATAGGATTTATTCACTCAATGCATACTTATTAAGTATAGAGACACTTCAATTCTTCCAGTGCTATGATATTGCTATTCAATAGGAAGATAATGTGAACTACTTAGGTAATTTTGAATTTTCTAGTAGCCATATTAAATTAAAAATATACCAATAAAATTAACAATGTATTTTATTTCACCAGATATTTTGAAAATAGCATTTTCAGATGGAATCAACATAGACATTATTAATAAAACATTTCATATTCTTTGTTTTTCTAACTCAGTTTGTATTTACAACCTCACCTTGCACCAGCCACATTTCAGGAATTCAAAAGCCACAAATGACTAATGGTTACCCTACTGGGCTACCCAGACCTAGAGGGAAATAGAGATGAGTAAACGGGTAACTTCTATGAGAGAGATGGAAGGAACAGTGAGAGCATATTAAAAGGACTTCAGTCCTTCTGTTCTTCCTCCTAAAACCCCACAATTCTCTCTGCTTTTCTGCACCTTTCCTGCCATCACTCTGACCCAAACCAGCGTGGTTTCCCTCCCAGACTTCCACAACAGCCATAGAATCCCCTCTTCCTCCCCCAGGCCTCTTTCTGCTTCTAGAGTGATCTTTTAGGGGGCCTCCCTGGTGGCACAAGGGGCAAGTCTCAGCACTATGAAGTTATTGGCAGCCACTGCAGCTCGAGTTTGATCCTTGGCCAGGGAGGTGACCCACATGGCACAGCAGGCCCCTCCTGTCTCACCCACTGTTCCCCTCAGCAGTGTTTTTCAGTCAATTCAACTGTTCTGCTCCCCACTCTGTCTCTAGTGGATCATCTCACCCCTCACACCTTGGCCTCTACCCCAGTTCTAATATGCATAAATAAATAAAATCTTTTAAAAAGGATAGAGTGGTTTTTTTTAAAGATTCATTTAGGCATACAAGAACTGGGGCAGGCTAGAAGTATGGAGGGTAAGAGGATCCACCAGAGACAGAGTAGGGAGCAGAACAGTGGCTGCAGATGTTTCATAGTGCGATGCTTAATTAACCCCTTGAGCCACCAGGGAGGTCCCTAGAGTGATCTTTTGAAAATGCACTCTGACCATGTCACTCCCTGCTGAAACCTCAACTGTATCATGAATGTGTGCTGAGCACGTGTAAAATGAGAAAGTGAAGCTCCCAGGGCTGGCTTTTCCAGAAAATGTAGTTCTCACTGATGTTCCCTTTCACTCTTCACCCTGCTTCTTTCTTCCCTCTCTACCTCTTATTTTTGATCAGTCTTTCCCTCCCTCTTATCATTCATCAATCTCATCCTGGATTTCTTTAAAAAATGTTTGTGGAAATGACATTGCATTAGGACATGTCACTGCCAGACATGCGCCATCGTAAGTCAGGTCTTTATGTGCTACGCTAAGTTCGCCACTAAGTCCGGCCTTTACCTCGAAATTGACTACTTTTACTCAACTTCCCACCCATTTACCCTCTCCCCTTCTGGTAACCACCAATTTGGTCTTATAGCCTAAAAGGCTTTTTGTTTGTTTTATTTAGTTCATTCATTTGTTTTCTTTTTTCATTTCCTCCATATGAATGAACTCCTACGATGTGTGACATAATTCACTAAGCATTAGACCATCTAGGTCCTTCCATACTGTTGCAAATGGGAAGATTTCATGTATTTGAATAGCTCAGTAGTATTTCATCTTGTATCAATACCACATCTTCATCATCCAATCATCTGCTGATGGGCACTTAGGTTGTTTTTAAACTCTCTGTTATTTTATGTAATGCTGTGATGAGTATGAAGGTACAGATATCTCTTGGAATTAGTGTTTCTGTGTTTGTCAGATAAATACTCAGAAGTGTTATAACTGATGGCTTCCCTGGTGGCCTAGGGGTTAAGTCTCAGCGCTATCACCTTTATGACCTGAGTTCAATCCTATCCAGGGAACTAAACCACATGGTACAGCAGACCTCACCTGTCTTGCCTGCTGTTCCCTCAGTAGTGTATTCCAGTAGCTCCATCTCCCCACTCTGTCTCCTCTACCCCCATACCTCTGGACTACACCTCAATTCTTTTTTTTTTTTTAAAGATTTATTTATTTAAGCATACAAGAACCAAAGTACAGGCCAGAGGTGCGGGGGATAAGAGGATTCACCATAGACAGAGTAGGGAGCTGAACAGGCAGACTGACTGAAATACACTGCTGTGGGGAACAGCAGGTGAGATAGAAGAGGTCTGCTGTGCCAGGTGGAGAAGCTCTCTGACTGGGGATCGAACTCATGCTGCAGTAGCTGCAGATAGCTTCACAGTGCTGAGACCTAACCTCTTGAGCCACTATGGAGGCCCTACACCTCAGTTCTTCTTCTATGCAAAAAAAAAGAAAGAAAGAAAAGGTGGGATAACTGGATCATATGGAATATCGATTTATAATTTTTGGAGGGCTCTCCTTACTGCTTTCCGTAATTGCTGTGCCAAGTTACAATCTCATCAACAGCGTGCAAGTGTCCCCTCTCTCCACATCCTCTCCTACATCCTCTTCTTGTCTTTTGGATCATAGCCATTCTTAGAGGTGTGAGGTGGCATCTCATTCCTTTGATTTGCATTTCCCTACTAATAAGAGACGATGAACATTTTCCAGGTGCCTGTTGGTCATAGGTGTGTCATCTCTACAGAAGTGTCTAATCCAGTCCTCTGCCCATCTTAATCTAGTTGTTCATTTTTGTTGATGAATTTTCTTTCTTTTTTGCCTGCACTTTCCATTTTTTTCTTCTTTAAACTCCTTCTTGCTGTAGTTTATCATAATATAGAATTTAAATAGATTTAAAATTGTGTGCTGTAGTTGGTTATTTACTCCTGTAGTTCAAGTTCTTCATTTAAAACGCAGAACACCTTCACCTTGGATCGAGACTAAATTTAAGATGCTGTTTGTTTCAACAAGGTTTTCAACTAACTTACTGATTAGAGAGCTTCTGTAGAAAATTACATGTTATCTCCTTCTGGGAGGAAAATAGTCCCCTTTCACATATTATAGAGGAGAAAATGCTGCAGCTACTTACACAAGATCTTTTAGTGATTTGAAACAAACCAGGAGAACCCAGGCATCTGCCCACAGCCCTGCCCCTCTTCAGTGGATGTCTGCTGCCTCTTGGCAGTAGAGCCGGGAGGCAAGTTATTATTCGTTCTCTGCGGAGGTCAATAAATAAATGAGATACCTAAATAAATAAACCTTAGGGTGCTGAGAGCTGGCAGTTTCCTTAACTTTGCACACTTTCTTTGGAAGTAAGCAAAGGATGAGTTCTCTTGCTTAAAGGAGCAGCAACACCCGGATAAAGGGCTGTTTGCTTTTATTTCTGAGAAAGTAGATTTATGACGGTCTATGTACTCATCTGTTTGTGTCTCCAACATAGGGAACGGTGCCTGTTGCCAATACTCTCTACCACCACCAAAGAAGAAGGAGAGATCCTGAAACTACAGAAGGAGAAAAGGAAGTTGTAACCCAAGCAATACTTCCTTCTTGGAGTAGTAGAAGCCAACAAATGAGGAAGGAGCTTATCCTAGGAATTACGTTTCTGTATAGAAAAAAAAACCCCTTATTCCGGGTCTAGCCTGAAGATGAATCCACCCCCAGAAAGTCTTAGACATTCAGATCCAGTATCAGCAAATATTTGTTCAGTAGATACTGCATACAAGGTTGCTCCATGTCTGTCTTTCTACAATACCATTTTTGTATTTAAACCTGAGGGAAATCATCAACTTTTTCTCAAATGGAATATTTTCATGAAACGAGATCCTGCAAAATGAGGACCAGCTACAGAAATATATCAGTATTAAGGTGCCTCTACAACCTGAAACATTTTTTAACCTTTGGCCATTACTCTATGAGCATCATCAGGCTGCATGCCATATTCTATCCTAACAGTTTTGTTTTTAGCCTCTCACTTTAAGATTTACTAGGATTTTTTTTTTCTTTCTGAACAGAATTGCTCTTATAAGGGAACTAACAGAAGCATGTTGTGTTGGTTAGGACAGACTAATTCTGTAATAAGGATAGCATGTCAAATATTATATAACAGACGTTTCTTTCGTGCCTCTTAGGTAGCACTTAACTGTTTCTCCTTCCTGCTCCTTCTGCTCTGTGAGGTCATTCAGAACTCTAGCTTAAGGAAGGACTACAAGACATGCAGGAATACACTTGGTTTATTTGAGTGGGTTCCCCCAAATGAACTCCACATGCTGGTGTCAATTTGCAAACAGTTTGTTACTGGGGGCAAACTAAGAAATGATAAGGACAGAAATAGAAAGTAGGCCTTTAGAAAGTTTTGCAACACTTTTGATAGATGATTTTATGTCTACTGAATTTAATTAAAAATTGGGGTTTGGGCCTCCCTGCTGGCGCAGTGGATTAAGCAACCCACTATAAAGCAAACCACAACCACTGCAGCACAAGTTCGATCCCTGCCGCCGGCCAGGGAGGGGACCCACAAGGCGCAGCAGACCTCTCCTGCCTCGCCCGCTGCTGCCCCCGGCAGTGTGTTTCAGTCAGTCTGCCTGTTCTACTCCCCACTCTGTCTCTGGTGAATTCTCTCACCTCCCTGGACTCTGGCCTGTACCCCAGCTCTTGTATGCATAAATAAATAAAATCTTAAAAAAAAAGAAAAGAAAACATTTTTTTTAAAAAAAATTGGGTTTGGGCCTCCCTGGTGGCACAAAGGGTTGAGCGCTGTACTGTGGGGCTTCTTCAGCCACTGCAGTACAACTCCAATCCCTTGCTAGGGAGGGGACCCACATGGCACAGCAGACCTCTCCTGCCTAGCCCGCTGCTCCCCTCAGCAGTGTATTTCGGTGGATCTGCCTGTTCTGCTCCCCACTCTATCTCTGGTGAATCCTCTCACCTTCCGCGCCTCTGGCCTGTACCCCTGCTCTTGTATGCATTAAAAAAAAAAAATCTTTAAAAAAAAAATGTGCCTTGTGCCACATACAGTTTGAAAGTACTAGTGCCCATTACTTTACTTCATATTCCCTTGGCTAGCTCTTAGTCTCATGGTCATGTCTAATTGTTACAGGGCAGGGAGAGGAGCACTCAGAACCCCCAAGCCTGCCCTCTCTGAATGGGTTCTGCCATCCGCCGCATTAAGACAAACATACAAAACC
>JAGFMF010011569.1:173049-209337 GCA_019455555.1 Galemys pyrenaicus
CCCCTCAGCAGTGTACTTCCGTTGATCTGCCTGTTCTGCTCCCGCTCTCTGTGGTGAATCCTCTCACCCCCCCCCCCACACCTCTGGCCTGTACCCCAGCTCTTGTACGCATAAATAAATCTTTAAAAAAAAATAAATTCAGATAAAAAAAAAATTAAAATAAAAGAAACCCAAGAGAGTGCCCTCTCCACATCTGTCATGTAAGGATGCAGCAAAAAGACAGCCATCTCTGTGCCAGGAAGCCCTTACCAACCCCTAAATCTGCTGGCACCCCCACCTGGACTTCTCAGCCTCCAGGACTGTGAGAGATAAATATGTTTTATAAGCTACCTTGTCTGTGTTATTTTGTTACCAAAATATTAGCTGACAGTGGGCCTACTCCTTTCTTGCTCCAGACCCCACTCAGAGCTAGAATTTTTTCATGCCACCTTGTATAAGCCCAAAGTAGCAGAAGAGGCTGCCTGGGTACCTTGAGTTCTTCTTGGTGGAAAGGGATGCAAGACACAGCATTTTGTCTTTCACTTTGGAAGGGATGTTGTGGTATTTTCCTTAAACACAGGGCTCCCATGAACTTGCGTGAAGTGGTGGGCCCGTGAATATTTGTAGGTTTATCTTCCTCACTCTGGTACACCTGCTCGTGCTCATTCTGGCTGAGCAGCATGATGTCATGGATAAAGGGTGTTCTGCAGGGTATTCAAACAGTCCAGATTGCTCTCAGCAGATGGGGTGGACCCACTGAAAGTTGGACTCTGGCTAGGACTCTATACTAACTGGCCCTTGTAACTCCCCACTCCAACAGGGAGGTGAGGATGATGCTCTGGGTCTCCAGGTATAACGGCAACTAAGATCCTTTGTCCAACAGTCCTCAAAATGTGTGGGTGTTCTCCGCTCTGCTCTATTTTTTTTTTAAGATTTATTTATTTATGCATATAAAAGCTGGAGTGCAGGCCAGAGGTACCGGGAGTGAGAGGATTCATCAGAAAGAGAGCAGGGAACAGAACAAGCAGATCGACTGAAATACACTGCTGAGGGGAGCAGCGGGCAAGGCAGGAGAGGTCTGCTGCACATGTGGGTTAGACCCTTGGCTGGGGGAAATCATGATGCAGTGGCCACAGATAGCTTCATAGTGCTGCGACTTAACCCTTTTTGCCACCAGGGACACGCCTTCTTTGCTCTATTTATAATCACTTGAGTAAATAAATAGTCTTAGTCCCTGGAAAGACTAAGGAATCACAGTATATACTCACCATGGTGTTGCCAGTCTTGGAGAATTGGCCACTGCTTTTTAAAAAAATATTATTTATGCATACAAGCATTGGGGTACAGACCAGAGGTGTGGGGGGTGAGAGGAGTCACCAGAGACTGAGTGGGGACCAGAACAGACAGATGTACTGAAACACACTGCTGAGGGGAGCGGCAGGCAAGGCAGGAGAGGTCTTCTGTGCCATGTGGGTCACCTCCCCTGCCAGCGGCAGGGATCGAACTCGTGCTACAGTGGCTGCAGTTTGCTTCATAGTCGCTTAACCCATAGCGCCACCAAGGAGGCACCTTGATCACTGCTTTAATCACTGAGTTTTGGTATGAAAACTGACTCAGATTGGGGAACCAGATAAGGAATCATTAATTTTTTGTTTGTTATGACTGGAACCTCCAACCTCAGGTTCCTACTCACTTCTTATTTTTGATCGTACATATGCAACTATACCATCGTTTTGGCTGCCCATCTATTTTGCCCCTCAGGGTGCCATGTTCTGTTAACCACCTGCACATCTTTAAGCTCGATACCTGTCAAACTCCTTGGCTGTAGCTGATCTTGCCAATCATTTGGATAACTGTAGCCCCCAGGCTTCTGGCAGGTAAGTGCTGCCACTTGGTTTCTATTGCTTTGGGACCCCATTATCCCTGTTGCTATAAAAGGACCAAGTTGTGACAGTGTCTCCCTTTGTTAGCTCTGGCTCACAGAAGAAAGCCACCACTGAGCTTATTGATGCTGGCCAACAGATTTCTGGTGGCCTTGGTAAATGGGCTCCTCTAGAGTTTCTATGGAACATTCTTTAGTAGGACTTCTGGTCTCCTTTAACTGACTACCATGCCTACTTTATTGAGTCACATAATTCTTTCTTCTCCAAATTGCCATGGCAATTCAGTTGAGTTTCACTCAGCAAACATTACTACGTCTCCTCTTTCTATGAGCTCCTGGGACAGGTCCTTACTGGGAAGTTACATTCTTTGCCAAGATAGTGGCCTCCAGTCAATAAACTTCCTTTTCCAGTCTCATATTTAGGTCCCATGATTAAGCACCACCAAAATCCAAGCTCATAGATGCTTCCCACCTCTTACCAGTACATGCTCTTTAGTTCTTAGTTACTTTGGAGCATAGTTCCTTTCTTTCTTCACCGGGTCCAGCATGTTCTTGCTGGTCTCTACTGTGACTTAACTCTAGCTAAAACCAGGCAGTCAGGAGCAGAGATGGGGCAGATCTGAGGGGAAGAGACTTCTATCATCGGAAGGAGTGCTACCTCTTAGGGACAGTTGCCCTCAATGCTCTTAGGATTTAGCAGAGTGTAAGACCAACACTGGGGGAAGGTTTTCACCTAGAGAGCTCCATTCTATGTGTCGGGGTCCCAGGTTTTTCCAACCAGAGCTCTGACCTTGATTAGAGATTTGCACCCTGAAACTCTAGTTATGGGTTAGTTTGCTCTCCTACTGCCTGAGATAAGGACTTCTTTGTAACCCATCAAAGAGGTTCTCTGGCCTTCACTGTTAATTTTCAATGTTTGGGAACTGCTCTCAGCTTTTCATTATCTCTTGGCAGGGTTCAATGCAACTTAATAACAGCCAATCAGTTCCACTGTCTGTGTTCACTGCTCTCTCTTGGCCTACCCCATATGCCTGAAGTGTTGCAGCACAGAAACATTTCTCCACACTACCAGCAATGGAAGTTTCCACAACTGGACCACCATCTTGGCCCAGAGACTCTCTGTACCCCATGTATATCCAGGAGGGGGTTTTATTACCAGCCAGACAGTAAGTAATGAGTCTTACTGCCTATTTTTTCAAACCATTCCTTGAGCCAACCAAGTCAGTTCAGGTGGCCTGGGAAGCAGAGACAAAATTAGGAGTGCAAAAGACTTATTTTACCTGTAAAAGATAAAGGGGAAGGAAGCAGGAGTGGGCTCTGGAAGCCTTTGACTAGTGATGATGCTCTGTTACCTGTGAAAGGAAAGGAGGAAGAAAACAAAATTGGGAAAGGAGAACCTCAAGCCATGATGCAGACCCTTCCAAGCTGAAGTCCACCGAATGGAAAGCTCCAGAGTACAGTGTCCTATGGAGGAGTGCAGCAGCGGGCAGAAATGGCCAGTTTTATAGCCACACTGTGCTTAGTCATTAGCTAGGGGCTGCCCGGAGAGGGATCTTATCTCTGATGCTAATGGGTCCCAAGGGTGCTGTAGCCGGAGGCCAACAGCTAGCCACCTGCCGGCAGTTCAATGGCATACTCTTACTTTAATGGGGATCTGAGCTGCACAACACCATGGTGCCAACGCAGCTATTTTATCTTCGTGTCCAGTACCTGCATCCATGTAGCAACTTGCTTCTGTATTTGAGACATAACCTTTGAAAAATATTCAGCTTAAGAATGCAAACAAATCAGGCAATTAGTGGACTCTGATGAAATGCTTTACTACCGTGGACTATAAGGGAACTGGAGGAAACTTGGGGGCTTCGGGAATATGTGTGAGCTGCCAAGCTTCTGCCTTCTTCACCGAGGGAGGAAGGAAAGCAAGATGGAGGGAGAATCAGCTGTTATTTGGGTGTGTGGAGTAAAACTGGCTCTCTCCTCAGAATGGCATTTTAACAACTTAGGCAAAAAAATTATGCAGAAGGAATCTGTTTCTTTTAATTTCTTTTGGAATTAGAAATCTGTAGCTTGCTCTTTTTTCTTTTCAATGATCTTCTTATTTTGGCTGTATACTGGAGACTGAACATACTGGAGTGTAGTTGCTCAAAGCATCAGAGGTGGGGCGTCTGGGACAATAAAAAGGTTAGAAGGGGGCCTCCCTGGTGGCGCAGTGGGTTAAGCAGCGCACTATGAAGCAAACCGCAGCCACTGCAGCACAAGTTCGATCCCTGCTGCCGGCCAGGGTGGGGACCCACATGGCGCAGCAGACCTCTCCTGCCTGGCCTGCTGCTCCCCTCAGCAGTGTACTTCCGTTGATCTGCCTGTTCTGCTCCCTGCTCTGTCTGTGGTGGATCCTCTCACCCCCCACACCTCTGGCCTGTACCCCAGTGCTTGTATGAATAAATAAATCTTAAAAAAAAAAAGGTTAGAAGGTAGGTGATAACTCAGGGAGCTTTCAGAAGAGTCCCTTGTCAGGACGTGACTCTGATTAGGCTAAAAAAATGCTTGGAATTCTCTATCCCAAATAGCTACCCTGATATGTACCTCATATGGTTACACTTACTCAGATTCTCAAAGATGATAAAAGGAGGAGCTGGAAGGCAGAACATGAATTTTTTTCCACTAAGAAACACAAAAGAAACAATATAATTATGGACTCTGGGATCATCTTCTTAATTTCTTAGAGGAAACTAAGTCCCAAAGAGTTTAGGAGACTTGGCCAGGATTACAGTTATCCCAGAAGTAAAACCAGAATCCAGGTCTTTGACTCTTGACTTGGTGCTCTGGTCAGTCATGTTCACTCATAAAATGTCAGGGGCTCTGCCTCCCTAGTCAAACCCAGGAGAGCACATGCATGGGTCAGAATGAAAGAAATACTTTTGGAAGGCTCTTGGAGATCCTAAACCCAAAGGTAGAAAGGATATATAAATATTCCTATTATCTTCCCTAACAACACCCATAAAAGAAATTTTACTCAACAAGAAAAGTCCCAACAACTATTGGTATAAGTGCATGATGTTATTACTGCTGAAGAGCTTAGTATTTATAAACAAAGCTCAAGAAAGAAAAGATGAGCAATGTGCCAAAAGGACATTAGAGTGAGGGGTCACTTTTTTCCCCTCCTTTTGCCAACACTCTACTATAGGGCTTACAGCTGCCATCAAGCCTCCTCATTGCATTTATCAAACTGACCTAGATTAACATTCTGAAGTACTGCCACTGTCTTGCTCAAAATATCCTTCAACAGCTCTCCATTATCCACCACAAAGCCTACCCTCTTTATCTTGATATTCAAGTCCTGTCTTTCCAGTCTTATTTCTCACCACTAAGGTCCCTTTTCTCAGCCTATAAGACCTCCTTCCAATTTCTACAATAAACACTATGCTTTTCTGGTCGAACACCTTTGCATATTTTCTTGCCTCCATTTCTCCTCCCCCTTCACCTACCTCTTGATTTTTCAAGACCCAGATTAGATACCACCCTGTTCAAGTTGAAAGGGAAGACTCTTGATAGTGTTTTTTTTTGTACTATTCATTTGGCACATACAAGTCTCCCCCAATATGTGAAAGTATAACATTCTTATTTGGTATGACTTGGTAGGTTCTTTTTTGGGTCTAGAAATGTTAAAAAATATTTTCATATAAATTATTGGTAAAAGTATTCCCAGACCCCAGAAAGAACCTACCAAATCATACCAAATAGTTGTTTTACTTTCTGGTAGCAGGAGAAAAACCCGTATCCTTTCTTAGGCTTGCAGGTAATTCCAGCCTATCCAAACTTGTTTATAGTCTCCAACTCTCACAGTCATTCTTGTCTTTGACAAGTTCAGCAACCTGGTGAATCTAAATTTGACTCAATTTTCTGTTCCTTCATACCTGTTCTTCCAATTTAAGTTCCAGAATGTAGACTTTATCTTTTACTTTAGATCCAAGTTTCTAGCCCCTCTGCCCCTTAAATTTTACTCACTTGCCTGGCTTATTCTGAAAACATAACCAAGTCCCTCCCTCCTAAAAACAAAACAAATGTAAGATTTCCCCTTTCTTCAAAGTACCCTTTCTTTTTTAAAGAGTTATTTTTATTTATTTATTCATACAAGAATTGGGGTGTAGGCCAGAGGTGCAGGAGAGGTGGTGGTGGTAGGGGAAATGAGATGATTTACTGGAGACAGAGTGGGGAGCAAAACAGGCAGATCTACTGAAATACAATGCTGAGGGGCGCAGTGGGGGGAAACAGGAGAGATCTGCTGCACCTTGTGAGTTAGACCCCTGGCTGGGGAAAGCACTCAGGCGCAATAGCAGGAGATAGCTTGATAGTGCTGAGGCTTTAACCTCTGCACCACCAGGAAGGCCCCAGAACTACTCGTTCTCCTTAAAATATACACAGGTACTTCTATTGTTACAGGGCAACCCTAATATAAAATAGGTTTGCCTGACTGGGTTTTCACCCGCGCGCTCGAACGGCACTTATAATGCCCCAACTGCAGGCACACACAACAAAGGTTAATAAAGGGTTTTATTTACAAGGGAAGGAGAAATAGCRTAGTGAATAACACAAGGGGAAGAGAGGGATACAGATCTGTAAATATCCTACCAGTTCCTTGGAGCTGGAACCCAACGGTGAGCTGAGAGCTGACTCCCAAGGAAAAAGGACCCCTCAAGGCCCACGTGTCTGCTTTTATATTCAGCCTGGCTGCTCAACTCCATCCTCAGGTCCCAGTGATCCGCTCTTCGATAATGACCTTATGGGATTTGTAGTTCTTGGATCTTGTAGGTCTAGAATGGGGGTCGAAGTCCATAACCTATTTGTATAATCTATTCAGGAAGGTCTTTCCCCCTAACAATATCAATACAGTTTAAGCTGAGACTCTACCACTCTTCTGAATCTGACTTTGGAATGTCAACCATAACTTCTAATGCCAAATTCCTGTCTTTCCTCCTACTGAGTATCTCTCTTCCATGTATTTTTTTTTAAAGATTTATTTATTTATGCATACAAGCACTGGGGTACAGGCCAGGGGTGGGGGGGTGGTGAGAGGATTCACCACAGAAAGCAGGGAGCAGAACAGGCAGATCAAGAGAAGTACACTGCTGAGGGGAGCAGTGGGCACAGCAGGAGAGGTCTGCCACGCCATGTGGGTCCCCTCCCTGGCCGGCAGCAGGGATCGAACCCGTGCTGCAGTGGCTGCGGCTTGCTTCACAGTGCGTTGCTTAACCCACTGCGCCACCAGGGAGGCCCTCCATGTATTTTTTAACTTACTCCTGAATGCTTCAGTTCCCAGACCCTCATCTATCCCATATTTCCTAAGATTTGTTCTTGAGACCTCTTAGTAAACTTTGACATCTATGAGGGTCTGTCTATAGCCCTAATTTCTCTTCTGAGCTTCATTCCCAGTTCTTTGTCAGACAGTGTGTGTATATCTTACATACTTTTCCAACACGGCAAGTTGAAAATTTATTGTATTTTTCCTTCTCTAGGTTCTCCCCAAATCCTCTGTCACCTGTTCTTTCATTCATAACCATTGGCATATCTTCTTTCAGTTATTTATTTTTAATCACTCTTCCTGCATAGCCTTCTCTGCTCGTCCACTTAGGAGTTGTCCTCAGATTAACAGGTGTCCTTTTAGATAACAATTTCAGTAGAGTTGTTGGTAGTGGTGATAATCTTGGAAAAGGTATGAGGAAGGTATGTGGAAAGAATTGTAGAACAGGAAATTGGTTCCAAATTCACTCATTTGATGAAACCTTCTCCAATGTACACAGAACTTTCTCTTTTACACTTTCTCACAGTAAAATCATCCTCTTGATGATATATTAATGTAATTTATTTTTTCTGGATATTATTCTAACTCCCTATCTTTGCCATAGATATGGCAATTCCATAAATTGGTTAATTTTGCCAAATTGTAAGATTTCTAAAGCATAGGAACCACATTCTTTGGACAAGGACCTTGGTGTCACCTTTGCCACCTGTGACTGATGGTGTCCCTGAGACTGAATGCTTCCTTGAGGAACAGATGGCAGTGAAGACAGTGGTGACTCAGACTCCTGGTTTTCTGTGTTCAGCATGCTGGGGTGGGGTGGCTCCTTCACCACCCGAACTTTGTATTTACTACAAATACACTAAGTGTCCTAATTACTAAAGTGTAACTCAGGTTAGGAGAGTCGATTCAACTTCACATTTAAAAAGAAAAAATATCTTTATAAAAACACCTCAACGGTCTGGAGATATTAACGCTTGTTTTCTCCCTGAAGGGACACTTCCACCTTGGGCCCCAACCCCCACAGACTCTCGCCATTCCTCCCCAGGGCCTTGGCCGGTTTGATGACTCTAATCCTTATATAAAGCTTCTCCTGGAATGTGGAGACTTTGCTTCCCAGGTAAGGAACAGGTAGATGGACTTTGCCCTCCAGAACCCACACCTAGCTGCTGACTGCTGGGGGGAGGGGAAAGACAGCATTTACTATTCTTTAGTCCTAAATAGGTGCACAGTAAATATGTGTCGAATAAATGACATTACCCAGCGCCCAGCAAACTAACTTAAATCAATATCCCTTTGCCTATTTCAACAGTTAAAATCTAGGAAACCAACTTTAGTACAATCTAACGCAGCCAACGTATTGGCTGAAAGTCTGTAATTTGCAAAACACCCAGGACTTCACTTCTCTGGGGATTGGGAGCAATTTCCCCACTTCTTGAAAGGCTAACCACTAAAGTGGATTCATAGTCTTGGGCTGAGTTCCCTTCCGTACAGAATAAGGTTCATTCCTATTCTATGTACATATACACCCCCATTTCCATTCATTCTTTCAACTAATATTAGACGCCTAATACGTGCCAGTCCCTGTTGAAGGCTGTTCAGAGCATGCAGGAAACAAGAGATCCTTGCATGTGCTGGACCAAACGATGAATATAATTTTTTAAAATGATATAATTAGGAAGGTGATAAATATTACGCAGAAAAAGGTATCAGGCTGGAAAATGATTTGTGGAGGCCAGGGGATAGAGGAAGAAAACTCAAGGTTGAGGTTTTGGCTTAGGTTGGGGAAAAGGGAGAGGAGCTGAAGTGGTTGGTGTAGATTCTGACGTCGGGGAACAGGGGAGTTATTTGCTGTAGAAGGTGACAGAAGGGTGTTCGTCTTACGTAGAGAGGTGAAGGGCAGAGAAGTATCTGGACAGATTTCTCGTTGAGAAGACCTGAGGCGGAGCCCGATTTTCCAGTTGAGTCGAGAAGATGCTCTGGCTGGAATCACCCCCACCAAGGCGCGGCGGGGGTCTCAATCACTACACCCCCAAAATGGCCTCCAGATGCCTCCCCACCGCCGGCTGGCCCACGTGACCCGCCCCGCCCACTCCGGCTGGCGACCCCGGGTTCGGGTCCCTTGGGCGGAGGCCCCGCCCCCACTGGAAAAGGACCAATAAGAAGCAGGGTAAGGCGGGGCGGGCGGTGACGACCAATGGGGGTGGAGCTCCACGGGGAGTAACAGGTTGATGGGAGGGGGAAAAAGGAGGGAGCGCGGAGGGACTGAGGGGGAGGGCCTGGGAGCCGCGCGTGCAGCTTCGCCGGAGCCGCAGCCCGAGCCCGAGCCCAACCCCGAGCGCGAGCCCGGGAGCGCCGAGCCCGGCTGGGGTGAGTGAGCCCGGCGGAGGCAAGGGTACCTGAGAGGCCAAAACGCCCTCAGCTACACCTCTGAGGGGCGGGGGTCGAGGTATCAGAGGTACCAGGGCACAGGTGCTGAGTTGGAGAGAGGAGGAGGGGAGGTACAGGTGGGGTGGGAAGACTGATTCAGAGCTGGCTCCTACTGTAAGGTGCCAGAGGCAAGTGGTTGGGAAGGTGCCAGGTGAGGCTAAGGGTATTCCCTGGGCATGATAGCGTTTCAGAACCGAGATCTCTCTGGAGGTCAGACGCCGGCCCTAGGGGCAGAATTTCTCTTGGAGATCGGGCTGGCGGTGGGAAGGAGTTTGTCCCTGTTGGGCAAAGGGAACTGCCGCCTGAGCTTCGGAGCCTGAGCTTTGGAGACGTAAAGGGGAGGATTTCAGAGAAGTGCTGTTTCCCCGGGGTTCTTCCCTATCCCCTCCCGCCTGCCCCCCTCCCGACTGCCGATGTGTGTAGGGGCAGACACCTCCCGCTGGCTTTGAGATGACTGAGGCGTGGACTGTTTATTTGACCTATAGGTGAAGACAGTTGCCTATAAGAGACACGGTGGGGCAGAACAAGAGGACACCCCCTTTTCTTTGCTAGGTGTGAAACTATTTAAGGCTTTCTGTTTGTGCCCTGCTTTGCTTTCATGCCAGGGAGAATTTTTCCTTCTTGATCTTGGGAAGGCACTCCAAGAGCGGGATGTGAGGAAGCATAGATTTCTAGACCTACAAAATAGAAATACCAGAATTACTTTTTTCTAACAAGGCCCCTTTCTGGTGGCTAATGTCAAACCCTCCTCTAAACACACATACCCTCTTCTGTGTCTCTATCTAGATGGGGTTGTTGGGTGAGCGTTGGGAACCTAAACAGTTCCTTTGATGCCTCACAGAAGATCCCTGAAACCCCACCAGGCATCCCTGACTCAGGCCATAATGGCTGTTAGAATGGCAGTACGTACTAGTGGTGCAGGAAAATAGTCAGGATGTCTTTCAGGAGACCCCTAAAGTAGGGGAATCAGCTCTCCCAGGTGTCCAGGCTGGATGAGAGGTTCACATTGCGGCCCAGACAAAACGGAGGCAGATTTCCTTGCCTTAGGCAGGTAGGGGAACCAGAGCCAGCCTTAGCGTGGCCCCTTTGATGCCCTGCCGGAGGAAAGTTGCTGTAATTGGGAAATAATTAGCAGCCTCTGTGTTGTAGACAGGCTGCCTGCACGTGCCTCTATACCTCTTCTTTCATCCTGGATATTTGGAAATGGGGGACTGGTTCTAGGGACTGCTAATCCAGAGATTTGCTGACCCTAAGAGGATCCTTCCTGGCTTGCTAGAACTCTTCCTGATTTTCCCCTGGCTGACCTGCACCATCACCCATGTGGAAGGTGAAGAGGGAGTGGGGCTGCTTTTTTTCATGCCAGGGAAGGGAGAACTAAGGACCAGGTTAGTGGCCAAGGCAGGTGTGGGATCTGGACTGCAACTTTGGGATCATGAAAGGGAGGGGCATAGAAAGACAAAGTCTTCCTGTCACACACTGACCTGTCACTCACCACATTATTTGTGCATCTGCTCCTCTGGCCTGTTCCTCCCCTTCTTCTGTGTCCTCCTTCAGAGACTTGGCCTTGGCATCTCGGTCGGACTAAGTCCCTGCCCGTGGTTTTCCCCTCTGCCTCCTCTGTGGTGTGGAATTTCTCTGGTCTGCTTTACAAGCTACTAGTGGAGTCCCTGACCCTCCCCTTCCTCTTGCCTCTCAAACCAGTCCAGCCAGTTTCCTGGGGCCCAGTTCCTCATTGTGTTCCCCTGCCACTGGCCAAGCAGCTCTATCCTGGCTCTCAGGTTTCGCCTTTTTCAGTGGACTGAGCCAGGAGTCCACTTGGAGGGGGTTCTTTTTGGAACCACACAGAACCTTCTTATCTCTAACTATGAGAAAACCGGAGCCAAATGATCAAGGTCACTGAGTTGTCCTTTTCTGTTTTGATCATTTGTTTTCCTTGTTACCTCTGAGGAGAGTCTAATCCAGAGATTTATAGATCTGCCAACTATGTGGCCTCTAGCATATTGCCCAGCCTTGTGTCTATCAGTTCTTTCTCTGCACACACCCGAAACCACCCCACCCCCACTTCCTGCCAGGAGTCCAGAGACCCTGTCCCTCCTACTCGGCAGCTAGTCGCTTATGACTGGGCTGGTGGTGATGGAATTGGGGCAGGGCAAGCTAATGAGTAACCCAAGGAGAAGTGACTGTCTGGTACAGGTTCAGAGTTTTCCCCTACCCTTCCTCCCACCCCCTTTTTGCAGGCAGGACTGGCAGAGACAGATTTATGAAGATGAATGTGGCTGGTTCTCTTTCCAGAGTACAGTTGGTGAGGAGCACCCTGGGCACATGCCAGGGGAGGAAAAAGCAGGGCCAGGCACCTGGTGAGAGTTGAGGCTCTGGATTCCATGTTACCTGGTGCTCTCGCTCATTGTTTACCTGCTTTGGGGCTTACGCAAGGCCTTGGAGCTGCCCTGCTCCCCTGGCCCCACCTCTACCCCCTGTCCTCTGTAACTGAAGGCGGATAGGTTTCCAGTTTTCCATGTTGAATCATTTAGAGCTTCTGACCAGCCCAGCGCTCTTGGCCCCTAACCCATGTGTCCTGCGATTGCAGGTGGTTGAGATAAGGGAGCCATTGTGACCTGGGGGTGTGCTTGCTTCTGCTTCTCAACAAATTGGTGGACTTGGACAGGTGAGAGGCTTTGTGTGCCTCTGAACCTGGACTGAGAACTCCTTGACCTGGATCTGTAAGATCGGCAGATATACTGTCTGGGTAGAGCTGCATCATGAATAAATCATGTGACTTCTGCGAGTTGGCAGTTCAGGCACATCTGGTTTCAAAATCTTGACTGAGTAGGGAAGGGAGTCCAAGCCAGAAGAGGCTCAGTAATTTAGGCAAATGAGAGATGATGGGGAGGGGTCCTTGGGCAAATCTTACCACTGCTGTGGCGTCTGCCTTGGTTCTGGGACACCGTCTAACAAATAACAAATATTTTTTAACATCTACCATGTGCCAGGACCTAGGGATCAAGAGTCAGCTGAGACGCCTTTGTCCTCTAGCAGTTTATAATCTCGGGAGTCAGACAGGAAACCAATCATCACTCCAATAAATATGTAAAAATAAACACAGGCAAACTCGCTGAAGGACAACTGTAGAGCATGTAATGCAGATCTGACCTAGTTTGTGGGAGGGGATCATCAGGGAAGGCTTCTGAAGAAATGATGTCTTCCTGTGGACCAGGTGAAACAGGAAGTTCCTGCTGGAAGGCGCAGTGCGTGTGCAGGGTGTCATCTCTTGTTAGTTGTATGACAGTTGTAAGCCTTTATGTTTTATATCTTATTGTTTCCTTTCTGTTAATTAAAGTAGAACCTAAATAAAGTTCAGAAGTCATAAGTTTATAACTTGATACAATTTTATGTGGTATACACTCATGTAATTATTGTCTAATAACCTTACGAGCTATTATCAGAAGGTAATTTTACAGATTCCCATTTTACAGATGAGAAAGCTGAGGCTCAGGAAGGTTATGATTTGCCCAAGATTATGTACAATTAGGAAAGGACAGAACTCATATTCCTAACTCCAGTCCAGGGCCTTTTCTGCTGCATGGGTCATTGCGAGAACTTGACTTTTTGCCTTGTAGCTTCTTTTCTGGTCCCATTTTTAACTTACATTCCAACATAGTGTCCTGCCAATTAAATATCCTGAACTTTGGAGTATCCAAGTCAGTGGTTGGTTAACGCCCTCCCCAATGTCAGAATAGTGGAAGGATGAGGCCTTTGTGTTCATAGGTGGGCTGTAAGCTTTTTACCTACTAATTCTTCTTCTGTTTTTTTTTTTTTTTTAAAGATTTTATTAATTTATGCACACAAGAACTTGGGTATAGGCCAGAGGCTGGGGGCGGGGTGTGTGAGAGAGGATTCACCAGAGACAGAGTGGGGAACAGAATAGGCATATTGACTGAAGTACACTGCTGAGGGGAGCAGTGGGCCAAGCAGGAGAGGTCTGCTGCACCATGTGGGTCACCTCCCTGGCTGGGGATGGAATGCACGCTGCAGTGTCTGTGGAAGCCCCACAGTGCGGCGCTCAACCCCTTGTGCCATAAGGGAAGCCCCAGTTTACCTACTTCTTGAGATTTCCATGGTTAGCTTGTATGGGTTGTCTCCTGGGGGGCATGTTCATTGGTTTCATAATTTTCTCCAATGGAGTTTCAACACCAAGAAGGTAAAGCACTATTACCTATAAAGGGTTCCTCCCGGTGCCTGTCTCTGCAGGGGAAGGGCTAGGAATGTTTGGAATGCTGTCTTCCCACAGCACAGAAACTGATCTGGACCAAGCCCTTTCTCACCCAGAGCTTGCCCCCTCCCTTCCCACCCAGTTTTCCTGGACTCCCTAGTTCTTCTGTAATCCTAGAGAGGGACCTTGCCCAGTTTCTTTACCCAGAGCTTTGCAGGAAAGTTGAGCTGGGTGTTTGTTTCTCTGTGTGACCCTGTAGAGGATCTTCCTCTAGTTTGGTGCTAGGCTGTGGTGGAGATTAGCAGAAGGGCTGGGAAGCTGGATTTCTGATTTGCTTGGAGGAGAACTTCTCCTCAAGTTCCTGGAACCAGAGCATACCTGGGATACATTCCATTGGCTGACTCTGAGCTTGGGAATGCGGACCTGGGAGCTGACCCATGGGTAGTCTTGGCTCTGGCCCTTAAATGGGACAAGTCTGCTTGTCTTGGGCCCCTGGGATTGACACACTTAAACACTGCTTTTTTTTTTTTTTAAATAGATATGGTTCTGAATTCAAAAGGGATGAAAAGATTTATAGTAGAAAACCAATCGCTCTCCCATCCCTGTCCCCAGCCCTCAGTTCTCCCAACCCAGAGAGATCATTACCATCAGTTTCTTTGCGTATTCTCCTGGAAGTGGGGTAGGTTTTCATTGGATGTGTCTATTGGGCAAGTTGGGAAAGGCACATGATAGTTCCACATGTATGTCTTCAAGCTCTCGACAAAGCCAAGATATATAGACCCCGGTCTATATCAGAAGAAAGGGTTCCAGATCAGTGGGTCTCAAAGCATGGAGTCTGGCCCAGTAGCATCCGCCAGCATCACCTAGGAACTTGTTAGAAATCCAGATCCTTGACTGTCCCCTCACGACTGAATCAGAAAGTAGGGGGAGGGGCACAAGGTCCAGCAACCTGTTGTTTTTTTTTAAAGATTCATTCATTTATGCACACAAGAACTGGGGTACAGGCCAGAGACTAGGGGGTGAGAGGATTCATCAGAGACAGAGTGGGGAGCAGACCAGGCAGGTCACGTGAAATACACTGCTGAGGGGAGCAGTGGGCGGGGCAGAAGAGGTCTGCTGTGCCTGTGGGTCCCCTCCTGCTTCGGAGAGTTTCATAGTGTGGTGCTTAACCCCTTGCGCCACCGGGGAGGCTCTAGCAGTCTGCTTTAACAGGCCCTTTGGTTGATTCTGCTGCTAAGATAAAGTGTGACAACCATTGTACCAGATAGAAGGAACTGACAGTGCAAGTGGCTGTGCAAAAGCTGGGCAGGTAGCGGCTCCTGGGTTTCTCTTTCCAGTCTCCAGCTGTAACTACACTCCTGGTCTTCTAGGACCCCCCCCACCCCCCGCTGCTTTCCCTGGAGCAGGCATCCACCATGACTGAATCCCGCGGCCCTGTAGACCATGGAGTCCAGATTCGCTTCATCACAGAGCCAGATGCAGAGATGGGCACCCTGCATCGTGCACGACGCCCAGCAAAGGACGCCAGAGCCAGTACCTATGGAGTGGCAGTGCGTGTGCAGGGCATCGCTGGGCAGCCCTTCGTGGTGCTCAATAGTGGGGATAAAGGTGGTGACTCCTTCGGAGTCCAAATCAAGGGGCCTAACAACCGAGAGACCTCAGGAGCTCTGAGCTCCCACTCAGAACTACCTGAGAACCCCTATTCTTCGGCCAAGGATTTTCCTGCCCCATCTCATGGCAGCATATCTGATGAGGAACCTGGGGCCCACTGGAATGGAAGGCTGCTCCGCTCCCAGTCCCAGGCCTCACTGATAGATCCTGCTCCTCTGGGTCCGAGCAACAGGAGTACCAGTCTGCTGGAGCTAGCCCCCCAAGGACCTCCCCCAGGGAGCACCATTGACACTGCTCCCCTGTCTTCAGTGAACTCTCTCATCAGCAAGTTTGACAGTCGCCCTGGGATCCAGACACGGGGCCGGACTGGCCGCCGCATGCGGACGCTGCCTCCTGAACAGCGTAAGCGGAGCCAGAGCCTAGACAACCGGCTCCCACGGGACACCCTGGAGGAGCAGGAGCGCCGGTCCCCTGACCACTGGAGCCCGACCACAAGGCAGGACAGCCACACAGGCAACTCAAAGCAAATAACGCAGAGCCAGTGTCCTTTTGGAAGTCTCACTCGCTCCCATCGGACCCAGGACTGGGTTCTTCAGAGCTTTGAGGAGCCGCGGGAGAGAGCACAGGACTCTGCCATGCTGCAGGTCAGACTCCACCCTTCTCAGCCCTGGGAACTCTTGTTGATTCAGATAGCCTGGGACAGAAAGTCTCCACCCTTTGTCCTCCCCTTTGTGTCTCCAGACACATCTGGAGTCACATGTACAAGATACTTCCCTAGGCAAAACTCTGAACAGACTGTGACATCACCATTCACAAGCATGTCATTGCCTCACCGTTAACTGTGCCTCTGTCACCAGCACTGGCCAGGGGTGCAACATACATAAAGGCAGGCTCGGGGGATAACTGGCCCTCCTGCCTCCAGGATGTCCCATGGGAGCCAGTGCTTTGCCAAAAATCGCCTTTATCTCCTGCTCAGGAGTGCAAGTAAGTGGGGAAGTGACTTTCCCAAGACACAGTTAGGCTCTCTAAAGTAAATCATTGGCAAATTCTAGCACATTAACTGTCATTAGTAACAATTACTTATGACGAGCTCATAGCTTGTTGAGCTCTGGTTGAAGAAATCTGGTTTGTCCCAACAGTGGGAGTGTTTCTGCTGGGACCGCCCCCTCACCTGTGGCTCAGGCCTCCGAGGTGTTGCCTCTTTATTCCATTTCAGTCTTGTTCATCTGGTTTTAAAAACCCTGGCTCCCACCTGCCTCCTCCACTTTAACTGAACCCCATGCAGCCTTCTGACTTCTTTTCTTTGGGTTTCCTCTGTTGTAGTTCAAATCAACTCCAGACCTTCTCCGAGACCAGCAGGAGGCAGCCCCGCCAGGCAGTGTGGACCATGTGAAGGCCACCATCTATGGCATCCTGAGGGAGGGGTGAGTGGGGCCTCCCAACAGCCAGGTCCTGCATCGCTTTGGTTTTCCTTCTAGCCATGTTCTCCTCTTTCCTCCTCTAAACTCTCCCCTCATCCCTGCAACCTCTTCCCCTCCTAACCTTTGCTTCTGTCCTTTTATCCTCCAGAAGCTCAGAAAGTGAAACCTCTGTGAGGAGGAAGGTCAGCTTGGTGCTGGAGAAGATGCAGCCTCTGGTGGTGAGTGTCCTCATGGTGGGTCAGGGCTTTGGGATCTGGATATGGACTCATTTCCTCCTTTGCATGTCTCTGGCAGGTGACTTCTGGTTCTGCTAAGACCCTGGCAGGGCAGGGTGAACTCACTCAGAAAGTGGCAGAACTACAGCAAAAGTTGGATGAAGAGGTGAAGGTGAGGAGAAGCTCAAGAGGTACAGGAGGGATGAAGGCCCGCAGGAGGAAATCCTTGGCTGGGGTCAGCTCTTCCAAGCAAAGGAAGGAGCACCTGTGTGTCCTGTGAGCTGAGACGTGTGTGCACAATTCCCAGCAAAGGTTCTCTGGAGCTTAGAGAGGAAGGGCATGCTCAGCAGCCATCCAGCCACTTTCTGTAACATTTCCTTTGGGAGGTGCCGTCCTGACTCTGCCACTTACTGATTATATTCTTGAGCAGATTACTTGAGTTCTTTTCATCATCATCATAACGATGGCAACAATAGTAATTGTCATTTAATGGTATAATTTTATAGTAGTTATTGTCCTGAGTAATATGTAATAATAATAGTGACTCTGTGTAGTTGGCATCCTGGATCCTTTTATAATGAGAAAGTGGAAGGTCAGAGAGGTTAAGTGAATTAACCTCAAGGTAGCACATTCCAGAGAAAGAATTTAAAAATTCAAATCAATCTTATTCTAAAGCTTTTCTACCTTCCTCACCCCTTTTTAAATACTGCTTCTCGCAGTATTGTCTTATATAGTTGGTGCTCAGTGAGTGTTAAATTGTAACTCCCTTTGTTTCCTAGAAGACATGGTAATATATTGGTTAAGTGGTGGGTTCTGGAATCAAACTGAGTTCAGATCCTGTTACCAGTACTTGTTGGCTGTGTGAATGATTTGGGTAGGTTCTTTAACTGTTTTAAACCTGTTTCCTTAACTGTAAAGTGAAGATAATAGTCATATCGCATTAGTTATCGATTACTGTGTAAATGACCCCAAAATAGAACATCTTAAACTATCTCCCAGGCCTGAGAGCCAAGAATCTGGGAGTAGCTTTGGTGGGTGGTTCTGTCAGTGTCTGCCATGAGATTTCAACAAACTCTTGACTGATGCTGTGGTCATTGAAGACTTGACTGGAGTTGGAAGATCTACTTTTTAAAAAAAATTTATTTATTTACACATACAAGCACTGGGGTACAGGCCGGGGGGCGGGGCGGTAAGAGGATTCACCACAGACAGAGCGGGGAGCAGAACAGGCAGATCAGCAGAAGTACACTGCTGAGGGGAGCAGTGGGCAAGGCAAGAGAGGTCTGCCTCACCCTATGGGTCCCCTCTCTGGCTGGCAGCAGGGATCGAACTCGTGCTACAGTGGCTGCAGTTTGCTTCATAGTACATTGCTTAACCCACTGCGCCACCAGGGAGGCCCTGGAAGATCTACTTCTAAAATGACTTATTCAGTGCTCTTGGTGGAGGCCCCAGTTCCTTGCTATGTGGACACCTTCTTAGGGCTGCTTGAGTGTCCTCACAATTGGCAGCTACTTTCCCCTACAGTGAGTGATCCAAAAGAAGTGGTTAGGAGGAAGCTGCAATGCCTTTTATGCCTTAGTCTCAGAAAGGACATGTTCCCTCCTTTTTTATTTGTTAGAAGTCTAGCCTTTTGAAAGGATTAACAAAGGATTTGTGGAGTTGTTTTAAACCCTCACAAGAACCGGACTTTTTAGGATGATTTAAAATTCAAATGTAGGGGCCTCCCTGATGGCGCAGTGGGTTAAGCAACGCACTATGAAGCAAACCGCAGCCACTGCAGCACGAGTTCGATCCTTGCCTCCAGCCAGGGAGGGGACCCACATGGCACAGCAGACCTCTCCTGCCTGGCCCGCTACTCCCCTCAGCAGTGTTTCAGTCAGTCTGCCTGTTCTGCTCCCAACTCTGCCTCTGGTGAATCCTCTCACCACTCTGGACTCTGATCTGTACCCCAGCTCTTGCATGTATAAATAAATAAATCTTAAAAAAAAAATTCAAATGTAACAATCTTTCTATCAGTAAGGGAGCAGAATGGTGCTCCCTATATACAGCCTGGGGTGGTGGTGTCTATAATGTCTTGGTTTGTGTAATTGTACTTTGATGTTTGCACAGTGATGAGATTGCCAAATGACTCATTTCTCAGAATGTAAACCCAGCATTAAGTGACACATGACTAATATATTAATACGTAGTGTTCCCCGGACAGTGAATGTCATATAGTAAGAGTCAGTAAGTGGTAGACATTCCCATTATTCCTGCTGCTCTGAGGACTTTCCCTACACCTCCACCTGCTTCACTCTGCTTTCCTTTTCCAGAAGCGGCAGAAGCTGGAGCCATTCCGGGCTGGGCTGGAGCGGCAGCTGGAGGAGAAGACAGAGGAGTGCAGCCGCTTGCAGGAGCTGCTGGAGAGGAGGAAGGGGGAGGTTCAGCAGAGCTCCAAGGAGTGAGTGCTGCTGATGGAGCATGGAGCTGCTTGGGGCAGAGGCCAGTGAGAGGCTCCCTCCAGGACTAAAGGACATAGAGGGAAATCTCCAGAAGCTAAAAGGGGCAGAGAGACATGGTTTAAAGATAGGGCCTTTCTCTTTACCTTCTCTGTCAGTAATGGTGATAGTGTGTGTTAGTTAGCTACTTGGGGTGCCTCTGTGCCGCCGGTTCTTTTTTTTGTTGTTGTTAAAAATTGATTTATTTATTCATACAAGAACTGGGGTATAGGCCTGAAGTGCAAAGGGTGAGAAGACTCACCAGAGACAGAATGGGGAGCAGAACAGGCAGACTGACTGAAACAGACTGCTGAGGGGAGCAGCGGGAGAAACAGGAGAGGTCTGTTGCGCCATGTGAGTCTGCCCCCTGGCCAGCGGCAGTGGAAATTGAAATTGTGCTGCGGTTTGCTTCATAGTACTGTGTTTAACCCATTGCACCACCAAGGAGGCCCATGCCTCCGGTTCTTAATCTGGAAAATGGGGTTAGTAGTAGTACCTATCTATAGGATTGCTGTGAAGACTCAGTCATTCATTCAGCAGATATTTTTGCAGTGAATGCGGTATGTCAGCCATGAGTCTAGATTCCTGGGGCCCTCAGTGAACTGTGCAGAAGAAGAGCCCTGCTCACCAGATGCACAGTGTCTGGTGAGGGGGAACAGACAGTAAGCAATAAACGTAGCACGTGAATAAACTTGTAATATGTGAGAGGGTGGTAAATAGAGTAGGTTAAAGCAGATCAGAAGGGCTGAATTGTGACAAGTTGTAATAGTAAATTAGGTAGTTAGAGGAGGGCAAGTTAAAATTTAAACATCGACTGGAAGATTTACTTAATTATTTTTTTTGAAGGAGATTTAAATGAAGTGGTATTTAGAAAGCACATATTGCTCAATTATGTTATCTATAATTAATTATTAGGCTCCAGAATATGAAGCTTCTCCTGGATCAGGGTGAAAGGACCCGGCGTGGGCTGGAGACACAAGTGATGGAGCTGCAGGACAAGCTGAAAGAATCCCAGGGACCTGAATCTTCAAAGGAAGTGCTTATGAAGGTGGGGAGCAGGGTTGAATCCCAGTTTGTGCTTCCTTTTAGCTAGAGCATTCTCAAGTCTCCCCAAAGTCTGGGGATTAGGTAGCTTGTTACAGATATCCCCTGAAGTGTGCTTTCAGGCCAACTCACTACTGGGTGGGACTAGAGCCCCAGAATGGTGGGATTCCTTTAGTCTAACTAGACATTTTAGAGGACAGATGGCAACTGGTGCTCAACAAATATTTTTGATTGACTAACTGAATGAATGAGTCGACAGGTGGATCCTAACAAATATGGTCACTTCTGTACTTCTCCCTTCACTTTCCCCAGGACCTGTTAGAGAGTCGGGAACTTCTGGAAGAGGTCTTGGAGGGGAAACAGCGGATAGAGGAGCAATTGAGGCAGCGGGAGCGGGAACTGACAGCCTTGAAGGGAGCCCTGAAGGAGGAGGTGGCCTCGCGTGACCAGGAAGTGGAGCATGTCCGCCAACAGTGCCAGCGAGACACAGAGCAGCTCCGCCGGAGCATGCAAGATGCGAACCAGGCATGTGACCGAAGTGGCGGACTGGAAAAACGGGTTGCCTTGAGGCCTTAGTATTTTTGGACTTTTCATGACTGTAACTGGAGCTTCCCCTAGAGGACACATATGAGATGAAATGAAAACTGTCCAGGAAACCTCCATAGACAGAACATGCAGGCCAGAAATACCTTGGGTGTATGTGACCAGTATCCAGGGGGAAGTAACTGGGGGACTGGGGAGGGGTTTCCTGTAGATGACAGAGAGGTGGGTTATAACTTGGGGAGAGAATCTTCTGCTAGCAGTGAATCGGGTAGCAAGGTGTGTAGCTGGCATGGTGCCCTCTGGACCAGAGCTGTCCCTTCGACAGTCACAGCTTGGCTTAAGTAAGCTCTTATCTTTGAACCTCCCTGACTCCTCTTCCCTAGGACCATGCGGTATTAGAGGCTGAGAGACAGAAGATGTCGGCCCTGGTACGTGAGCTGCAGAGGGAGTTGGAAGAGACCTCAGAGGAGACAGGACATTGGCAGAACATGTTCCAGAAAAACAAGGAGGAGCTTAGAGCCACCAAGCAGGAGTAAGGACCTTGCCCCGCCCTCCCAAGACTGTTAACTATAGTACTTCAATCCCTTTCCTCTCTACTCACACTGTGCTCCTTACACTCCGTGTCTCCAACTGCTCATCTACACATCCACCTTCCTCCCCACTGAAAGTGAGTGCCCAGTGTATTGGGCTCCAGGGAAGAAGTCTTCACTGTCCTGCTGACCTCCCCCAGGAAGGCAGACTGACGCTATTCCTTTTCCTTTTGTTTTACCTTGCTGGGTTCAGACTCTTGCAGCTGCGGATGGAGAAGGAAGAGATGGAAGAGGAGCTTGGGGAGAAGGTGGAGGTCTTACAGAGGGAATTAGGGCAGGCCCGAGCTGGGGCTGGAGATCCTCGCCAGATGGAGGAACTCAAGAAGGTACTGGGGAGTTGAGGGGCAAAAGACAGGTGGGGGTCATGGGCACCAGCCTTGCTTCCACGAGCACCTCCACACTGGTGTGGCCGTCTCACGCGTTTCCTTTCTGGCCCCATCCTGCCTGCTCAGCTTTATCATTTCCCAGCTCTCTGCTGCAGAGTGCCGGTCTCCTAGAGTGGAGCAGCTCTAATGGAAAGGACTCTCAGTGCCCAGATTGGGTTATAGCCAGAGGCTGCTGGCTGCCTCCCAAGGGACCTCATGGCAGCAGCATTTAGGTGGATTTGTGAAACACAAGGGTCATTTTTGCAAGTTCAGGAACCTTATTTGGTCAATGTAGCGAAAGCTGCTCTGTCTCAGGGACTCATTAACTACATTTATGAAACAAATGTTTACAGTTAGAATGCCAGTTTGTTAACTTACAATGACAAGTATTGTCACATGGACTAGAACACTTGCATTGGCATGGCTGGCTGACCTGTGTGGACAGCCAAATTGTAACTCGAAGGCTGCTTAGGGAGTGTAGAATCTAGATATGAGGAGTTAAAGGAGCCTAATGTTTAACATTTCAGCTCCCCAGTCACCAAGGCATGACCTTGGAGGTGAGGCTGTGACTTGAAGTTCATTGTTAAGAGTCCCTCTCTTTGGTCTTTTTTCTTTTCTTTAAATCTTCATTTTATCAAACATGAATGATACGCTATGAAAAAGATAAGGTAATAAAATGGAGGTGAATACACAAATATTTTCTTTGGTTTCTTAAAATTCTAGCTTATGAAAGCCAAGAAAACAACTAATTATTTTGGATGATTTAGAACTTAGAAAATAGTTTTGTTAATTTTAGGGAATTTACACTTATGGTCTGAGGATCCTTTAAGGTCTACATTTCCTTGATTCACTTTCCTGGATAAGTAGTAGATGCTCAGATAACCAGTATTAATTAATCAGTGCTTGTTTATCATGTCTATAACATGAAACTGTCTATTTTTAATCAAGGATACTTTGAACTGTTCACTATATTAGCTGGCGTAGTGAAGTTCGGCATTCCTCTGAATAATCTCAGTTGATACTTATGTGAAGTTTATTTTATTAAGTATTGATCAATAAACAAAGTGTACATTGGGAAACAGATTAACCAGGTCCAATATAGACCATATACTCTATTTTTCTTTTTCTCTGTAATTAGTTTTGTTAATGTCTTATCTTGGTGACCTATTTTCTATTATACAACCTATCAAACTAATTATGGTATTAGTTTAGAAATTTATCTGAATTTCAATAGAACATAATAGCTAAAGTGTTAGAACCAGAACTCATTTTATTTTGTAAAAAGGAAGCCAGAGCAGCACAGTGTATATTGTATCATATATTTTGATTTTCAACATATTATTTTTTTAAACTAACAATCCTATTTTATCCAAACTGTCATCTGCTCTCACTCCACATAATTATTTTAATGGAGATTTATTACATGTACCATAAAACTCAACCTTTTAAAGTATGCAGTTTAGTGGTTTCTGGTATGTTCAAACCACAGAATTGTACAACCATTAATACTATCTAACTACAGAACATTTTCATCACCCCACTTCTATTCACAGTGACTACTCCCACCCCCTTGTAACCACTATGGATTTGTCTATTCTGAGCATTTCATATAAGTGGATTCATCTTTTATGTCTTCTTTCACCTAATATACCGGTTTTTGTTTTTGTTTTTTTTTAAACATTTTAAAGTACTGGGGTACAGGCCAGAGGTGTGGGGGGTGAAAGAATCCACCAGACAGAGTGGGGAACAGAACAGGCAGATCTACTGAAATACACTGCTGAGGGGAGCAGCAGGCAAAGCAGGAGAGGTCTGACTGCACCATGTGGGTTACCTTCCCAGCCGGGGCCAGGGATCAAACTCTTGCTGCAGTGGCTATGGTTTGCTTCATAGTGCGTTGCTTAACCCACTGCACTACCAGGGAGGGCCCTAGCACACTATTGTTTAAGACTCACCCATGTTGTAGCAAGTATCATTGCTTTGTTATTTTTCATGATCAAATAGTATTCCACTCTAAGGATATACCACATTTTGTTAACAAATCAATTGAATGGATTTAAGTCATTTCTATAGTTTAGCTATAATGAACATTCTTGTACAAGCTTTATGTGAACCTACTTTCAGTTCTTACATATTCTTATAGTAGCGGGATTTCTGGGTCATATAGGAATGATGGTTAACTTTTGGAGAAACTGTCAAGAAGCCATTTTTGCAAGTAACCATGCCATTTTAGATCTCCTTTTACCCAAAAGTATATGAGCATTAAGTTTCTTCCTATTCTGATAGCCCATGCTGGGTCTTTTTGCATTTGTTTGTTACCCCTCCCTTTTAGGAGCTGCACCAAACAAAGGAGGAACTTAAGGAGCTGCAGGCAGAGCGGCAGAGCCAGGAGGTTGCTGGGCGTCACCGGGAACGGGAGTTGGAGAAGCAGCTGAGGGCTGAGGCCGATCGAGGCCAGGGCCTCGAACAGCAAAACCTCCAGCTGCAAAAAACACTCCAGCAACTGAGACAGGACTGTGAAGAGGCTTCCAAGGCAAGGGGAGTGGGCACAGTGCTTAGAAGGTGGAGACTGAGGGGTCTGGAGGGCTGAGGAGCCAAAGGGCATGGAAAATAACCTATTCTGGTATGTACAGACCAGATCCTTGGTCTTGTGTATGGTTAAAAGCAGCCAGAATTTGGCAGGGGGGAGCAGGGCTGTACTTGGTGGCACCTACTGTTTCCCTGTAGGCGTGGATTCTCAGAAGAGCCTCTTGTTGGTGGCAGTCTCCCTCGTTGAGGCTTTAAGTTCTTGTGAGCTCTCTTTAGATGACTTTCCTGGGGGTGGTCCGTGACCTTGAGCCCTGGGGTCTGAGCCGCCTTCCCTCAACCGACGCAGGCTAAGATGGCAGCAGAGGCAGAGGCTGCAGTGCTGGGGCAGAGGCGCACGGCAGTGGAAACGACGCTTCGGGAGACCCAGGAGGAAAATGATGAATTCCGACGGCGCATCCTGGGTCTGGAGCAGCAGCTGAAGGAGACACGAGGGTTGGCGGAAGGAGGGGAAGTGGCGGAGGCTCGGCTTCGGGACAAGCTGCAGCGGCTGGAGGTCGGTGCCTCTGTCATCCTCATTGGCTTCCTCCTGATCTTTCTTCCTTCATCTCGGGTTGACTACTCAGCCATGGGTTCTGTTTGCCTCCCAACCCTGTGCTACCCTTGGGCTTATTTCCTAGAGTGTGCCTTGGTGTGAATGTCTCAGCCTTTGCACTGGTATTTTTGTCTTTAATCTCCCACCCTTTGCTTGTTCTGTGTCTTGATTTCTTTGCTGGTTCCTTTGAGCCTGTTTTCATTGCTCACCTTTTTTTTTTTTTTTTTTTTTTTTTATAAATACCTCTCCCTGTTTCCTCCTCCAAAAGCCTTGGGCCCAAGCTTTGCCTCTTCTCAGTCAGCTCGCCTCACTACCTCCCTCTCCCAGGTAGAGAAACAGCGATTAGAAGAGGCCCTGAACGCATCTCAGGAAGAGGAAGGGAGCTTGGCAGCAGCTAAGCGGGCACTGGAGGCACGGCTGGAGGAGGCCCAGCGGGGCTTGGCCCGCCTGGGGCAGGAGCAGCAGGCCCTGAACCGGGCCCTGGAGGAGGAGACCAAGCAGCGGGAGGTGCTCCGGAGGAGCAAGGCTGAGCTGGAGGAGCAGAAGCGCCTGCTGGACAGGACTGTGGACAAACTAAACAAAGAGGTGGGGCACTAGGTGGCCTAGACCCCTAGGAAGTTTGTTAGGGGGTGAGGGGGACATAGGGGTGGTGATACTTTCCTTAAGTTAGTCGTTGGGGAGGCCAAGGTCAAATCATCAAGGAGGCATCCTTCCTATCTCCCATCAGTGTTTTATCCCTGGAGACTCTGGGATTCTAAGGGATTCTCCCAGAGAAGTTAATAAGACCTAGACATTAGAATGATCATCAGTAGTATTTTATATTAAAAAAAGGAAGAAAAGGAAATAGTTTTTTTCTTTTTTTTTTTTTTTTGTAGTAAGGTCTTCCTCCTGATCTTTCTTTATAAAGCTAGAGTAAACAGGGCCTTGTTGGTGGTGCAAGGGGTAAAGTGTCTTCACTATGAAGCATCCACAGACACTGCAGCATGAATTTGATCTCCAGCCAGGGAACTGACCCACATGGTGCAGCAGATCTCTCCTGTTTTGCCGTTGTTCGCTCAGCAGTGTATTTCAGTAGATCTGCCCGTTCTGTCTCTGGTGAATCTTCTCACTCCCCCACCCCTACACCTCTGGCCTGTACCCCAGCGCTTGTATGCATAAATAAATAAAATAAGTCTTTGAAAAACTCAACAGACTAGAGCAAACACCTAAAATATTTCATCATTAAATGCAATTTACAGCATCTCTGAAATCAGTATCTGTCAATGTCTTATAATTGATGGTCTGTCCTATTATATGTCACAATTCATTTGGCAGATTTTTTCCTTAGCGGTTCAACAAATTTTGGATTTGTTGAAATACAGTCATTTAAAGTTAACCTTTTAGCACACACTGCTGTGACTACTTTACATAATTAACTACCATAATTTTCACAACAATCTTCTTATACAGGTTACTGTCACATTTTACCATCGGGGAACTGAGAACTAAAATGTTAAATAAATAGCCTGCAGACCCACAGGTAATAAGTGGTAGAGCCAAGCTTTGAACCCAGGCAATCTGGACATCATTAGTAGCCATGCCAGGGACATAGGCCAGGAAAGAGTACGAGAGGGCTGCTTTGGCAGAAAGGAGACTAGGGAGTTTGGGCCCAGACAAAGGACAGAGGCACAGTATTGACAACTCTCTTTTTTTCTGCATCTCAGCTGGAGCAGATTGGGGAGGACTCTAAGCAAGCCCTACAGCAGCTCCAGACCCAACTGGAGGATTACAAGGAAAAGGCCCGGCGTGAGGTGGCAGATGCCCAGCGCCAGGCCAAGGAGTGGGCCAGTGAGGCTGAGAAGAACTCTGGGGGGCTGAGCCGGCTTCAAGATGAGGTAGGAGCCTAAATGGTTCCCTTATATTCCTCCTAGGGGAGGAACCATCTGGTATTTTTCTTTTGCCTTCTGACTTACTTCGCTGAGCATAACCCCTTCCAGTTCCATCCATGTTCCTATGAATGCGTCTAGTTTTTCATTTTTGAAGGAGCCTAAATGGAAG
Organism: Galemys pyrenaicus; assembly: GCA_019455555.1. NCBI lineage: Eukaryota > Metazoa > Chordata > Mammalia > Eulipotyphla > Talpidae > Galemys > Galemys pyrenaicus. The sequence goes on from JAGFMF010011569.1 coordinate 200,268, forward strand.
GAGGGTGGGGATCTCCTAGTGTTCTTGGTCCAGAGGTCATTGCCTGTTCGTTACACATGTGACCAAAGGAACCTGGGACTCAGGTTCCGGTTTAACCACTTCAACACAGTAAGGTGGGTGTGCGAGACAGTTGTCCACCTGAGGTACAGAAAACAGGGCATGCATCATCAGTGGAGCAATGATTTTTCACTCTGTTACACTTTAGAGTTACCTGAGGAGATTTAAAAAAAAAAACAAAATAACAACAACCCAATACAGGTTTACCTTAATACTCAAGAGAACATTCCTTTGGGTATGATGTGGTAGGTTATTTTTTGGGGTCTGGAATCCCATCAATTAAAATCTTTAATTTATATGGAAAAAATTTTTGAACATTCCCAGACCCCCAAAATAACCTATCAAATCATACCAAAAGGCATGTCCTATATTCAGATAGCAGGAGAAAACTATGTCTAAGCTATATCCCTTACCACTTAAATCATAATCCCTGGGACTGGGACCCAGAATTGGTAGTCTAAAAATTCCTTAGGTGATGTCTAATTTGTGTAGAGAATTTGAAAATAATAAAGAAAATGAGCCACAAGTCATGCAGCTTTTTATTGTCACAGAACTGTGGAATTCTAAAGGATGTCAGTGATGAAATGTTTCTTGCCTCAGGAGCAGACTGCTCCCAGCCCTCAACTCCAATCTTACTAGCCCGAGCTGTTGCGTTTTTCCTCTGCTCAGACCCAGAGGCTCCGGCAGGCACTGCAGGCATCCCAAGCTGATCGGGACACGGCCCAGCTGGATAAAGAGCTCCTGGCCCAACGATTGCAGGGGCTGCAGCAAGAGGCAGAGAACAAAAAGCGCTCCCAGGATGACAGGACCCGGCAACTCAAGGGTCTTGAGGTGAGGACATCAGGTGCCATGTGGTGACTGGGAGAGGGAAGAGGGTTCTAAATCCTGGCACAGTGGAATCTATGAAGACAGGAGCGAACATATTCCAAGTCTCATTCCATACTAGGGGTTGGAAACTGGCAGCCCACACCAATGGGAACTATTTGACTATAGTGTTTGTAAACAATTTTGAATTGCCAATGTTTATAAGTTTATGGATCACAAGTAAAAAATAAATTTTTTCAAAAGATTTATTTATTTATGCATACAAGAACTGGGTACAGGCCAGAGGTGCAGAGGTGAGAGGACTCACCAGAGACAGAGTGGGGAACAGAACAGGCAGATTTACTGAAATACACTGCTGAGGGGAGCAGCAGGAGAAGCAGGAGAGGTCTGCTGCACTATGGTTCCCTCCCTGGCCAGAGGCGGGGTTCGAACTCATGCTACGGTTTGCCTCATAGTGTGGTGCTTAACCCATTATGCCACCAGGGAGGCCCCAAAGATCCCACATAAAAATTTAGATTTCTGACTTGTATTATACATTTGAAAATATGGTAACACCGAGCTTCTAGACCTGCATTTTCTGTGGCAGTTGGCTAAAGCTAACCTATGGCTTCTTTCCTTTAGCGTGAACAGTGAGCCAGTTTGCTATATTTGGCAATAATAATAATACCAGTAACAATAGCAGCAGTGACAGCAAACACTTATATATTATTGTGTGCAGGGCATTTAAGACTCAGAATAACACTATCAAGTCAGGATATTTTCTCCATTTTACAGGTTGGGAAAATTGAGACACAGAGAAGTTAAGCAACTTGTTCATGGCCCTTCTGCTAGGAAGTGGGAGATCTGCTATCCAAATCCAGGCACTCTGGTCCCAGAACCTACCCATTAGCCTCTACCTGGTGCTACCTGGCTTGAATGTGCTCCCCAAATATGTATCCTGGTGCTTTAGTTTCCAACTCTTTCATCTCAGCCTTGGCCCAAGCACTTGGTGTTTGTCTCTGTTTTCCCATTAGGGAGACAGGGCCTTCTCTGTCTGGGCTTGTCATTCTGGCAAGGGCCCAAGTTCAGAGCATGCCTCTCCCCTGCCCCTTGATGATGTACCTGGTCAGCAGAGGGCGCTAGCTCCAAGGTGACTCTGGATCAGAGGAGGGGTGAGAACTAACAGGTTATAGGGATGGTGAAGCATGAAAGTCTGTGGAAGCTAGGGTTTGAGAGGTCCTGATCTGATTCAGCATTCTTGTGTGCAGCATTTGGGGCAGAACTAACCTGTTGTTCCTCTGCCACAGGAAAAAGTCTCACGGCTGGAAGCAGAGTTAGATGAGGAAAAGAACAATGTAGAACTACTGACAGCAAGGATGAATCGGAGCCGGGACCAGGTAGCCCTCTCTTTACTCCTCATCTGTGTCTACCCTGACCATGTAAAAATGACCTCTCTCCTTTTATAATCTGGAAAGTTCTGACTTTAGAATCTGTGCATGCCTGGCTCTCTATTTTCAGGGTATTTTCTGATTTGGGGAGGGTTGGCAGGATTTTTTGGGGTGGGAAGAAGCCAAGAATTTGAGTGGAGGGAAGAATCTTGGTAGCTTAGACTCTCTCTGACCTGAGTCTAGACTACTTCCATTCAGAAAGGATGCTTGTTCCTGGTGTGACTGAGGAGGCCCTGTTTAAATTCTATGATCCCTCCCATTTGAAGACACTGATTTCTTAACTGACTGAGAATTTGGGGGTTCAAAGAGCAACCTACAGTTACTCTGTCCCACTTGGTTCAGCTTGCTGGTTTGTTATTTGCTCTTTCCAAGTTTGGTTCCTTTCACCTATCCCCACTAGATGGACCAGTTAAGGTCAGAGCTCATGCAGGAGAGGTCTGCTCGTCAGGATCTGGAGTGTGATAAAATCTCCCTGGAGAGACAGGTGAGAGGGCTGGGAAGGGAGTGGATATGGCCCCAGGAGGTGGACAAAAGGAGCATGGAAGGGATCAGAAGTGAGTGCTAATCACAGAAGCAACCTGTCCCTCTCAGAACAAGGATTTGAAGAGCCGGTTGGCCAACTCAGAAGGTTTCCAGAAGCCCAGCGCCAGCCTCTCTCAGCTTGAATCCCAGAATCGGGAGTTGCAGGAGCGGCTGCAATCTGAAGAAAGGTGGTGACATGTGCCCACCCCCCTCTCTCCTGCTGGGCTTTTCTCCTCTGGGACTAATCCATCCTCTACCTCAGACATGGCTAACTTGGCCTGATCTTTCAGGAAATTGTCTCTTGATAGAGAACAGGAGGGTTGCAGAATTCTGAAATGTGAATGACCTCCAGTTCTTTCCACCTGCCATGGATCCTCCCTAGTCCTGGTCTAGGGGGGTGGGGAGTCTTAACTAGGAAGAGTCCTTGGAGCAGCAAGGAACCAAGTAGGCATTACTTTTAAAATGGTGACAGCCATAGATAGCCCTGCCCTGCCCTTTTAGGGAGAAGACAGTTCTTCAGTCTACCAACCGAAAACTGGAGCGGAAAGTCAAGGAGCTGTCCATCCAGATTGATGATGAGCGGCAGCATGTCAATGACCAGAAGGACCAGGTGAGGTGGCAGCCAGGGCCAAGCAACCATATGGAAAGTATTTACTTTGCATTTGCTTGAAGGCAAAGGAAGCCCCAGTTTCTGGGTTGCAAGCTTTGCCTTTCCTTGTATAAGGACAGAGAGACTAGACTGAAAGGACTGAATGAGAGCCATCATTGAACACATATATTTTTGTGCTTAGGCTGTGCTAGGCTCTTTCTAAGTGTCATGCAAGTATTAACTTATTTAGTCCCCAAGACAAACCATGAGGTCAGGCAACTTGACAGGGTCACAAACATTTTACTAGGGGCAACAATCTCTTGGCAAGATTTCTGCAGAGGAGGGTCCCAGGCCATAGTGAGATGCTTTTCTAATGAGGGGACTTGGTATCCTGCCCAGCTAAGTCTGAGGGTGAAGGCTTTGAAGCGGCAGATGGATGAAGCAGAAGAGGAAATTGAGCGACTAGACGGCCTGAGGAAGAAGGCCCAGCGTGAGCTGGAGGAGCAGCATGAAGTCAATGAACAGCTCCAGGCCCGGATCAAAACCTTGGAGAAGGACTCCTGGTATGGGCTTCTCACGGGGATTGTAGAACAGAAGGGAATGGGCTTTCCTGCACTGGAAAGGAGGGAGAAGCCCTAAGGTGGGATTTCGTGGACGTGCATTCCTGGCTGGAAGCCAGTCTGATTATCTTTTAGTATCTCAGCCCTATCCTGTACCCTGTGTCCCCAAATCTCTGATCAGTGAGAAGCTTTAGGTCTTGGAAGAGCTAGGAGTTTTCTTAGCACGGAAAGGATGACTGTCTCAGTCTTTCTCTTACCCTCCCTGATCAATATTCTCTCTGATTCAGGCGCAAAGCTTCCCGCTCAGCTGCTGAGTCCACCCTCCAACATGAGGGACTGAGCTCAGATGAGGAATTCGATGGTGTCTACGACCCTAATTCCATCGCATCACTGCTTACGGAAAGCAACCTTCAGACCAGCTCTTGTTAGCTAGAGGTCCTCAGGGACCCAGCACCCAGGATTGAAGCCTGTCCTGATCAGATTTACTCTTCCCTGCCCAACCTCAGATTCCCCATTCCTATTGGGGGGCAAAGAGGGACCCGATTGTTGGGACCCAAGACAGGGAGGGATGTGAGTGGTGGGGATAAAAATGGCAACAACACTAAGCTGGTTGACGGACTTACTTTACCACTAGAGTAGTGGGACTTTAAGCCAACGGAGCCCTTCTTTTAAGTGCCGAGCTCTCCCTTTGCTCCCTCCCAGGAGCAGGATGGTCAGCATATAGGCCATGGGGGCTTGTGCACAATAGGGAGGAATAGAAATTGCCATGTATATAAAGCTTTATTTCATTAGCCCTTAACCCTCAGGCTCAGGGAAATATCTATATGATTCTGCTCCCTTGACTCCTGCAAACCATTTTCCTTCCACTCTGGAGCAGGGTAAAGGGAACATCATGTGATGGACACGCTGGCGTGGCCCAACCTACTTCAATGCACCTCTTTGCACAGCTGTGGCACCCATGTGGTCATCCTCATCTCCCTCCTTTCCTATTTTTTCCTTTTTCCAAACCAGTAGGTCCAAGAGATCCTTTCTGCTTCTCTTTCCATCTTCATCATCCTTACCTTTCTTTCCTCTCAGTGCCTTAGTCAAGGCAAGGAGATAAGGTTGCTTTTCTGCCTCTTAACACCTGCACGTTGATACCTCTCCAAGAACCAGCTTTTCCCTACCCGGGCCTCAGCCTTGCATGCTGCCCCCATGACTGACTGAAAGAGCTGTCAACTCTCTGCCAATGAGCCCTGGGAGAGGGACTTAGGTAGGGCCATTATAAGGTGGTAGGGCCTGGTTCTGCTCAGGGTTTCCATTCATCCCCTTTCCTTTGAGTATAGATGTGTTTTATAAGGTGGCTGCACCCGGGAACCCTGACAACAAATTTTAAAAGTAGAAGGTTGCAGTCTCTGTGGTCTTCCTTGAGATTTCTCTTACCAAGTGTGCCCAACCTCAGTAGGGAACCAAAAGACCCTCATTATCTCAGGAGCTTGGACTTGATACATGACTTCCTGGCTGGGGCTAGAGGCTGACTCTTGGTAGAGATGGGAAGAGGCAGTGGAGGATTTACTTCTTTGGGTTTTGGAGAGAGCCAAACCCTGGTGGGGAGGAAGTAAGGGAGATAATTCAGCTCTTATTTCCTAAGTAGTCTCTGTAAAGAACCTAGGGAAAGAAGGAGGCTGTTCTCACCAATGAGTTGTAATATCATGATTTTGAGAAAATAATCCTCTTCTACAAATCAGATAATCTCTCAATCCAATCCAGCCTTGATTTTATTTAAATTAAATAATAAAAACTATATTGAAATCCTTGGCTTGTCTTATTCTTTTTCTGGGTTTATTTGGAGGTCCAAGTTGTAGTTGACTGTTCAGGTCAAAACTGGAGTTTTCTTCTCTTTACTCTGTAGACACCTTTTACAGCAGATCAGATAGACTCCAGGGAACCTGGAAGTCTGCATAGCATTTACTTTCTTTCCTGACCATCCTTCTAGGAATAGTAAAGCCAGTAAATGGCTTCTTGGAGGGCTAGAGGAGAAAGACAAGAACTCTTATTCCCCTGGAGCAGAGGAATATTACCAAGCATTCACCTCCCAGGCACCAAGCCTCCATCGGACTGGCAGGGTACCCAGTTCTTAAGTGAGAGGTAGGAAAGTTTTGGTGTGTGTGTGTGTTTTTTTTTTTCTTTTGAGATTATCATGCATACAAGAGCGGGGGGTGCAGTCCAGAGTTGCAAGAGGTGAGAGGATTCACCAGACACAGAGTGGGGAGCAGAACAGGCAGATCAACTGAAATACAATGCTGAGGGGAGCAGTGGACAGGAGCGGTCCTCTGTGCCATGTGGGTCCCCTGCAGGGCAGGGAATCAAACTCACAGTGGATGCTTCACAGTGTGGTGCTCAACCCCTGCGCTGCACTACCAGGGAGGCCTAGAAAGCTTTCATTATCCCCACCCTTGTGTTTCTTGAAGAGAGGGCTGGCTAGGTGTTCACCAGGGCGCTGGGTTCAGGGGTGCTGCCCACACATGAGCCGGTCAGATCTGCCTGCTATCTACGTTGTCACTTACCAGTGAAGCAGACACTTAGAGCATGGCTGAGCTGGGGAAGGCTACCAAGGTAATGCTGGGCCAGCTCTTCTAGGCCTTTAAGGTGCTAACCTGTGCTTGAGGAGCAAATACCAGTGGATAAGTTGGTGCTCATCCTTTTTCAAGAATACAAATTCCTTTTAAGGCAACGTGTCCCGCCTCTCCCGACCATATAAGGCCAGCTTTGGTATAATAGCTTCTGCAAAACAAGCCCCACCCAGAGCAAGCTGGCTTTGACTTTGACCTGGGCTACCTGCCAGGAAAGGGCACCTGCCAAACTGGCTTAGCCCAGTCTGAGTGAGCTGGCCCTTGCATTTCCTCCGCGGAGGAAAGGTTTGCTCAGCTTCACAGAGCCTATTTACTGGCCTCTATACGTGGAAGGAAGAATGAATGGTAGGTTTTTTCCCAACTCCTCATTATCTAAAGGCAAGCAGGGTGACTTTTCTCTTGCCAACATTTATCTTGGAGGTGAAAAGAGGAGACAGAAAGATTAATGGTGAATGTGTGAAGTGCAATTACACTTTGGTTAAGCAGATCTAGCTAGGTCCCAAGTCCCACCTTTATGGAAATCTCAGCGCGTAGAAACCGGGTCCTGGACCATCTGGGCCACGCCCGCTACGCTTTTTAACTCGTTTTGATTGGTGAACGGCGTTGTCGGGGCGTGTCCTGAGTACAGCCCCGCCCCTAACGTGCCTATACAAGGGGGCAGTTCCGGGCGCGCCAGCCGTGTAGGAGCCGGACCGCAAGAAAGAGGGTTGGTGTCTGTGCTGCGATCCCTGCGGGAAGAAAATGAACGGGACGCGCAACTGGTGTACTACGGTGGACGTGCACCCAGAGGGGCAAATCGCGGTAAGAAAAAGCATCCGCCCAGCCTCCGGGCTTGGTATGCTCGGTTTCTAATTCCGCCCCTCGGGTGACCTGCGTGGAGTTCGTTGACATCACCTGGTGTCGCGCTCGGAGCGCTTCCGCAGCTCCTGAGGAGCTTCTCTTTCTTTTTCTGTCGTCCCACGGAGGGCAGTGGCAGTCCTGAGGTGTCGCGACATTAAGACTCGAGGCTCGAGGACTCAGGGTGTCCCCGCCCTTTGGGAGGACATTGCGGCTCCTGCCCGGGACTCGACGCCGGTCGGCAGCGTGCGTTACTCGGTGTCCAGTGAACTGTAGGTTGGGTCTTGGGAGACCCAGCTCCAGGGGTGGGATCCCTGCGCTGCTTTGCACTTTGTGTCCCGACAAGGGCGATTAGGTTTTTCCGTGGGTCCTGATAACCTCAGACCCTTGGGAGATTTCCTAGTGCTTTGGGTGATCAGTAACAAGACAAAGGGTAGAGAGTGAAATCCGAGGGCTTTGACTGGAGGTTGGGGGCGATGGGACTCCAACGACGCGGAGATCGACCTGAGACTCCACCTTTCGCTAGGAGGGTTAGAGCTGTCCGCTTGGGGGTCACCTCTCTGCTTGGATTTCTCCTCCCCCACCTCTTGCAGTTCTCCAGCTTCCCTCCCCCTATCGGCCAGCGCATAGCTTCCTGGGACGGGTTGCTGGTTTTGCTTCCGTCTCCAGGCTCCAAGCCCTGGGCTAGTGGATGAAGGGGATGCCAGAAACTAGGTTGAGAAGGGAGGGGAAGTGAGTCACGCGAGGGCTTCTGAACCGAGTGAGGGTCGAGGAGAAGTGCTACACGATCTGCCCTGTTGCCTACACCCCCTGGCTCCCAGTCCTCATCCCAGCTGGCCATATGTTATTCGTTCTCAAGAGGTTGAGGAGAGTAACCTGTGATTGAGTGTTTTAGGCTCTGCTGGTGAGTTAATCCAGAATATGTGTTTGCTGTTTCATCTAGTTCCAAGCTATTGTCGACATTAAGTGTGACCCAAGATGATAGGGAATTTGTATCCCTCGGTCCCCACTCCTTCTGCTTTGAATCTGATGTCTTTCCCCTTTTCCTGTCTCAGCCTGCCCTGAGGTGGAACTAATCCAGGGGCAATTGGATTATAGCTCTTCTAGTTGCTCGTTTCAAGTTTAGGATACAATATTGTTCACAGCAACCTCTCCGTTTCTGCCCAGACTGTGTTTCCACCACACAGGTCTTGCTGCTGCTCACCAGTCCTCCAGTTCTAAGTCTTCTGTAGCTTGCTGCTCCTCTGCCTCCAGTATGCTGAGGAGATAGGGAACAGATACCCTGTTGTGTCATTCCAAACTCCTGCTCCATGCTCTTGCTCATTGGGTTGGAATGGTTGAGGCAGGGTAAGAGGTATGAGGAAAATAAAGGAGAGAAGTGTTCTAGCTTCTTTTTACTCGCTGTAGAAAAGAGATACAGGTCTTAAGACCAAAGCATTGGCAGTTTTCAGAATGAATAGACCTCTTCCATCCCTTTATGTTTGGCTGCTTGTCGGGCAGGCCCAAAAGAGTCAGTAGGAAATTCATAAGTACAGAATTCAGTCTTTTTTTTTTTTTTAAAGATTTATTTATTTATGCACACAAGAGCTGGGGTACAGGCCAGAGGTGTGGGGGGGTGAGAGGATTCACCACAGAGAGCAG